>OZ014438.1:63011341-63386715 GCA_963966035.1 Acleris laterana | reverse complement strand
TATTGATTGGTCAGGACCATTACCATTTGCTTATGCCTGTTTTTACAGTGCCCGGTAGCCAAAATAAGCCTTATGTCACACGCACACCGCTGGGGTGGTGTGTGCATGGTGTTGTTTGCAGCGCGCGCGCCGCCGGTCGGGATGATAATGAGTCAGCACTTTTGTCAGCGGAGGCACCGCTGCGCACGCGCCCCGCTTCTCCGCACGCCGCCCCCCGCGCGCCCTCAGCGTTGCATTATCCTGTTCCGGCCACCTTATCACCCGATCAGCTGTTATCGGTGCTATCGCAGAACAATAATTTAATCTACCCTCTACGTCGGAATGTTTACCCCAATGATATTTTTTTAAATACAGGCATGCAATCAGTAGCCGTTATTCATGACCCCATGAACTCAGAGGCGGGCAGTGACGATGAAACTTTAAGAATGCTAAGTGAGTTGGTTCGTCACTCGTTTGCGCTGGAGTCAATAGGAGTGACGACGAAACCCCGACAAAATAAGGACGAGTTGCAAGCGATATCTGTGTTAGATCAAACAGCCAAGCTCGTTGATGGGCAGTGGGAGGTTGGTCTGCCGTGGAAGACTGACGCCAAGTTGCCTGATTCTTATTCGAATGCCCTTAAGAGACTATACACAGTCGAAAAAAAGATGAATAGGGATGAAGAGTATGCGTCACGTTACCGTGAAAGAATCAAGCATTTACTTATCAATGGGTACGCGCGGGAAGTTACATCGGAAGAACCGGGAGCCCGCATATGGTATTTACCACATTTTGGTATTGATAATCCAAATAAGAAGAAGTTAAGGGTCGTCAGTGATGCAGCCGCCACCTCGGGAGGAAAGTCCCTAAATGATTTTTTGCTCCAAGGCCCCGACTTGCTACAATCGCTTCTTGGAATCATGTTTCGATTTCGAGAGGGTTCCATTGGTGTGGTCGGTGACATCAAAGACATGTTCTTGCGAATAAAAATAAGAAAAGAAGACCAAGACGCGTTGAGGTTTGTATGGCGTGATAGTGAAACGGAACCCGTGAAACAGTTCGCCATGACCGCTTTAATATTTGGGGCGAACTGTTCACCATTTATTGCACAATATGTCAAAAATAGAAATGCACAACGTTTCCAAGATATGATGCCTGATGCTGTGGATGCCATTATAAAATCGCACTATATGGACGATTACATTGACAGCCACAACGACGAGCATGACGCCGAAAAGGTGATCACGGATATTTTAGGAATACATGAATCGGGCGGCTTTGAGATGCGAAATTTGATGTGCAATGAGCCCGCTGTTTTACGGAACATACCAAATGAGCTTCTAAGTGTAAATGCGACAAAGTTCAAAGTAGAATATGACAGCCAAACGGAGAGAACACTTGGCTTATTGTGGAGTCCAGCACACGACACGCTCGGTTTTGACCTATCATTAAAACGTATCCCGAAAGAAATTTTATCATTCAAACAGAAACCTACGAAACGAGACTTGTTGCGCATTGTTATGTCCATATTCGATGTGTACGGCATGCTCGCTCCCTTTACAATAAAAGGACGAATAATGATCCAAGAAACATGGAAATTAAATATAAATTGGAACGACGTGATTTCGGATGTGCAAATGGCTATGTTTAGGGAGTGGATAACGCAGTTACAAGAAATCAACGAATTGAAGATACCGAGATGGTATTTTCGAGCTGCAATTACAGATCGGGAGTTAGAATTACATATTTTTTGTGACGCGTCGCCGAGCGCATTCGCGTGCGTAGCCTACTGGCGCGTCGTAAGCAATGATAACCGCGTAATAGTATCGTTCGTCGCGAGTAAGAGTCGAGTCGCTCCCGTCAAACCGGTTTCTGTGCCTAGAATGGAGTTACAATCAGCTGTGCTCGGTTGCCGCCTAGCAAATGTCATAGAGGAGGAACACAGAGTTAAACCGGCCAAAAGATTCTTCTGGACGGATTCTTCAACAGTTTTGCATTGGATAAGAAACGAAAACAGAAATTATAAAGTATTTATTGCAAACAGATTAGGAGAAATTGAATCATTAAGTAAAATATCAGAGTGGAACTATGTGCCCACGAAAATAAACATAGCAGACATAGCCACCAAGAATAACTCTTATAAATTAGAAGCGGCAAGCGAATGGTTCTGTGGTCCCTCATTCTTGTACTTGAAACCCGAAGAATGGCCCGCTGCACCTGAAAAAGAAAAGGAAATAAATGAAAATAATTTGGAAAGAGTGTGTACGATATCATGTGACGCTCACGTTGTGAACATACCTGTACCGGATCCTCAGCGGTTTTCATGTTGGCTGCGACTGCTGGGAGCCACGATGGTTGTCCTGAAGTTCATAAATAAGTGTCGAAAGTTGCCTAAAAAATCAGACTATGAATTAATAAATGAAGCGGAATGCTTAATAATAAGACAAGCGCAACTAGACTCGTTTAGAAAAGAAATAGTTGCATTAGATAATAATAAAAACATAGATCGTTCTAGTAAATTATTAACATTATCGCCGATGTTAGACGAACTTGGCGTGTTACGCGCCCAGGGGCGTATTGATGCCGCTGCTGAGGTCTCCGCTGACGTGAAACGGCCTATCGTCCTGGATGGTCACCACCAGGTATCAAAACTGATCGCCAAGCACTACCACGTCAGAGCCGCGCACGGTTTTGAAGAAACTGTGGTAAATGAAATTAAACAAAAATACTGGATTATTAGACTGCGCCCTACCGTAAAAACTGTGACTGCTCGGTGTATGCTGTGCAGGATTCGAAGAGCTAAACCACAAGTACCCAAGATGGGTGACTTACCTGCCGCTCGAGTTGCCCACCATCAGCGCCCATTCTCGCACTGCGGTGTCGATCTATTTGGACCGATGGAGGTCACTGTGGGTAGACGTCGTGAGAAACGTTATGGGGTCTTATTTACGTGCCTTACAATACGAGCAGTGCACATAGAAATAGTCTCGTCATTGACGACCGACTCTCTTATCATGGCGCTTCGGCGAATGGCAGCAAGGCGTGGCTGGCCTCATTGTCTTTACTCTGATAACGGCACAAACTTAAAAGGAGCGGACGTAGAATTAAGACGGGCAGTTCACGACATTGACGAACAAGCGTTGAAAAGAGCAGGAGCCACTTATGGTACGAACTGGACGTTTATACCACCAGTCACCCCGCACTGGGGAGGTGCATGGGAGCGCCTAATAAGAAGCGCTAAGGCAGCTCTCAAGGTAGTGCTGAAAGAGCGTGCACCACGTGATGAAACGCTTGCTACTTTGATGACTGAAGTGGAAGCCATCATGAACTGTCGACCTTTGACGCACGTATCAGTGGAACCAGGTTCCCACGAAGCTATTACACCCAACCATTTTTTAATTGGATCAGCGTCTTCACTACCGGTTCCTGGAGTATTTGACGACTCAGAGTTTTACCTGCGCAAGCAGTGGCGCGTCTCACAGCGCCTCGCAGATATGTATTGGCGGAGATGGGTCAAAGAAGCGCTCCCGGAGTTGATACCTAGACAAAAATGGCACCGTGATCATATACCGCTAAAAGTAGGTGATATGGTCCTACTAGTGGACCCCGACGGACCAAGAAATGTATGGCCACGGGGCATCATCCAGGAGATATTCCCTGGCAAGGACGGCCGGGTCAGGGTAGTGACTGTCAAAACGAAGGCGGGTACTCTGAAACGATCTGCGGCTCGCGTCGCACTGATCCCCATGGGAGATGAGTGCTGCTAAGGCAGCACTAAGGGGGAGGATGTTAACGTTAGAATTTGCTGCACACCTGTGGGACATAAAGCTTAATCATACTTACATAGCAAATATAGATATAGATATATATTTACATAGACTAACATACATACAAATTGATTTTATATAAGGTTACATGAACTGTACTTACCAGTAGCGCCATCTGCCGCGACCTTATTGTTAACTTTTTATTAAAGCTAGTTAATATGGGAGAAGAGGGTATGCATGTGTGGCTGGTTTTTGCTGATAGACGCCATTACACGTTGACAGCGAACATACGTACCTCTCTCGCTCATATTTTGGCATATTCCTAGTTAAACTCTGTGTTTTATTATCTCCCGCATAATCCAGCAGTTATACCCGGATTGTCGCGTAAGCTACGATTACTCAAAAGGGCCCAACTCCGATTGTTAACTGGAGCCATAACTGGCCATGCCTTGTTTAACAAACACTTGTTCACATTAGGTGTTACAGACAGCCCCCTGTGCAGAGCTTGTATGACGGCGGAGGAAACCGCAGCCCACGTCATCATGGAATGTCCAGAGGTGCCAACATACCGGGCACGTCACCTCGGAACACCGAGGTCGCTACCAGAGGCCGTCGGCAACATCAAGGGTCTGCTAGGCTTTCTGGTTGAACTGGGCTGGCAAGAGTAGTGCCAGTAACCCTGCACGCAAAAAAGGCGCATTTGTTAAGTCGTCGAGTTGCGGAAACTAGCCCGCTACAACCTATAACCTATATACATGTATGTAATGTATGTATACATACATACATACATTAAATCACGCCTGTTTCCCAGAGGGTAGGCAGAGACCACTTCTTTCCACTTGCTATGTTAATTTAATTTAATAGTTCTGTATTAATTTATTTTAATTAAGAATTAAGTTTATATCATTTCCATCATCAATTTGAATTATTCGAATTTTGATTGAGTTTGTTTTACCAACCTATTTATTATATTAAACAATTCATTTTTTTTTTAAATTTACTTGCTATAAAATGATATAAATGTAATGAAATGATATATTATATGATAATAAAATAAATTTAGGTAATTATTGTGTATCCTTACCATGGTCTGACGGTCCAGGCCAAGTTTTTTTTAATTCTATTGACTATTCTGGTAAGCAAATCTCCATGAATTTGTTTAGTTGGAAAAATATAAATATGCAACAATTTTGACCACTCTTGCAATCATAGGTAGGTAGGTAGGTACCATTTCTTTGGCATTCCTGCATGCTTGGGCTATGCATACAAAATAGTCTAAGTATTTATCAGTTTAGATATTAAAATTTCATTGCATTATATGTTAAAATCAATTTAAATGGTGTAAATGTACCTAATTCATTATTTATAATCTATAGATATATGTTTATTCATTTTTAAAACTTTTGTTTCATACATACCTACTTTTATTTGACATTGTGATTTTTTTCAATTGTATATTGTATTTGTATTAATTTACTCAAACATCATTACATTACGAGTATAATGTTTGGTAAGACAATCCCCAATGGAGAAACCAAATACTAAAAAGATATCACTTTTAAAATGTTAATTAAGTATTGCTTTATAAACATTTAAATTTTAACAACCGAGAAGTAATTTATAATTTGACTTCCTGTACAATTTAAGCTGCAACATTATATTGAGCCATAAGTAATAGAGAATCCACTAATCTAATGTGTGTTGAGCTTGTAGACCCGAAGGCCCAGGATTACCAGAGTTGTTCTGTTCATGTGATATATCTACAAACATACACAGTATGACACTTTAAATTGTGAATTCTCAGCAGTCCCTTCACTGATATTGACAGGGCTTTGCGCTCCACCTAACTGATAATTATGACTGTGCTTTAAACTTCCATCTTTTAATATGTCATTATTATGAAGAGGAGAAATCTTAGTACGCCCGGATGCACTTGGGAGTGCCTGGTCATATTTTTTTCTGCCACCTTTAGAAGTAGCTCTGCCCCTTCTGTTTTAATACTTACAACTCTTTTCGTTTTTAATAGTCTGTTTACTGATACTTCTCACTGCGATCCACTTTTTTAAAAGAAATAGTAAACTCAAACAAAGCATAATAAAGAATTCACTGAAAAAAATAATGTCAATTACACATTCTGGTTTATTTCAACAACAATATCCATATACTCACTTAAATGCAGCCAAACCCACAAAACAAAGTCTCACTTGTTACAGTACTCATGTAAGGTGATATTACCACTGTAATCATCAGTAATAATTTAATCAAAAACAAAATGTCATCGAAGTCGTAACATAATAGTTCATAGATACAGCAATTAAATAGATACTTAAGCCTTAACCAATCAGTTGGCTTTCATTAAGTACAACTCAAATGTAATATTTAAACTCTACAGTTCTCCCTCCTTCTTCGCTATTTGCCTCGTGGAAAATCACGTCAATTTTAAGCCAATAAAAATATACTACCGGTCATCATAATCTTTTTATCGGTCGGTTTCATCAGAAATTTTGTTCTGTCGGTACGTACAAGGGCAAAGGTTATTACTTATACTAAATTGCACGTGAGGTATGTACATCATTTAGTAAACGATCATCAATCATTAATTCATTTCATGACCGTAAAAATAAGTTAAACGCTTACCAAATGTTCTTCAACAAAGATACCTTAAAACGTCATATTATCAGGCCTTGCAGTCTTGAGCGCGCTATCATCCCCGCTTCTGAACTAATAAAAACTCCGTTCAAGTGAGGTCAACATGTGTAATCCACTATTTAACATTACAATCTCCTTATAATCAAGTTTGTACACAAGACCGGCATAACAAACGTAAAGTAACCCCTTTCCCGCGATATCGCATTCCTTGACAGCCCAAGTCCCGCGCGAGAGCCAAAAAAACCACAGAGTCTAAAAACGTCACCAGTTCCGTTTTATCATCTCTGTTTTGACCGGCGACAATGGCAGTGAGATATTATGCTAATCAATTATTATTAGGTATATCACAATGGTGTAATCATCTAAATTAATACATTTTTAACACTATTATGGTTAACTGTGATGGGATTCTTGAATGTATTAGACATGACTTTTGTTTTTGTGACATTCATTTCCAATCCTACCTTTTCGCTTTCCGTTGCCAGCTCTGACATCATAGTCTCTAGCTCTTCTGAAGTTTTGGCGAATATTATTGTTATCTGCGAATCTTAAGTGCGTCAGACTGGTTCCATCAATGCTGATACCCTGCGTATTCCAGTCGAGTTGCCTGAACACCTGCTCCAACACTGCAGAGAACAGTTTTGGTGACAGTGGGTCTCCTTGACGTACTCCTCGTTGTATTTGTAATAGCTGTCCTTCCTTCTCCAGTTTAACTTTTGCAGTGCTCTCTTTGTAGATGTTCTTTATTACTCTAGTGTATTTACTGGCTACTCCTTGGCTATTCAGTGCTTCCCATATTTTGTGGTGATCTAACGAATCAAAAGCCTTGTTGTAGTCGACGAATGCACAGTATAGGTTGGTGTTGTATTCTCTTGTTTTTTCAAATATTTGCCTAACTGCATGTATATGGTCTATCACTGAATAACCTTTTCTGAAGCCTGCCTGCTCGATTGGTTGGTTCTTGCAATCATTTTGCATTGCAAACCTTCTTTTTAACACTAATAAAGTTTAATATTGTCTCTTAAACTTTAAAAACACTTTATAACGCGGCAAATTGTAAAACAATAACTTCTCGCTAATGCAGATAACAATATTTTTTTGTGACATCTACCACAGATAATGCTTAGAACTGTGTTTAGTTTATTTTTGTAATTTGTTAAAAATGTATTTACTAAAATTAATGATAAATATAGACATTAACTGGAAATATAAAAATAATGAAGCTTAATGAAGCGTAGTAGATTGTTTGTAATGCTAAGTTAGTCTACATATAGCTGAGTTATAAAGATGAAATTAGAAATAGTTTGCAGTTTTGGCTGAACATGAAACCTCCTTAGTCAGAAATGATGTACGAAATAGTTGCAAAGGCCGTAATGGAAGGGCAAATGCCCATTTATGATAATGGGCTGGTTTTTTTTTCTATAGTTACTTACATCCATTAGTACTATTGTACCAAGTTTTGTGGAAAAATTCCCAGTGGTTCAGCCGAAAAAAAACCGAAATAATTAAATATGACTTATCTTTAAAACTATATAACTTTAATATAAAATTATTTTATCATTTTGTTAGGCTTAATAAAATATATGTTTTAAGTGAAAATTAACTCTCTATCTTTAAAACTTATGTAAAAAACAGGTAAGTCAAAATTTTAAATACTTATATATTCTTTTTACTTATTAGTGAGCTACCACTCTAATTGTTATTTCTAAATAAGCCTTACTTAACTATCTATCACACATATGCCAGGTGTAGGTGCCATTTTTAGTAATCAGAAAAGGCTGACGCCACTGTAACTGTCAAGACTTGTTTTGGTGTTATTTATTTGTAAATAGGATTTATGCTTTGGTTCTTTGGCGGTGTCAGAATAGCTTACTAATAAAATGTAATGAAATCCAACCATTGATTTAGTATATACTAAATCAATGAATCCAACCCAATTATTTATTTAATTTTGACACAGTTGCTTTCCGATTTAATTCATCAAATTAATATGTATGATAGATCGTTAAGTATGGCTTATTTAGAAATAACAAAGAGTGGTAGCTCAATAATAAATGATAAAAATATATATTTTGACTTACCTGTTTTTTACATAAGTGTTAAAGATAGAGAGTCCATTTTCTCTTAAAACATATATTTTATTAAGCCTAACAAAATGATAAAATAATGTTACATTAAAGTTTTGTAGTTTTAGAGAAAAGACATATTTAATTATTTCGATTTTTATTTTTTCTCGACTGAACCACTGGGAATTTGTCAACAAAACTTGGCACAATAGCACTAATAGATGTAAGTAACTATAGAAAAAAAACAGGTCTTAATCACGAAGGGCATTTTTTCTTTCCTTATCCTGCTACGGCCTTTTAAAACGAAAGTCATTACTCCCTAGGGACCACAAAGTCGCCATAACTCCCACGGGAACAATTACGGCCATTATCCTTCTGTATACAGGCATGGAATGGAATAACACCATTTACGAGCAAGTGTGATGAAAAATAAATAGTATTATACCACTCTCTTTGCGTCGAGGATTCAAAACCTTGGGTGCTGATTGCGTCAGTAATTAAGTCCAGCTACTCGTAACTACCTACCCAGATCGAAGTTATTACATGCTTGCCTACCATCTACAAGCTCCTTACATCAATTTTGAGCACAAAATTAAATGCAAATTTTATTGCAAACAATGTTTTGGCCTCTGCTCAAAATGCATTCAAAATGGATGTGTGGGTGTCGAATCCTATCTCAGGGCGTTGCAGTGGGCCTCGGCGTTAGGATGACTCGTCGACGAAGGGGCGTCGCCGAAATAAAAACAACACCGTTCTTGTACATGAATGTCGTCGACACACCAACATTAAACATTAATTATATTACAGAAGTTGAGCCATTCGAGCAGGTCTTGCTTACAAAAATAATATTCTTACTAGGTACTAAAAGCACTAAATATCCTTTCGAGCACCGGACAGGAGTAGTCTTGGCTGTGTATATGTGTGTGGCAGTGTTGCCAACATTTTGGGCGATAAATGTCGCCACAGATGTAAGGTTGGGTCCCGCGGTACTAAGGAGCTCCTCCTCATAGACATGACCATTTGCCAGCATGTCAAGCGAAGCAAACAAAGACGGCCCTCTCGGCTGCTTGGATTGACTACAAGAAGGCTTATGACTCGGTGCCTCACTCATGGCTGGAAAGGATCTTAGAGTTGTATAAAGTTGATGCAACTTAACTAGGGGTTGAGGCATCTTCCAGGGTGACATTCCGAGTCCTTTGTGGTTTGCTTAGCCTGGAATTCTCTCAGCTCTTTGCTGACGGATTCCGGGCTTGGCTTCGACTTCATCGGGAAGCTGAAGTAATTTCTCACTTATTGTTCATGGATGACCACAAACTGTTTACATCAAAGCGCCAAGATCTTATTGCATTATTGAAAATCACACAAGATTTCAGTAGTGCGTTCAAGATGGAATGTAGATAAGTGTGCGGTCATGCATGTTCAACGGGGAAAAGTTGTAAATTCATCGAATTAGCAGCTTTCCGAGACAATGACTCTTTGAAGTTGAAACCTACAAATATCTTGGTATGTCACAGTCTTTGGGTATTGAGGACGGTGACGTCAAACAGTCAGTGAAGGAGCGCTTCTTTTGCCGCTTGACAAAAGTTCTTGACAGTCTTTTGTCTGGTGGCAATAGGGTACGCGCCTTCAAAGGCTGGGTGATGCCACTGCTCACATACTCCTTTGACATACTAAGGTGGACTCAGACTGAGCTGGACGCCCTGGGTAGGAGGGTCCGTCTACTGTTTAAATCACATCGCATGTTGCACCCACGCTCATCTGTCATGATATTGTACATCCCGAGAAAATGTGGAGGTCGAGGCATGTTAAATGCTAAAAAACTCCGCAACCGCGAGGTGTGCAATATCAGGGATTATTTCCTTGGCAATGAGTGTGGGATGCATCATGATGTGGTTGCAGTAGACAGGAGCCTCACGCCTCTTTCCTTGGCAAACGAGAACTGGCGCAGACTAACAGTGTTGAGCATTGAAGATCGCAAGAACATATTATGGAAGTGCATGGAGCTACACGGACGTTTCTACCGGGCCCTAACAAGGCGGTAACGTAGACTTTTAAGCGTCCGTGAACTGGCTACGGTTTGGTGACCTCTCCGGGGAAACCGAAGGTTTTGTCTGTGCAATTGCTGACGAGGTCATAATGACGAACAATTACCGGAAATATATTCTGAAGGATGTCACGATCGACATTTGTCGAGCGTGCCGTTGCCCCGGCGTGTCCCTCAGACATATCATTTCCGGTTGTTCGCATTTGGCCAACGACGAGTACTTACACCGACATAACCTTGTGGCCAGGATCATCCACCAGCCTAGCAACTTGCTCTTCAATATGGTCTTGTTGAGTCTGAAGTGCCGTACACACCGTATCTCGAGAATGGTCGTGCTACGCTCTATTGGGATCGATCGGTCATCAATCACGGACAGGACTATTGTCGCCAATAAGCCTGATATCGTGTTGACTGATCGATCTCAACGACGGGCAGTGCATCTTTGTCCCGATAATTGTTTCGGCAAACGGTCTTATAGCGATGAGTCTCGACCAACACCTCAAGAGACTCGCTAGATGGTTGGATCAAGGGCCAGATAGGTACAGAAGGCAGTACTCCTCGACACGGCACGCATTGTGAGGAGGTTCCTCTCTCTGCACCTGCAGCCCTAACCACCGGCAGGTTGACCCCTGCCTCGCTGCCAGCGGCACTCGTAATTTAGGTTTTTTATAATGTTTATTTTTTGTATTAGTATTGTTATTTTACTTACATACATACATACATTAAATCACGCCTGTTTCCCAGAGGGGTAGGCAGAGACCACTTTTTTCCATTTGCTACGATCTTGACAAATTTATTTCGCTTCTTGCACATTCATACATCGAGTCATGCACGCACGTCGGTTTCGGGTACTTAAGATCCGGCTCTTTTCCAGTATTTCTCCGATTTGACTCCAAAAAGTACGCCTAGGGCGGCCCCTTCCGACCCGTCCACTCACTTTCGATCTGTATATCTCTTTCGTCAATCTCCTTTCATCCATTGTTTCCAAATGACCTTTTTTGATATTTGAATATTTATTGTAAAAAATCTAATTGGGTAAGTAAAGTTTTTGGAAGAGATGTAAATTATATTTTTTTTCGATAGTCGTCTTCCTGATGATCATGGAACTGCGGCTCTTTTACTTTTATTTCCTCTAATATTTTAGAAATCTTTTTTTTAGTTATGAAGTTGACATTTGTAAACTTTAATGACCGACAAGCTTGTTGCCTTCGTATTTAATGAAATAGAAAAAAAAACTGTCACTTCTATATCTGTCAACGTCAAATCAAATCAAAGTAAACAATCAGTTCAATTCAAATAAGGAAATTCAAGTAAATCTTTGTAATACTCCATTTCCACAGTCCGTGTGGGATTGCCTGAATTCATTGCGTGGATTGTACAATTCAAAAGTGCTCTCGTGGCTATCAAAAAGCAGGGCAAGAGTCGTCGAGAAAGGAAGAACTCGGTGTCCAAGAAGTGCCAAAGGGTTCGAAAATTAATCGTAGACCAAATATCGTGCAAAGGTTTTAGAGCAAAGCGGCAAAACGAAAGTCCGGAGTTCGTTCTGAGATCGTTAAAAATATTTCTAAAAACACTGATCACATGAAACACAAGCAAACAGAAAAGAGCCGTTGTATTGAATCGTTTGTTTACTTTGATTTGATTTGACAATGACAGATATAGAAGTGTTTTTTTTTCTTTTTCATTAAGTACGAAGGCAACAAGCTAGTCGGTCATTAAAGTGTACAAATGTCAACTTCATAACTAAAAAAAAGATTTCTAAAATATTAGAGGAAATAAAAATAAAAGAGCCGCAATTTCTTGATCTTTAAGATAAAGATAAAAAGATAAAAGATATTTATTCAGTAAGTAGGCCGCACGGGCACTTTTACACGTCATGAATCTACCAGCGCTTCCCAAGAGGAGACCACTGCCGAGAAGAAACGCCGCAAGAAACTCAGCAGTCAGTCATTTTTTAAACATGTTACAATGGTATTACTTAATCTAGCATTATATAAAGCAATAAAAATTTAATTAAATATAATATCAAATAGCATGCGTAGTTCAGCAGGAAAACATGTCAAAAATATTACGAGAGAGACAAGGGGGGGGGAAGAGAGGAGAGAAAACACAGGACAACCAAATAAAAGTTTGATATGCTTTCCCACATCAACGGTGTCCCCTAGACAAACAACTTTGCAATTTTACAAATTATGAATGACTAAATAAGTTTCGGGTTTAGGCCAAGCATTTTTATCTGTTAGATAGTCCTCGACCCTATAGTACGCTTTAGATATTAACGACTTTTTTAAGTAATTTTTAAGTGCTGGAAAGGGTAATGTTAAAGCTTCGTCAGGTAATTTGTTATAGAAATGAATGCATTGACCAACAAATGATTTATATACTTTACGGACGCGGAATTTTCGGATAACAATTTTATTTTTATTTCTTGTATTTAGATTATGTACATCGGAATTTTTGGTGAAAGAATTTAAATTTTTAATAACATAAATAATATTCTCATAAATAAATTGAGACGCTACAGTTAAGATGTGAATTTCTTTAAAAAGTTCTCTTAAGGAGTCACGGGAATTTAAGTTATAAATAGAACGAATAGCCCTTTTTTGTAAGACAAATATACTTTGTATTTCAGCTGCCTTACCCCAAACCAGAATACCGTACGACATCACACTATGGAAATAACTATAATAAACTATGCGAGCTGTCTCAACATTAGTTAGTTGTCTAATTTTCCTAACCGCGTAAGCTGCCGAACTTAGTTTACCTGCCAGTACCGCTATATGGGGACTCCATTGCAAATTTTTATCTATGGTTATGCCTAGAAAAACTGCCTTATCTACCATTTGCAGACACTCGTCATTTAGAAAAATACTAGAATCTACCGGTTTAACATTAGGCAAAGCGAACCTAACACATTTAGTTTTTTTAGCATTGAGTAGTAAATTGTTACTAGTAAACCAATTAAGTACTTTAACTAGTGTGGCGTTTATCCTACTGTAGTCAATGGACTTTCTATCTACTTTGAAAATTAATGAAGTATCATCAGCAAGAAGTACAATCTCACAAAGTTTATCTACTGTTGGTGGTAAGTCATTTATATAAACCAGAAATAAAAAAGGGCCTAAAATTGAGCCTTGCGGCACACCTAATTTCACTGTAGCTCCAACAGATTGCGTTTTGTTTACAACAACTGTTTGAGTTCTATCACTTAGATAAGAAGACATAAGACTTGAAGCTTTATTGGACAATCCATAATGTTTTAATTTTAAAATTAGGGTCGAATGATCCACGCAATCAAAAGCTTTAGAAAGATCACAAAATATTCCTACTGCATCACAAGATTTCTCCCAACTGTTATATATATATTTAGGATGACGACTATCGAAAATAAATATAATATACATATCTTCCAAAAACTTTACTTAGCCAATTGACAGAAAATTCAATAAATATCTGGATTAATAATAATCTTACCTTTCGATATCCTTAGGCAGTTTAAAAAAAGATAAGTCGACATTTCTGTCATTATTCAAGCACCCGTATGCTTTTGGCTTTTCGCTTAGCCATAACAATACAATAATATAATTGCGGGTGGTAGGACCTTGTGCAGGGTACGCCCGGATCGCTACCACCATCTTATCCATTAACCTACCGCCAAACAGCAGTGTTCGCATTGTTGTGTTCCGGTTTGGGGATAAGACAGCCGGTGAAATGACAAGCATAGAGGCATTCCATCTAAGGCCCGTATTAATAAACTCATCTTGGCTGAGATGCGCGTCACAAGATACGTCAAAGTAAACGTCAAACCATAGAACACTGTCATTTTTGACGCATCTCGAGACGAGCATTAGAGTTGAGATTAGTTTATTAATACGGGCCTATGGATGGTATCTTGTGACGCGCATCTCAGCCAAGCAAGATGAGTTTATTAATACAGGCCTTAGTCTTCAGGGTTGGTAACGCATTTGCAGTCTTAGGATTGCATTGCAGTCTTGTGAATGCGATTGTCTATGGGTCACAGTTTCCATTTACCATGCCTGTGTGCTCGTTTGTCTTCTCTATGCCATAAAAAAAAGTACGTATCCAAACAACTTTGGCAGCATACGGCGGCGCGCGTCAAGACAAGTGTACAATAGTAGTCTTTGGAGCGCTCGCGTGACACTCAACTGATTAGCCCCACAGAAGTGGCCGCACATTTTGTAGGCAATAGCGCGGAGTGTCACCGGCCTGGCACTACGTTATTACGTATACACCATTAAGTAAATAAATTAATAATACTTAAAAAATTGAAGTTCGAAGTTACGTTCTTAAGCAGTCTACGCACTATCCTTCGTGACGTACAGCGGCGCACGACCGTCAGGCACGATGCTGCTGTGCAAAGGGATAAAAATTCCATCGTGCACGTCCATCACGGTAATGATATAGGTGTACCAGAATCTCATGGCAAATAGGGAAATTAAAAAATGTAGAGGGCAATACTGGGGAAATTGGACTAAACGGTATTGATACTGTGTAATTTTTAATCGGCTTTAAAAAAACGAGGAAGTTTAAGATTCGACGAATTTGTATTTTTTTATGTTTTTAGGATTTTTTACATAAAATATATGACACTAGAGGTCTATTACATTAAACTTCCAGTATAGGATAATAATTATTGCTCACAAATAAAATAATAAACACACCATTCTTACTCGCCAAATTGATATAAGTACTTATAATGAGTATAAGAAATAACTTGAAATCTCATCTAGAACTAGAGAATGATTCCAAAAATTCTACTGTCATTTCTTGTTCTTCATCTGCTAAGGGCGATGAAGAGAGAGGAGTATTTATAATGAACCGCTCTTCTAACATTTTCTCTACATGTTGAGAAAGCTTCTTCTGTCAATAATTTAATATCGCTAGCAGGTCTGTTTACAATGTTTACATTCTTCTCTGCAACTTTTTGTTTAATTATACCCCAAATAATTTCTATGGAATTTAATGTACAATGATAAGGTGGGAGCCTTAAAACTTCGTGGCCATGTGATTTCAATAATTGATTAATTTAATATAAGGGTAGACTGGTTTTGTTACACGGCTTCAAGTAGTTGACATTTACGCCAACGATCATCATAGTGCCCTCGGTTATAATTCGACGTATGGTAGTGCTGGGAACCTACTTATTACAAGTAGCATTTATGTAAGACAAAATATACCTAAACCTATGGTCAGACTTTTAATTCACTGCAGTAGAATGACAGGTTCAGTGTTGTCAGTTTTTGGTGTATAAAAAATAGTGATGTTCCTTACTGAATGAATGAAAAAATTTACGAGTAAGTAATGTAGTTCATTTGAGTGATTCACTACTTTAATATTATTAATATAATTAAGGAGGGTTTCCAAAATGCGGAAGTAATCTATTTAATTACGTTAATTAAGGAAATAAAAAAATAAACACTGTTGTATAAAAAAGTGATCTGACGTTTTTTGTTTCGTTATATTCCTTTGATTTAAGTATGTCACTATCTTTACGTATTGACCAGGTTCGTTTTTTTGTTTTACGTATCAATGCGGTATTTATCTGCTTAGTCTGTGACTTACTCGTGTCTCATATTAAATTAACATACCTACTGTTGCAAGCAAAATGGTCACCTAAATATAATAAAATAATACACTAAGTAGGTAATAATCAAAAAATATTTAGTTCGATCTTTGATCAAATCATTCATTAGGTGAACGTGGTAAGCACTATTAATTTAAATGTGGTATCATTATTTCACAGAATGACATTTGGCCATGTCATTTTACTGGGTGCGCCAAAGTTGAACTAATTTTTCTATGTCGATTATCGGAACTCCGAAAATGTTGTTCCTAAAAATTTACATCCTAATAATCACTTCTCATAACTACTCTGATCCTAAAGTTCTGAATTCCTAATGATCACTGTTCCTAAAATTTTGTTTCCTAAAGTTTCCATTCCTACCGTTTATTTTACTATAAACGTAGTCCATAACACTCAGTTTTCCGAAAATTGATTTTCCTAACGATTCGTACTCCTAATTTTCACTGTTCCTGATAATCGACATTGAAAAATTAGTGTTCATAACGGTGTCCCCTTGTTTTACAGACTGAAAAATTACAGAATTTTGTTTCACAGAAAATGTTTCATATACTATTTGGTCCTTGTATTTTTGCTTCGTATATTTTTTTTTTTTAACTATTTACTTGAAAGAAACAAATTCGACAGAAAATCAATTCAATGAATTTTGTAATTTTATTTTTTCATTACACATACTTATCAAACAATATAATTATTTTTCAACAAATATTGTTTGGTCAGTGCATTTTTTAGAAGGTTGGGTTATAAGATAAATACTATATTATGATATAAATATGAGTGAGCGAGCGAGCGAAGCGAGCGAGCAAGACCTCTCTGGGCAGAACCGACTTGAATAGGTTAGGTTAGAAGGCTATGGCGGGAGCGAAGCGAAGCAAGCTCCCGCCTTAGCCTTCGAGGTTATTTTTTTTATATCCCTTGAATAAGCTATGCGATACCATTTGCCTGCAAATTAAAATCGTATGCTTTTTATCAAACGTTTCATTTCACACACCTTCACAAACTGCACCCTACTCTAAATTTTAGGAACAGTGATCATTAGGAGTAAAATTTTTAGGAAAATCAATTTTCGGAAAACTGAGTGTTATGGACTACGTTAATAGTATAATAAAATGTAGGAACGGAAACTTTAGGAAACAAAATTTTAGGAACAGTGATCATTAGGAGTACAAATCGTTAGGAAAATCAATTTCGGGTGATGAACTTTAGCGAAGCCAATATGGACCCCATTTTACTGCAGTGAATTAAAAGTCGGAGTTTAAAAGTGTATCAAAACAGTTAGTTTCAACTTACCAGTCAACTCTGCGATACGCTTTAAAATCGAAGATTGTGTTTGTTTTACACCTCCTTCTTCGCGTACTGTATTACACACATTGTATACAATATTCCTAGCTTGAGATCTAAGCGGTTTTCTCGACATTTTCACCAGATAACAATCGTTGAAGGTGAATTTCAAAATGTATGCAACGGTAAACAAACAATTTGACACGGCTGCCAGTTGCCATATGAAAATCAATGTTTTTTTACTTTTAAAAATGCCATCAGATTCTGGTAGACCTATAATAATTATTGACGTCCAGCAAGCCTACGCACGCACTACGTGCCCGGACGTACGTCATGGAAGGACCGTGCGTAGACTGCTTTAGATTTCACCATCTACACATTCCACACAACCATTATAGATTAGACACCCAAGGCACTGAGTAAATAATCACTTACGGAGGGCGGAGAAAGCTAGACCAGTTTTCGATGGTGGAGCGCGGGAAGGGTAACACGTCTTCTGTCCTCTCTCCTGGTAGGAATTAACTAACTAATATTTTTGGTGGTGGATAGTTTACAGTACGTTATTTTCTATTGATTATTGTATTTATTTGTGGTTTTTGCGATTAATCTTTACTATTCGAGTCGATCAAAGCAATGGGTTTTAGGCCGGCATAATGGTGGGTAGTTTCAACTCATCATTGCCGGCCCCCGTTGGTCAGGAAATGGATACTGACCTGTTTAATTCTCCCAATAGCCCTCCAATGATGGACCAAGTAGCCTCAGTTTCCCCAGATTTAGACAATGATGGTTTCACTTTGGCGAAAACAAAGGGTCATGTACAGGCTCAAAAAAGAACAGCGTCAAGTTTAGTTGAATCAGATTCATCTCATATCGAAGCGAATAAAAATAAAGTAACCAAAATGAACCACACTCATCCGTCGGCACCGCTTCCAATAAGTAGGCAATGTTACACGCACATAGATATGGGCCCGTTTATAGTTCATGTCCAATTGAAAAACGTGTCTCCCGGTGATGGCACCAATCTGAATCCTGTCAAATTTGGTCAGTTATTATGTGGTAAAGGCATAGACAGATTGAAGCAGGGAGGAATAAATAAAATAGGACGAAACAGAATAAGCTTAGAGTTTACGTGTGCGGTCGCTGCTAACAAATTTCTAGAAAGTAATCAGCTTGAAAGTTCTCGATACCTAGCATTTATCCCATCCTTCAGTGTTTGTAAAATGTTTATTATACGCAGGGTTCCAAAAGACTTGACAAACGAGGATATTGTAGCTGGTGTAATTACGCCGGAAGGTTTTGGTAAAATATTAAAGGCCAGACGACTTAATACGAAAAGAAAAGTAGGTGAAACGCACGAATGGATCCCAACTGAGACTGTGGCTCTCACAATTGATGGCCAAAAGTTACCTCAGCGTGTTTTTCTTTTCCACAATTCGTTTGTTACGGAAAAATACAACTTCCCGGTAATACAGTGTTACCAATGCTGTAGGTATGGTCACGTCAAATCTAACTGTAGATCAGAGCCCCGGTGCTCAAAGTGTAGCCAGGCCCACTTGACGAGTGACTGCACATCCTCCAATGATGTAGTATGTATGTTCTGCTCTGGCTGCCACCCTGCCACTGACAAATCTTGCCCAGAGTTTGACCGTCAACATAAAATAAAGTCGGCTATGACTGAAGATGCCATTTCATTCATGGAAGCTTCTCAACGTTTCCCACCATCTAGACGGTCGTTTGCAGAAGTCGCAGCTACTGACTCTCCTACCACTGTCTCGTACAGAAAAACCGTGTATCTTCCTCGTAAACCTCGCTCCCCCATGCAGGAAGGTTATGACAAAAAAGCACATCAAGCAATTCTCAATAACTATCGCATCCCCACTCCCCAGAATGGATGCGCCATTCGGGAGAGGCCCAGTATAGATGAGGGTAATATGTTGAGTGGTGATACTTTATATGCGTCCCAAGATGTCCGTGAATCACAATCTAATGACATTCCCTTTGAAGAGGGTCACATAAATGATAGGGTGCTAGATTCTCTCTTGTCAACTGTCATAATGCTTCTAAGTCTAGATAATGGACCGTCCAACGTTGCATCTAAAATTGAAACTCTGTGTGTTATTTTAAATAAAAGACTTCATAATGTATACGGCCGTACAATGGAATGCACGTAGTATAACAAATAAAAAACCGGAACTAACTTATTTCTCTAAAAAATATAATCCTATTATGTTTGCAATAGCTGAAACGTGGCTTAAGCCTCAACATTTCTTTAAATTGCCAGGTTATTCTTCGTTAAGAGATGACAGGGCGGATGGTTGGGATGGTTCAGCTCTGTTTATCAAAAACAATATTCCATTTTCACAAATTCAGTTGCCAGCTCACTCTAATAATATTTATATCGTTGCTGCCCATATATATAATGTTTCCTATGTTTCAGTGTATATCCCTCATCCCTCCTCTACTGTGTTGTCTGAATTTTACTCTATTCTCTGTGATATTCCTAAACCGGTTGTGATTATGGGAGACCTGAATTGTCATCACGTGTGTTGGGGCTCAGGTGCAACAGATAGCAATGGCAGACTTTTATTAGATTTATCAGATAGATTGAACCTCTGCTGTTTAAATAATGGAAAACCGACCAGACGGACGGCTCCAAATCAAAATTCTTCTGCAGTTGATTTAACGCTCTGCTCCATTGATCTTGCTACGGACCTTTCATGGAGTATTTCGACTCTGTCTCATAATAGTGATCATTTCCCTATTTTTATCACTTTGCCTAGTAAATCAAGCCCCGATAACTCTCTCCCCCCGTTACAAAAATATAAATTAGACAAAGCTGATTGGGATAATTATTCTTTATTATTGGATAATAAAATTCAAACAATCTCCTCAAATTTGTATATAAGCCTAAATGCTAATCATGAATCATTTGTGGACATAATCCACGAATCTGCTGAGGCAGCTATCCCTCTTAAAAAGTCTAACTTACGTCATAGGCCCTCGCAACCGTGGTGGGATTCTGAGTGTACTGCTGCTGTAAAAGAACGAAATCAGGCTGAATTTGAATATGCTAATAATATTAATATTGAAAATTACATAATTTTCAAGAAGGTGAGAGCAAAATGTCGTAGAGTTCTTGCAGCAAAAAAATCCGAAGGATGGAATTCTTTTTGTGAATCTATTTCTCCTTCCACTCCTCCCTCGTTGGTGTGGAAGAATATTCGTAGATTTCGTAGAGGGATATCGCCGTCCTCATCTTTGGGCTCGTCTTTGGATTGGACCAATGATTTTTTAAACAAATTAGCCCCTCCAACAGCGCCTAACTTTTATGATATTCCGGCTGTATGTTCTTTTGATAAATCGGAACCGGAACACTTTTTAGAAAAGGACTTTGATTTGGCTGAACTTAAGACAGTTTTGGATGCAGTCAGGGACTCTTCTCCAGGCTTTGATGGAATTGTATATTCTTTTTTGAAAAAGGCTGGTCCGGTGACTCATGCTTTCTTTTTAAACCTAATTAACAAAATATTTGAAACGGGTGATATTCCTGAGTCATGGAAGTATCAGATAATTTTGCCCATTTTAAAGCCTGGAAAGGATCCTGAACATCACAACTCTTACCGCCCTATTGCTCTTTCATCAGTATTATGTAAGATAGTTGAACATATGATTAAAAATAGACTAGAATGGTTTGTAGAGAATTCAAGTGCTCTCGCGGTTACTCAATTCGGTTTCAGAAAGGGAAGGAGTATAACAGACAGTCATGCTCTGCTATCGACTGATATCAGATTGGCTTTTTCTCAGAAACAGGTAGTAGTTGCTGTTTTTTTGACATATCGGCTGCTTATGACAACGTGCTGCTCTCGGTGCTCAGTAGCAAGTTGCGTCATATGAGTATCCCAGAGAAAGTAGTTCGTTTCATAAACAATCTTTTGTCTGGTAGAAAGATCTCATTAAGACTACATAACTTACAAAATAATGTTAAATTTATTTGGAGAGGTCTACCGCAAGGCTCGGTCCTGAGTCCCTTATTATACAGTATCTATACAGCTGATTTAGAACAGTCTATCAACCAACATTGCAATGTTCTTCAGTATGCAGATGACATAGCAATATACTCTCAACATAAAAATGTTAACGAGGCTGCTAATTTTATTAACAATGCACTTAACTCTTTAGGACTTTGGCTAGATGCCCATGGTTTAGATTTATCCCCTTCCAAAAGCGCAGTTTTAGTTTTTTCCAGAAACCGAATGTCCCCCGCTGTCAATATCTCATTTCGTTCTCAGTCCATACCGGTTCAAGATACAGCAAAATTTTTAGGAGTAACCTTTGACTCTAAATTATCAGGGGCTGAACATATAAATAATGTCGTAGGCAAATGTGAAAAAAATTTGAATATCATTCGTGCTCTGTCTGGTTCATGGTGGGGTGCCCATCCGTACTCTCAAAAGTTGTTGTATAATTCTTTAATAAGATCCCACCTGGATTTCGGCTCCATTATTGTTGAAACGTGTAACAAAGCTGAACTTAAAAAACTAGATATGGTCCAATCCAAGGCTCTAAAGATCGTAACTGGTGCTATGAAGTCGTCGCCCATCAGGGCACTTCAAGTTGAATGCGCTGACCCTCCTCTAAAAGTTCGCCGTCAATATTTAGCTGACAGATATTTGTTTCGTATTGCACAGTTGGAACACCACCCCTTATTTACTAAACTGAATATATTAAAGGATCATGTAGATGTCGATCCGTACTGGCTTAGGAAATCAAAACCGAATCTTTTAACTAGCTTGAGTAGACTAAGTGATATTGATGCCCCTTTAGCTAAATTTTCTAAAATCCCTATTTATGTAGTTCCTTTTCCGGCACTTACTTTTCAGTCAAAATCAGTAGATATTGGCATCCAGAGAAACTCGACCTCTGTTAATAACAGGTTCTTGGCTGCAGTAAGAGCGAAGTGGCAGGAATGGGATTTAATTTATACAGATGCCTCAAAGCTTGACAATAATGGACAGGCTGGCTGTGCTTTCATTCATGATAATTCTGGTGAAACCCACAAATTTAAGTTGCCCACGGTATGCTCTATATTCACTGGAGAATGTTATGCCATTTTGAAGGCGGTTAGGTTTGTGATTGATCACAAGTTGTCTAAAACAGTTATCTTTTCGGATAGTCTTAGCTCTATTCAGGCTATTACATATAATTCGTTTAAAAACTGCGCTAAATCACCTTTAATATGTCTCATTAAAGAGGCTCTGTTTTCTTGCCACTTATTACAATTCGAAGTTGTGTTGTCTTGGATCCCAAGTCATAAAGGTACATGGAAATGAAGCTGCTGACAAAGCTGCTCGAGATGCATGTATAAATGGTAATCGCTCCATATATCAATGTTTTAGTAAGGATCTGGATGCAATCTCCTCGTTTAAGTTATTTGAAACATGGTCGAGCTTATGGGTAGCTGATAATAAACTACATTACTATCAAATCCAAAGAAATATATTACCCAGACCTTGGTTTTACAAATTTAAATTTAAAAAAAAGGTAACCAGTTCTCTTATTCGTCTTAGACTTGGTCACGTGTGTTCTCCAGAATTTCTATTCAAAATAAAGGTTAAAGATAGTGCAGAATGCCAATGCGGTTATGAGATTGGTTCAATTGATCATATATTTTTTGATTGCCCGTTAAACAGATTTTGTCTCTATGATCATCTGATTAAACTAAAAGTTCTCCTTCCAACCAATGCCAAAACACTTTTAGTTAATTCTGACCCTAATGCTACGAAAGCTTTGGCAGAGTTTCTAGATAAAAATAATATTAAATTGTAATTTTTTTCTTCCATAATATTTAGCATTTTACTTGACAGTTTATGGTATATAATATGGTATGTTCATATATATATATGTATTTTAACAAAACTAACTCCCTCAGATTATCCCTTCCTTTTCCTTTGGGGGGAAAAACATAGCGCTCTACAGTTTCCTACGTCAAATAACTCGAACCACTTGACATTGGCAAAGTGCCTCGTAGCAATAAGCCATTAAACAAGGAAAAAAAAAAAAAAAAAAAAAAGCTAGACCAAAGCTCAAATCACAGATTATAGGATATGTCTGAAGATGGTTTGCAGCACATACCCTATAATCTGTGGTTTGCAGGCCGCCATAGTATAAAGAAAGAAGAATATAAAATTGAATACTCTATTTGTGTATAATGGACAGAAATACGGTTAAAGTAGAATCCGGAGTACAATTACTATCAAGGTTGATCTCAAAGAAAACCAAACTCGAGAACTTTTACCCTAACTTATTTCATTCGGGTCTAAAGACAGAAGACGTGATTGAAGTATTTGGTAACCATAGTAGTTCGTTTCTGTTGATTGATATGATTTGTGAAGCTTTGATTCCCGGTGAACTAGGCGGACCGGAGGCTCAAGTGCTCCTCTTGAATACGGATGGGCACATAACACTTCAGGCATTGACTAAGACTTTACAAAGTAAGCTTAACACTCGAATGAATTCCAGTGTAGAATACTGTCGTGTGTTAAAGCAAAGTTTAAATAATTTGTTTATCTTAGAAATTTTTAATGCTGTTGAGCTTAACACTACTTTACTAAACCTGGAAAACTTGTTTTTGAAAAACAATATACTGCTTTGTGTTATAGACACATTCACAGCTTTCTATTGGTCAGAACATAGCATAAAAATTACTAAAATGGATAATTACTTGAATAAATTGTTGCAGTTGGTTCAAAAAGCTGCAAAAGGTCATGAAATGTTCATCATATATTCTAGACGGGGATGCTTTTACTCAAATAAAGGATTAGTGGAAAACTTAATGCCGTGTTGTGAAAATTCTACTTTGGGAAAAGTCAACTACAGGATTCAGTTGGTTAATGGGGATGTAGCATCATTTGCAAAAGTTATGAACTTTAATAGTGAGAAAATACAAAACTTTCAAATTGTGCAAGAGAAATTAGTTTGGATATAAGCAATAAATTAATTTTGACATAAAATATTTCAGATCTTGTTTTTTTTTATCTGATGTATATAAATCCTTTTAGTGATTTTATTTATAACTTAAGTAGGCATATACAAAAAAAAACAAAACAATGCAGTACTTTTATTCTTTTACTGCAGCTGAAATATGGCTGGACTGAAACTTCTCCAAATATATCTCGACTTACAATACTTAACTTAATACAAATGAGATCAGGCATCAAACAGATGTATATAAAAGCTTAATAATTCAATGATCAAACATAGATTTAAAGCATTTTGCATCACTCTGGGTTGTAATCAGACCCGAAATGCATTATCATGGCAATTGTTACTTACTTCCTCGTGGTCATACTAATTTGTCCTACTAGTCAAAAAGTGAACCTAGATTTGATCACTAAATACTAATTATGGTTGTAAAAGTAGGTAGGTTAGGTTCGTTAGGTAGCTTCAGATGCCCGAAGGGCAAAACCACTTAGAAGCAGGAGCTCCGCCCTTGGGCGGGGCTCCGTCGAAAGTCAGTAGGACAAAAATAGTAGGACCACGAGGAAACGGCCCAATTGTTCAGTTATATTACAGTTGATAGTTGTGTTGTTCACTTCATTTCATTTATCAATGATGGGTTTTCCTGGTGTAACACGGGGTAAATGACCTCAAACATATGTAAGGTTTTAAAACCAACCTGCCAAATAGGATTTGGGTATGAATTTAAATAAAATATATAGTATGGAGCGCTAATATTTTCTGTTTTGAATCGATTTTTTCCCACGTCTAAAATCCTATCCTAATGCCTATTTATAAATATTTTCTTCTCAAACCAGTTCCAGGAATTTTGGTCATATTCATATTAAGATTTCTACTCTATATCCTGCCATGTTGCACTGTGAAATCACTGGTTATTATGGTTACAATATTAAACATTTTTATAAATTAACACATTAACCACCTTCTTCATTCTTCTCATTCATCAATAAAATAACATGATTGAATGCAATACTAATGTTAAATGTGACAATAAATAATCTGTTCACTAATTAATAGTTTAACTAGGTACTTGCTATAATTTAAAATGTTAAATGGAATACTTACTATCACAAAAAACAATATATTCTTGAAAAAAAAAAGCAACACATTCAGCATAAATTTAAAAACTTTATAAAAACCTTTCCGTGCAATTTTTACATTTTCATTATTTTGATATTTAATACATATTTAAATATTGTATAATAGCACCACCGCAAACGTAACTCTCATAAGTTCATAACTCTAGTCTAGTAAAACATGTAATCAAATGCAGATCTGCCCTTGGTACAGTAAGAGGAGTGTAAACTTTCTTTGAAAGATTTCTGTTCTTTGAAAGTTTTGACCAACTGGAAACCAGTTTTTTTTTAAATATGTTTGTCTTGGTACCCTGTTTAAAGGTATTATACGCAGGAGTTTCTTTGGCAGTACCTTTTGAAGGAACTATTACTACTATTTTTATAATAAAAGGTACTCTTACAGGAACCATGCAAATAAGCCGTTCAAAGGCTAGGGCTGGCACTGATCATATAACGGTGGGTTTAGACCAAACAAGCGAATGCTCTAGAACATGACTGTGTTGTCTTTATTTTTACAAAGAAAATGGAATAGATAATACCATAGAATTCTTACGTTTGAATCATTACAATTTGTTTGCACATTTAGCCCCCTATTCATAAACGCAGAATGAACCTATTTTCGTTAAAGTATCTTTATCTCTTTCTGTCAAATTCAAATCTCATAGGTAATGCCAATTAAGAACAAAACATATTTAATTGGGAGTTTATGAATGAAGCGGCAAGTAGGTACACTATTATTTTCGAGTATTTTCTGTGCAATTGTGCATTACATCGTGTCATAAATATACCACACAATCTTTAGTTTCGAAACCATGTTCACTTTGTTAGTATCTATACTTTTACCAGACTATCTGAAGAAGTGTTATGTTCTTCAAGCTTACGTACAGTCGAGTTCATAAATATGTGTAAACTTTAGTAAGTACCTTGTCTATTTAATGTCATGTACAAACTACCATATACGAATTATCACGGCGATTAAAGTGACAAGGTATTAAAGTGTACCTATACACGTTTGTTTCTCTGTAGCCTAAATTATGGATTTTAAAATATGAGGTGTCATTAGATTAGTCTTAATTACTCTTAATTGTGGGAGTAACAAATAATGTTTCAAGTAAGTACCTGGTAGACCGAGCGTCGCTCAGGCTGACAGGCTGACTTGCATAAATCTGGCCAACTCAATGGTTCAAGAACTAGGTATAGCTTTGACTTGACAAATTTCTTTTCTTGATACCTATTCCACAATTTTCATCAAAATCGTTAGTGCCGGTTTAGGGACCGCGATTACAAACCAATAAGTGCTTATTGTAAACATTGCTCGTAAGTAAGATATCCGCGAAGAAAAGAGGAGGTATTAAAAACCAGACCAGAGCATATTATTATTATTATTACCTATTACCAGACCATGCTCAGTGTAGGGTTTCGAAACCGTTACGTACTAGCGTGTCTTGTAGTAAACAAAAAACTATCTCAAAAAAACCGGACAAGAGCATCTCAGAAAACAACATGTAGGGTGCGTTGTCGAACAGTGAACCAACCAGATACTTTGAACCACCGCCATATTGGGAGAACTGCGACGTTGCCACTTTGACCGAATTTGTTAATACTTGCCCCGCGGGCACCCTTCCCCTCTCCCGTAGTGAGCCGGCGGCCACGGCTAAAGACTGACGTGTGAGTGCGGTTTGTTTGTTGCTCCGAAAGAAAACGGAGTATTCTCACGTAAGTGTCTCGATTTTTGTATATTTTGTTATTAACTATATGGACAAAAGCTGTACATTATCGAAATTGCTGTAGTTTTAGTCGTTTTATGAGCATAATGCGTTGTGGTAATTCAATATATAACCTATATATTTTTTATATTGTAAGTTGAATAGTGTGTGTATCAAACAGTGAACCAGGTCCGCATAGTACTTACTGATCCGGTTCACTGTGTACCTACCTTAGGTTCACTGTGTACCTTAGAACCAAACTAAAACTTTTTATTTTAACAGTTATTGTTTTTGACATGTGGAATAGTTTATATGATAGGTACTTAAAGAAGTTCTGGCTTGACTCTATCTCCTAAATGTCAATTATCCTCTAGATACGTAAAATGTAGTTTATGTATGTATATTTAACTATTAATATGTATATTTCTATATCTATTTATGTAGGTATTTGAATGTAGTTTTATTTTAAATTTAATGATATAAGTTTTATTGGTCTTCTTCTTGTACACTTGTTTACTCGTTGCACAACCGTTCACTCATCTCAATCTCTCAAGGGTTAACTGGAAGAGATCCCTTAAAGGGATAAGTTCGCCTTTCAATCAATCAATTCATTTATTCATGGACCAACAAGGATCATTATTGTTAGTAATAAAATAAAATAATACTTAGCCTAATATTAGTAACTATAAAATTAATGCAATAGAACACATGCCTTTGTACATATTTCTATATTAATTGTATTGTTATGGTTTTTCTTTTGTACAATGAAGTGTTTACATACATACATACATTAAAGTTTTTTTTTATAAAAGAAACATTTTTTTCGCTTGTATTTTTTTAAATAAAAGTTGATTTTCAAAAATTGCGTTTTTTTTTTTCACAAAGCATTTTTTACTGGAAATGAAATAATAATTGAATGTTGAAATATAGTTCAACAGTGAACCATATTTCAACAAGATTCAAGGTTCAGCGTTAACTACCCATTGTATACATTGAGCCAATTTTCATTTAAAAAAAAACACCTTCTTTATGGGTTTGGATTTGTTCCTTTGGTTTTCTGTAGCCTGTAACTGAGAAACCCTATAAAATTACCTAAATTATGACACCAAAACGATTAATTTTTCTCTTTTTTAGCTTTATTTTGTACCAAATTATATAGTACACAGTGAGCCAAATTAATTTTTTTTTAAACTCGTTTATGAATCTTGGATTGTTCCTCTGGCTTTATGTAACGTGTAACTGAGAAATCCTATGAAATTACCTAAACGATGACGCCAAAACGAAATTCTTAGCTTTATTTTCTAGCAAGTTATATGACTTAGAAAAAAAGGCGGTTCACTGTTCAAAGCACATTAAATTATGGTTCACTGTCGAAATATAAGTGGTTCAGTGTAAACTATCCATAGTACACAGTGAGCCAAATTTTTTTTTTTTTTAAATCCTCCTTTACGAGTCTTAGTTGGTTCATCTGGCTTTCTGTAATATAAAACTTAGAAACCTTATTAAATTACCTAAACGATAACACTAAAATGAAATTCTTAGCTTTTTTTTCTATCAAGTTATATGACTTAGAAAAAAGGGTGGTTCACTGTTCGACAACGTACCCTACCTATGAACTAAATCTCTAATTATTTGGTGCTGTGCTTCTACCTCGCTTCTACCAAGGTCATCTTGCAGAAACTGTGGTTGTCTGCCGTCTGGCACATGCTTTAGGTGATTCTAGTTGGTACCTATTGTAGCGACACAGTGCAAAGCTGTCGATATGCGTCATTGCCATAATACGCTAGCTAAGCATTTGGGGCTCTTCAGTAGTCCCGTTGCCTTTTCAAATAAAGAGTTATTTGATTATATGCAGTTTAAATCACAACATAAATTACCTATTAGAAACTTATCCCGCTAAAGTGGTAACCCCTGTAAAGTTGAACTTTCTTTTTTTTGTGAAGAATTGTTGAGATAACGGGACTACTCCTTCATGTCGCGCATCGGGCGGGAAGAACGTAAGCGACGCACAGAACAGTTAGAGTTGAAATTGTGGGAGTAAGGTGATTGATTAGTGATTGATCAGACGTCGAAATATTGTTTTGATTGGTTGACATCAGTACTCAGGAAACTGATCGATATAGACGTAAGGTGATTTGTGATTGATCAGACGTCGAAGCATTGTTCAGATTGATTGACATCAGTTCTCAGGATGACACTTGATTGACAACTTAATACTAGATTTTGTTTGAAAGCTTTCAATGCTTGTATTTTGTTCTACCTGTTCTTATTAAGAAGTTCAAGACGGCAGCTACTTTTTCTCAGTCTGTCCACGGATTCGTTGACAGAGACCACACAGATGACCAGATATCGATTTTGGAGACAATCAGTTGAATAACTAAAAAGTTCAAGGTGGCGGCTACTTTTCCTCAATTTGTCAACGGATTAGTTGTCAGATCTACAGATCCACAGATATCGATTTTGAAAACAATCAGTTCAATAAGTAAATATTGTTTTGTTTACTGCCCCACCGGCTTGTTAAATTAATTTGTCCGTAAATTGCAATTCAAATATGGTCACTTTTAGAAAGGGATGCAGTAAGCTTTAGTACATGTATTTGTTTCGGCTCGCGTTATCGGTGTAGTGCACCTTCCAGATGTACGTTAGTACTTACTAATTCCATGGACGCGTATACAAACCTAACAATTGGAAACTCTTTACTCATAAGAATTTAAAGAAAATTGTTGTTATCAATTAAGAGCCTTTTATACTAGTTCAACGTGATTAACTGATTAAATTTAAAAATTAAATATCTTTAAAACCGTAAGAGTTATCATTTGTCTGTCTTTGGGAAATTAACTTTATTTGACCTAAAGAACGTTCCCTTAAAGTTATCGTAAATCAAAAAAAACACGGTGTGTATACAGGGTGTTTATATTACAATATTACATTACTGAATTAATTTTGATTTCAATTGTCAGCAAAACATTAAGTTAAACTTTGACCATCTGGCATGAAAAAAAAACTTAGAAACAAACAAACAAATAACGGCAGTAAATTGAGGATGTTATGCGGATTTAGAAATGGTATAACACATGTGTCATCACTAGAGTTGGGATTTTTGGTGGCAATTTTGAACAGAGTGCAGTGGAGTCGTTATTATAGATACTTTTATGATTGAATGAATGAATGACACAAAAATAGTAAGTAACATTACTTTTTATAAACAAACAAATTGATTATCCTATACTGGAAGTGAGGTATTAGAGTAAACCAATAGGTTTTTGAACACAACTATCTATCTATGATGTTGAATAATTAGCAATTGGAATTAAAGTTTCAAAATCTTGCATGTTATCCTCATCTGATGTTAAATTATTGTTAAGATTTTGAAATGCATATACTGTGGCAATCTGTTCCATATTTTCTGGAGTAAAGCGATTTCTTAACTTGTTAAAAATCCATTTATGTGTCGAGAATGATCGCTCAACATCCACCGATGTTAATGTAGCATGCTTTAGAATCTGAGTATGATTTCCAAAATCTACCATATCTCTCACTTCGTAAAAGTCTGGACTTCTATTCAGTACATATTCCAGCTTATTTCGCACAGTCTCAGTTCCGTGCGAGTTCAGTGTACTTGTTACAATGTCAATTATTAGGAGACCTTCATCTATTGAAATATTTGTACATTCTAATTGTTTTATTGAATCTGGTATAATTTCGTAGCAATCTTGTATAAATTTTAACTTATTTTTCAAATATTCATTTCCAAATAAAGCTTGAACTTTTCTGATAGCAATTGCATCTCTACTATTTAACTGCATCACAACGTTTTTTATATCTTCAAAGTAGGTAGCGTAATAGAAACTAGCCTGTAACCAGGTGCCCCATCTAGTGATTACCGGTTCTGGTGGCAATGGTATATTTGGAGCATATTCTTTAAAAAGTCGAACGCGGTGGGGCGATTTCAAAAATATTTTTTTTACATTTGATATTAAAGTATTTACCAAACTATGTTCAGATCGAATTTGCTCCGCGACTCTATGTAGACCATGAGCTAAACAAGTAACGTGTTTAACATTGGTGTATGTCTTCTTTAAGATCTTACCAGCGGCAAGCATGTACGCAGCACTGTCTGTGCAGAATATCAAAAAATTATTTATATTTTCTGTGTAGTTCTCTTCCCATAAAAACCTTAAGCTGTCGTCAACCACAGAAGCAATTGTATTAGCATTTACTAGAGTCACAACTTTACAGGCTAACAAATACGGTCTTTGCAAATTATCTTCCAAACAGTGTCAACTGTTTCGTCTACAGTGAGCCATAGATTACTGTCGGAAACTGCAAGTCTTATTTTATCAATTATTGCCACGTAAATTTTTAACAGATAGTTTTTTTTCAAAACACTTTGCTCCGGCAGCTTTTTATAATTTGTACATTTACAACAAAGGTATTTTTCAAAAAACTTTCGAATTCCGGATGATTTACCCTGTTCCAAGGAATATTACACGCAATGAGAAATATGCACAAGTCATAAACAAAGTCATGTTGGTCGCCACATTTCATTCGGTGTTGAGCACTATTGATGTGTTTCAGCACGTTATATTTTTTCATCTGCGTCAGACTTACTGCACAAGCTGAACAATATATAGTTTTGCTTTCTTCGCTATATACACTCGCGGTCAAATAATTCGGGTCAGAGTGCGTTTTTCATACAAACGAGGCTATTTCGAAGCCTTGGTTCCTCGCCAGGGGATGCTTGTAGTGAAATCTGATGATGGATGCCCCGAGCATCGATACAGGACTTCCAGAGTGCCTAGGACACCCAACTGATTGAATCTGCGGCTAACGCCGGAATTGTGCATCTTCAGAAAAACATCTAAAATGACAATAAAATGTAAGGAAATCCAAATGCTGACCCAAACTCTCTCGCTGTGGTGTCAACTGATTGTGCTATCAGTTAGGTATCTTAAGAACTTTTGACCTCCTCTATTGAACCTTGGAGTATACACCAATAAACCTCACTCAAAACAACCCCTGGTTAGGGACCAAGGCTTCGAAATAGCCTCGTTTGTATGAAAAACGCACTCTGACCCGAATTATTTGACCGCGAGTGTACAAGTTCTTCATATGGTTCTATCCATCCCAAAATTCTTCTAACTTGACGAAAATTCATTTTATTTATTATTTAAGGTCACGTCGACAACATTTCGTAAATTATGTGTTGCTTCCGAAAATTAATGAGACTACGATTTGTGTGAATTGTCAAGATTGACAATATAAAAATGTCATAGTGATTGACTTTATTTGAAGATAATTTTTAGTCAACCAAAAAGGTATAATATTTGATGAAATGATCAGGCGATTGGTAGCTTGAGTAAGTGGAAAATTTTATTCGAGTCGTAAAATAATTTAATGGAAATCGTTTACGTATAATTTTACATAAGTTAAGATTTGTACCATTCAGTCATTCATTCAATTATAAAAAGTAAATAATGACGACTCCACTGCATTTCTTGTCCAAAAATGCCACGAGGATCCTAACCCTAGTCATCACTACATAGTATAAAACAAAGTCGCTTCCCGCTGTCTGTCCCTATGTATGCTTAGATCTTTAAAACTACGCAACGGATTTTGATGCGGTTTTTTTTAGTAGATAGAGTGATTCAAGAGGAAGGTTTTTATGTATAATAAATTTTGTTTTATGTACGTGTGTTATAGAAAACTCAAATAAACCGAAGCGAAGTGAGGGCGGGTCGCTAGTACTGTGATAAAATAACCATTGTTTGTACCTACATTTCTGATGCCCTATCGGACTAAATTAAAATTAGGAAATGCTAGCTAGGTCGCTGTTAGGTGAAAATAATACTTCGTTCAGCGATAGCTCGTTTGCTGCCTGATTCCTTTATTGTTTGCCAAATTCATGAAAGCGAAAGCAAATAGGAATTTGGATTTAAAAATGTTTATCTCTTTCTTTTAAAGGATAACTTAGGCTTAGGCTGGGTAAAATTTCGATGACAATAAAAAACAGGTTTAACTTTCATTGATTTATTTCCTTACTTAAATGTAGTTTATAATAAATGTTCGAATTATCGCCCTCCGACTCTGATGCACAAAAAACACCTCTTAATGAAATTTCGGCCCAACTTTCGTTAGCCATGGTTGTGTTCCGATATGGTCCGGGCTGCGTCGATTACTCGTTGTCGTAATTCGTCTTACGATCGGATTGGTTTTGCATAAACTTTATCTTTGAGATATCCCCAATAAAAAACAATGGATTCAGATCCGGGTAACGCGGTGGCCACAAAATCGGCCCCAATCGCCCAATCCCTCTCTGGAAATGTGTTACTGAGGTGCTCACGAACTAGCCGAGCGTAATGTTGAAGTGTTTGGACTCGTTAAATATGGTAGGGATTATGCGAACCTAAGTTCCTGGTTCCGCTCGTACTTCTTCCAAAACCACGTCGTCGTTAACAGTCTGAGGTCTTCCTGTTCCGGTATTCGTTCCAGGTAGCCTGGCCTCTCGATAAGCGTTGACAACTCGTAAAATAACTTCATAAGTCGTCGGACTACGATTTGGATACCTTTCAGAGTATAATCTTGCAGCCAATCTTGAATTGTACGAGATATTTCCTCGATTCGAAACATTCCTTGCTTGTTTCGCCATAAATTAAATGCATATCAGCGTAGTCACTAAGAGTGTATTAGTGACTTGCCATCTTTGAGAAGCAGTTCCGCAACGCAAAATCAGTGTCCAATTGAGTGCCAAGTTCTCGTTTTGTTTCATACACAAACAGTCAAAATAAAAAGAAATCAGAGTCCAGAGAAAAGCCAAGTCAGTTTAGTTTAGGAACACACGAATACAGGAATGCAAAGAACACGGTTATCGCACGAAACTCAAGGTAACGAACTGATGGCTACTTACTGCTACATTTTAATTAACGAACAAAGCACTCTATCCGTCCCTTTCTTTAAAAAGATGATAAAATTGATAAAATAAGACGGGTACAAAGCTCGCGATAGCCCTGGGTTCAGGTAGCAGTCGATTGTGGGGGAGCTATTGGCTAACGGATGTCCTTGAAAAGGAAGATATTATTTCTATCACTTTCACTCTCGTCCATTTAGTAAAATAATAAAAACGCCTGGTAACAAACGCAATGTCGTAGCGTACCGCATTTTTAGGGTTCCGTAGTCAAACTAGGAACCCTTATAGTTTCGCCATGTCCGTCCGTCCGTCCGTCCCCAGTCTAGCTCAGAGACTCATAGTACTAGAAAGCTGTAATTTGGCATGAATATACATATTAGTCACGCCAACAAAGTGGTAAAATAAAATTTTGAAAAATTTTTTTTTTTAATGCACCTCCCCTACACGTAACGTGGGGATGCCTTTTTTTTTCTTGCCTACCCCATAGTGTGGGGTGTCGTTGGATAGGTCTTTCAAAAATATTGCGGGTTTATGAAAACAATTTTTCGATTAAGGGATCCGTTTATGAAATATTAAGCTTTAAAGCGCTATTTTTTGTTAGAGTCAAGTGTCCCCCCCCCACTACAGCCAAAACTACAAATACCTACTAAAAATCTGAAAAAAATCTTCAACGAAAGCGCATATAACGAATTTTAAAGGAAAACTATCACGGCTAAATAGACAAGATTAGTTCCTGAGATACAGGCGACTAAAGTGTTTATACCTATCAAAATCGCCTATGATAACTTTGATAGAAAAATTTGTTAACGGGGCGTGCAGGACGCGCGGGGGGAGTCTGTCCAAGTAACAAATCGAGCGACAGCCGCGCTCATAAGCGCGAGCGCCTAGATGCTGTTCGGACGTGCCCCGGAATGCTACCTACAAGTTTGCGATTTGCGATCTGAAAGTTTACAAATAATCGATTAGATTATTGATTTGAGTCGAGTATCGTTTGGAAAACTTAAAATTCTATTTACTGGCCCTTGTTTTTTTTTTCAATTTCTATTAATTACTTTATAAAAGATTAAACTTTTATTGTAATTTAAAGTCGGTTTGAAGCAGTTTAGATACCTAACTACCTACATAGGTATACCTACTGATCTCACACTTAAAAGCTTGGCTCTTGTTTGAGATATTATATACGAATTTATAAGAAAAAGAATCATTACTAACAATAAGTAGACTTAATTAGTTCCTGAGATACAGGCGACTAACGGGTTTATACCTACTAAAAATCATCTAAGACAGCGCCAAATAACTAAATAGAAAATTGGTTCATACATGTTGATTTTTGAGATAGTTTTTTGTGTTTGTCGTTACGGCTTCGGAACCCTACACTGAGCATGGTCCGACATGCTCTTGCCCGGTTTTTTACCTGACAGCGATGGCTTGCGAAAACACCAAAGTAATAAGAATAGCTATTTAATCACAGTATGACACATGTGTTATACCATATCTAAATCCGCATAACATGCTCAATTTACTGCCGTTATTTGTTTGTTTCGTTTCTAGGTTTTATTTACGCCAGATGGTCAAAGTTTCAAGTAATGCTGACAATTGAAATCAAAATTAATTCAGTAATATTCAGAATTTTACGTTACTTATTGGAAAAATTACACAATTGACATGTTAATCAACTATTTATGACTCCATTAACATAAAAAAAACTTTGAGAGCTTTCCAAGTCGATGCTGGCCCTAACAATCTTTAAAAAAGGCAAAATTCACTGAAAATTTTAATTTGTCGATAACTTGAAAACCATGCATATTTTACTGAGGTCATGTTAGGCTGGTTACGTCCCTCTTGAGCTGACCTAGGTGTCTTCGGTGTCACTGCAGTGCACTGTGACGTGGTACTTTTGGGAGACCCTCTGTATATCAAAAGTCAGAATGCGGTCCCCAATTTTTGCAAACGGAACTCCTCTGAGAGCCCCCTCTATTAGAGAGAACAAGTTACGCGTCTTAATATTACGTGTGATTTTCAATAAAATGCTGTGACACGTATGCCACACCTTAAAATCAATATTTATCTCAAACATGTTGGGAAAGGACGGCTTTTCTTTTGAAAAACGAAGATTGAAAGTCCCATTTTCTACCTGGAATTAAAATAAAAATATAAATACCCATTAAGGTCCTCTGTGATAATTTATTTAAAAAAGCTCTGTATTGCACATGAAACAAGTCCTATACCTACACCCAACCAGGTGGACGGCGGGCGGCGGTCGGCGCTGGTTCATTCTGCGTGAAACTATCTTAATAGGCAGATTTCAAAAAAAGCTCAGCTCGCCAACCACCTCTTCAGGCAATTCCCTACTTTACGGGATTAGGCAACAATGTACTATTATAATAAAGTGTAGGTAATTAAAGTTATAAAAGTTTTACAGAGGTATTTTAATAAAATAATGTATCATGTTCATCATATCATGGTCATGTTGTTTAAGTCAACTATTTCGAGTTGTTCGCACTGCGTTTTTCCCAGTTGTCCGCAGTGTGAACAACAACAACAGCAACACCCTCGACATTGTTCGCACCTAATGTCGAGGGTGCAAACAACTGGGAATAGCCCCTTTATGTACCAATTTCACCAATCGATGTTAAAAACGACTGTTCATACATTCTGACAGCTGTTAACACTCTAATCGCCTGTTTGGTTAAGTAGTTGGTGAAATTCGACATACCTAAGTGTGTCACCGAAAACATGACTTTGGCGTCCATTAAACCTTACATAATCAGGTGGTCAAAAATTTGGAATAATATCAATTTGGGCTTTTCCCACCTGTTGTAATGACCACTTCTAATCTAACGAGATTTTAATATCGACTAAAATATATTTAAAATACTAACCGCCTGTTTCACAATCGACAAGTAAAGGATATTTGACGGATAAGTTTAGCCCTTTCTTTGTCGTACACTTGAAAATAGACAAGGAGAGAGACAACTTTATGTGACAGATAAATTTACTTGTCGATTGTGAAACAGGCCCTAAAGCATCAACAATACATATCATGAAGTACCTAAACCTTTCAGTTTAGAAAGTTCATATTCAAACTTTCTGAACTCTTACCGTACGTACAGATGTAGTGCAAAATGATTTTCCTTCGGGAAAACTCGGATCTCAATCGGAATACGATGGCACCCGAACTGTCAATCAATAATTGTATTAAATGAGTGACGTTTTCATGTCCATTAAAATGGAACTTTGTTGTTTAGTGTCAAATGACAAAGTGACAAATGACAGCATTTGTCATTTGACACTAAACAATAAAGTTCCATTTTAATGGACATGAAAACGTCACTCATTTAATACAATCATTGATTGACAGTTCGGGTGCCATCGTATTCTGATTGAGATCCGAGTTTTCCCGAAGGAAAATCATTTTGCACTACATCTGTACCTACTTAATCCCACATAGTGAACAACCGATACGATTTTCATGTTATCTAAAAAGATAAAGATGAATAATAATAATAAAGATAAATTCGAGTCAGAGCTAGTACAAAGAAATGTTTTATGGAATTAAAAGTGCCACACAAAGAACATTTATTGATGGAGAGTCTTTGTTTAAGTATGTACTTATGTTCAGGTTCAGGGCAGTTTAACATCGCCGTCAATAGAACTTGCAAAAGATGTAAACAAAACCAAATGAACCAATTCACCATGATTACACAATAATCACGTACATTTAAGGTCAAGTAAGGTCTTTGCAATGATTTATACACTAGATTATTATTTCAGGGTGTCACATGAATACCTATTTTGTTTTCCACCTTATATACTACTGCAATAGATACTTATGCAATAAAGATTTTGAATTTGAATTTGATTTCTCATTCATGTTGGTTAGTGAAACTTCAATTTTGATTGAAATGACATCCGCATACTTTCATTATGTTAAGAGCCTCGATATTAGATTTTATATCTACCCTTTTTATAGTAATCGAGAATTTTCAATGAGCACATATATATCGAGATCTTTTTTATCGATATCAAATCACTAAAACGTGCCCCGAGTTAACACAGGTATGTTCATACATAAGTAAGTTCTATTGACGGCGACCTTACAGAGTAACATTTTTAATCGATCCTATATATCTTAAATTATATTTTGTTAGTGTTTAAAGTTTTAGTACCTAATACGTTTCGCCATGTCCGTCCGTCCATCCGCAGCTTGGCTCAGTCAGTTCTAGAAAGCTGTTATTTAGCATGAATATACATTATTAAGATTTATAAGTCACGCTGTCAAAGTGGAAAAATAAAATCTTCGAACCCTTTTTTTTTAGTGTAGCTCCCACTACACGTGGCATGGGATATTTTTTTTTCTCGTCTACCCCTCGATGTCGTTGGTAAGGTTTTTCAAAAATAGAAAGCGGGTTTGGGAAAACCAATTTTCGATATAAGGATCCATTTGTGAAAATAAGATTCTAAAGTGCGAATTTTTGTTAGTCCCCCCCTCCCAACAGCCGAAACTAAAAATACTAAAAATCTGATAAATATCTCAAACATATAAAAAAAATTGAAAGGAAAACTATCATGGCTAAGTAGACTTGATTGGTTCCTGAGAAGTGTTTATAAGTGTTTGTTTTACCTACTAAAATTATCTAATACACCAACAAATTACTTTAAATAGAGAATTAGTTCATACATGTTGTTCTGTGAGATGGGAAAAAATGACATTGTTACCAGTGGTAAAGTGGTGGTAACAGGAAGGGTAGCCCGACAATTCGGTAAGTATGCAGAAAAATCAGAAAATTATAAAGTCGGTATTCCATTTTGTCAGAGATTGTGAAACAGGCAAACTTTTTTTAGGATTTCATTAGGTTGGTTATTTTATTACATAATTCTGCATTTTTAGAATCGGATTTTATGATATTCGGATTAAAATATTTCGAGATTATGTAGCCCTTATGTTCCATTAACTAGGTAAATGTGTTTTCTGAAGATTGAATGAAATAAAATGACTTGTCTTGACATGTTCATATAAAATATAAGACTGCTATACACCAAGCTTAACCATTACTAATCTGACTTTGTAAATAGGTCACATCATTAAGTATACAATATAAGTGAATGCTACCAAACCATGGCTGAAGAAGTTTAGATTTTCCCACTTACTTAGAGTATGGTAATATGAATAACCTGCCTCTTGCACAGAGAATGACGCTTCAAACATTACACCTAAATAAGCAAGATGTATTATTGTAGTCAGAGAAAACAAAGTATTAATGAAAACTGCTAGGAAACTGTTCTTTTGGTGCCTGTGGTGGCATACTTTAGCACATGGGTTGGCTAAACAGCACACTTCTAGTGCTGAAGCTACCTTGTACCGAAAGTTGTATTCTACATAAGAAAATGTTCCAACACTAAGCAAAACAGCAGATAGCTGAAAGTTTAAACCGTGCAGCAACGATGACACAATATAAGTTGTAAGCAAAGCGACAAAGTGGCCATATGGCTGACATGTTTTAAAAACATAATTCTTTAACCAGTGATGCATTGGCATATTCCAATATATTACAACTTGCACAAGAGACCTAGGCAATTCAATAAAATATGGTTTTGTTACAGTAAGGTCAGAGTGGCAATCATTTGTTAATCCAAATCCTGCACTCAACATGGTTACTACTGACATACTCGACACAAAGTAATGTGACATTCTAAATGACTGTGCATCTCTGTAAGCTACCAACCACTTTGTAATGTTGTCAGGTATGTACCATGGAACTATACAATTTGATAAAACAATAAATAGCATTGACAATGAAAGTTTATAAAAAATCAACTTGATCCACCTTCTGGACAAAAACTTAACATCCAGATATGTACTGTATGTGTGGAATGAAATCCATGGCCCAAGAATACAGTTAGCAGGGCACATCATATACCCTCCATATTCAACTGGGTTTAACATATTTTTAAATAAATTCCTGTCTAAATCAATAGCTACTGATATAATTTTCATAGCTGCTATCATTTGGATGCCTCGAACTTGCTGCCACATCTTGGGATTGATGATATAAACTTCACACAGGAGCAAGAACCCAATTATTATAACACCCGTAACTAAGCCTCGGTATTTCTTGGTGAAGCGCGACAATAACAGCATTATGATGTAAGAGCCAACTGCCAGTCCCATTGTCCATACAAAGGCAGAGCCCACATTGTAATAGAGCAAGAAGGTCCCAATCGCGAAAGACACGCTGTGCCGAACATTGCGGGGCGCTGGTACGTATTGTATAATGAAGCGCAAAACAACATTCGCTAGAATTAAGTCCTTTGCAAATCTAAGGCCCTCATAAAGAGTAGGTTCGCCACATAATGCAATGTATGTCCAAGTGTTTTCCTCGCTATAATCATCTTCTTCGTACATTGTTTCTTCAGTATACAATGAATGACAAGCAAATAAAGTTGTTGTGCTAATATTATGATACTTTGTATTGACATACCGGCGTTTCGCGTCTTAGAAATCCTAGGGTGTTTCTAACGCCAGTGCAGACATTGCCCTTGATTCACATTTAGCGATGTAGAATGATAGAGATTATATAAACCAAATTGGTTTTTCTTAGTTCGTGTAAAATGTCTATAAAAATAACTTTAATTAACGCACGTATTATAGGGTATGTCTAATTAACGTGACAGATTAAGGCCTGTATTAATAATCTCATCTTGGCTGAGATGCGCGTCACAAGATACGTCAAAGTAAACGTCAAACCATAGAACACTGTCATTTTTGACGCATCTCGAGACGAGCATTAGAGTTGAGATTAGTTTATTAATACGGGCCTATGGATGGTATCTTGTGACGCGCATCTCAGCCAAGCAAGATGAGTTTATTAATACAGGCCTTAGTCTTCAGGGTTGGTAACGCATTTGCAGTCTTAGGATTGCATTGCAGTCTTGTGAATGCGATTGTCTATGGGTCACAGTTTCCATTTACCATGCCTGTGTGCTCGTTTGTCTTCTCTATGCCATAAAAAAAAAGTACGTATCCAAACAACTTTGGCAGCATAGGTACGGCGGCGCGCGTCAAGACAAGTGTACAATAGTAGTCTTTGGAGCGCTCGCGTGACACAACTGATTAGCCCCACAGAAGTGGCCGCACATTTTGTAGGCAATAGCGCGGAGTGTCACCGGCCTGGCACTACGTTATTACGTATACACCATTAAGTAAATATTTTAATAATACTTAAAAAAAATTAAGTTCGAAGTTACGTTCTTAAGCAGTCTACGCACTATCCTTCGTGACGTACAGCGGCGCACGACCGTCAGGCACGATGCTGCTGTGCAAAGGGATAAACATTCCATCGTGCACGTCCATCACGGTAATAATATAGGTGTACCAGAATCTCATGGCAAATAGGGAAATTAAAAAATGTAGAGGGCAATACTGGGGAAATTGGACTAAACGGTATTGATACTGTGTAATTTTTAATCGGCTTTAAAAAAACGAGGAAGTTTAAGATTCGACGAATTTGTATTTTTTTATGTTTTTAGGATTTTTTACATAAAATATATGACACTAGAGGTCTATTACATTAAACTTCCAGTATAGGATAATAATTATTGCTCACAAATAAAATAATAAACACACCATTCTTACTCGCCAAATTGATATAAGTACTTATAATGAGTATAAGAAATAACTTGAAATCTCATCTAGAACTAGAGAATGATTCCAAAAATTCTACTGTTATTTCTTGTTCTTCATCTGCTAAGGGCGATGAAGAGAGAGGAGTATTTATAATGAACCGCTCTTCTAACATTTTCTCTACATGTTGAGAAAGCTTCTTCTGTCAATAATTTAATATCGCTAGCAGGTCTGTTTACAATGTTTACATTCTTCTCTGCAACTTTTTGTTTAATTATACCCCAAATAATTTCTATGGAATTTAATGTACAATGATAAGGTGGGAGCCTTAAAACTTCGTGGCCATGTGATTTCAATAATTGATTAATTTAATATAAGGGTAGACTGGTTTTGTTACACGGCTTCAAGTAGTTGACATTTACGCCAACGATCATCATAGTGCCCTCGGTTATAATTCGACGTATGGTAGTGCTGGGAACCTACTTATTACAAGTAGCATTTATGTAAGACAAAATATACCTAAACCTAAAAGTGTATCAAAACAGTTCGTTTCAACTTACCAGTCAACTCTGCGATACGCTTTAAAATCGAAGATTGTGTTTGTTTTACACCTCCTTCTTCGCGTACTGTATTACACACATTGTATACAATATTCCTAGCTTGAGATCTAAGCGGTTTTCTCGACATTTTCACCAGATAACAATCGTTGAAGGTGAATTTCAAAATGTATGCAACGGTAAATAAACAATTTGACACGGCTGCCAGTTGACAGTAGCCATATGAAAATCAATGTTTTTAGGGTTCCGTAGCCGAATGGCAAAAAACGGAACCCTTATGGATTCGTCATGTCTGTCCGTCCGTCCGTCCGTCTGTCCGTCCGTATGTCACAGTCACTTTTTTCCGTAACTATAAGAGCTATACTGTGGAAACTTTGTAAGTAGATGTATTCGGTGAACCGCTTTAAGATTTTCATACAAAAATATAAAAAAAACAATAAATTTTTGGGGTTCCCCATACTTAGAACTGAAACTCAAATATATTTTTTTTATCAAACCCATACGTGTGGGGTATCTATGGATAGGTCTTCAAAAATGATATTGAGGTTTCTAATATATTTTTTTTCTAAACTGAATGCTTTAGATTTCACCATCTACACATTCCACACAACCATTATAGATTAGACACCCAAGGCACTGAGTAAATAATCACTTACGGAGGGCGGAGAAAGCTAGACCAAAGCTCAAATCACAGAATATAGGATATGTCTGAAGATGGTTTGCAGGCCGCCATAGTATAAAGAAAGAAGAATATAAAATTGAATACTCTATTTGTGTATAATGGACAGAAATGCGGTTAAAGTAGAATCCGGAGTACAATTACTATCAAGGTTGATCTCAAAGAAAACCAAACTCGAGAACTTTTACCCTAACTTATTTCATTCGGGTCTAAAGACAGAAGACGTGATTGAAGTATTTGGTAACCATAGTAGTTCGTTTCTGTTGATTGATATGATTTGTGAAGCTTTGATTCCCGGTGAACTAGGCGGACCGGAGGCTCAAGTGCTCCTCTTGAATACGGATGGGCACATAACACTTCAGGCATTGACTAAGACTTTACAAAGTAAGCTTAACACTCGAATGAATTCCAGTGTAGAACTTGTTGTAGGACTTGCCGTGGCCGTGGACTTGACCACAGATTGTAGGGTATGTCTAAGGCCCGTATTAATAAAATCTCGACTTTAATGCCAGTCTCAAGATGCGTCAAAAATGACAGTTTTCTATGGCTTGACGTTTAGTTTGACGTATCTTGTGACGAGCATCACGCTCAAGATGAATTAAATAATACGGCCCTAAAACACACAATAATGGTTACCAGTGAGTGACAGCCCTTAGCCCTTATTTCCTTATAATCTGTGGGTAGACCCCTTAAAACGAGTACTTAAAAGTACGTAAGTAAAAGTAGAGTCTGTCTAATGAAAGCTGAACCCGGCTATTATTTGAGGTGTTTGAGGTGTAACACTATTAAAATGTCATTTTGACATTGACAAACAAGTCCTTGTTGTTGGAGTGTCAAATAGAAGAGTTATCTTGGAAATTTTACTGATTAAAAATGGGTAAATAGATAAAAAGTGGTGTGCAACAGATTGTTTTTAGGGTTCCGTAGTCAAACTAGGAACCCTTATAGTTTCGCCATGTCCGTCCGTCCGTCCGTCCCCAGTCTAGCTCAGAGACTCATAGTACTAGAAAGCTGTAATTTGGCATGAATATACATATTAGTCACGTCAACAAAGTGGTAAAATAAAAATTTGGAGAATATTTTTTTTTAATGCACCTCCCCTACACGTAACGTGGGGATGCCTTTTTTTTTTCTTGCCTACCCCATAGTGTGGGGTGTCGTTGGATAGGTCTTTCAAAAATATTGCGGGTTTATGAAAACAATTTTTCGATTAAGGGATCCGTTTATGAAATATTAAGCTTTAAAGCGCTATTTTTTGTTAGAGTCAAGTGTCCCCCCCCCCACTACAGCCAAAACTACAAATACCTACTAAAAATCTGAAAAAAATTTTCAACGAAAGCGCATATAACGAATTTTAAAGGAAAACTATCACGGCTAAATAGACAAGATTAGTTCCTGAGATACAGGCGACTAAAGTGTTTATACCTATCAAAATCGCCTATGATAACTTTGATAGAAAAATTGTTAACGGGGGGGGGGGGGGGGCCTGCACGCGCGGGGGGAGACTAACGGGTTTATACCTACTAAAAATCATCTAAGACAGCGCCAAATAACTTTAAATAGAAAATTGGTTCATACCATGTTGATTTTTGAGATAGTTTTTTGTGTTTGTCGTTACGGCTTCGGAACCCTACACTGAGCATGGTCCGACATGCTCTTGCCCGGTTTTACAATTACAAGTTAAGTGGAAACGAAAACAAGAAAAAAAAGAAGGGGTGTTCAAACAAAAAATGGAGCGTTTAGATGCGGTGACCGAATTCATAGGTTCATGACATTTTAATTTTGATACTTATTTTATTAGGGTAAGGACCAAATTTTTGTCATCGTTGGACAACAAAATTCATACTAGAAAAAATTAACTAACATGTTAATTTTGATACTTAATATTAAATTTCATCTTCAATCCAAAGTCTTACCTAAGTATACCATTTTCTGTCCAACCTACCCTTTTAAATTAGTATTTCTTTTCCATTAAGAAATGAAACGATGTATTCCTTTCAAATAAGCTTGACGTCTCCGTACAATAACGAACCGTTTTGGAAAATCTGCAGAAGCTGAAAGAGTTGGAGCTAAACGATTTACTTAGTCAGACAAAGTATTTAAAAGAAATATCTTTAGTGACCGATAAATATTAAAATTAATTAAATCATTGTCTTTTCCTGTAAAACCTTCCCTTTCCCTTAACATTCGCAATTTTATTCAATTAAATAGGCAGATGGGGTTAATGTAACTGACACTCATAGTTTCAGTAAAACACTAAGGAGGCTTTTATATAATCTCGCCGTGCCCTTACGTATTTATATATTTGTGTGTGAGGGTTATTCGGTCCTACCATTATGTCTAGCCAGACTCATGCCACACATGGCGTACAATTAGTCTCGGACCACATAATAGCAGACGGCGGCGGCGCGGCGACAATACTTATTATTGTTAATTTGTATGAGTTGTTGTTTATGTCTATATCTGCTTCGCTTATCATGGTTTCATGGTATTAATTGATCAATGGGAATAGTAATAGTAATAATGTGATCTCATACCTGGCGACAGATCTTGCTAAGTCCTCACTCCCTAATGTTAGTTATATTATTATTGCTCAACCCCACCAACTGCTGCTGACCCATATAGTGCTCTTGCAATTTAGTCACCACCTGTAGTTTAAAATAAACACTATCCCCCTTACTTATAAACGTGGAATAAGCTTGGACTTTCTGTCAGATGCAAATGTCACAATTACAGATAAGGACAAAGCATGGCATAACATATTCCAAGCTTATTCCACGTTATAAGTAAGGGGTATGAGTTCAACCGCAGTTGCATAATTTCAAGTAGGTAACTATGTTAAGCTAAACAACTGTTAATAATAATATTATATGATCACTAGAATAAACCTGTAACATTTCCACATCAGTTTAAATTATATACACACTTCTCACTCTCTCTCTCTCTCATCATACATAGGGCTGGACTTAACCACCCGTCTCATTGTTACGGAGATAAACTACCATACCTAAGCAGGGCAAAAACAACACCTGATTCAAGGTTATGAATGTAAAGGTAGCAAGCAGGCAGGGCTAAATACAGCCCCTTGGATATCCTGGGAATCATTACAGGCCAGGCTAAACATAGCCACCGGGTATCATTACAGGCCAAGGCTGAACGCAGCCACCTGGGTATCATTACAGGCCAAGGGTGAACGCAGCCACCTGGGTATCATTCCAGGCCAAGGCTGAACGCAGCCTCCTGGGTATCATTACAGGCCAAGGCTGAACGCAGCCACCTGGGTATCATTACAGGCCAAGGCTGAACGCAGCCCCCTGGGTATCATTACAGGCCAAGGCTGAACGCAGCCACCTGGGTATCATTACAGGCCAAGGCTGAACGCAGCCACCTGGGTATCATTACAGGCCAAGGCTGAACGCAGCCCCCTGGGTATCATTATCCACCGGGTCTGACAGAACAGAACCCAGGGCCGCTGAGCTGGTTCAAACTATTACTCTCCTCCGGGCCCGTAGAATTACCGGGAATTACTGAGATAAATAAAATACTTTGCATAAAATGTGGAAAGGTACAGTAAACCTTGGCATGTAAAGATCATATCTTGGTTACTTCGACACTATCCCCCTTAGGTACATATAAACGTGGAATAAGCTTGGAATAGTTTATGCCATGCTTTGTCACTTTCTGTCAGATCAGATGCAAATGTTACAAATACATATAAGGACAAAGCATGGCATAAACTATTCCAAGCTTATAAGGAAGGGGATAGTACTTAGGCACTTAGATACTTAGATACTTAAATTCTATAACAGCTCAGGAGTTTGGAGAAATCGAACTTCTTAGCTCTTTCACTTCACAACTATGAAACTATGTAAAGAATGTAAAATATCCAAGCAACTTCTCACCATTGACAATAAAAGATTATGGCGGGTACTCTGTTCTGTATAATGTTGCTATATACAAATATTTACAAATTGCGAGACGTCGCGACATATACACTTAAGTAGTTAAAAGTTGTCATAAACATATTATTATGTATTTATAAAATACATATTGGTTTCAAAGATATTACAAAAACATTTCAAATATTTTAAGTTAACGTCTTTGTTTATTAAATACCCGCAACTCGCGACCCGCGGACGGTGAGTCATCCGCCGCGCTCGTTATCGCGCGCGGCCGCTGACACAAGACCGGAGCGGACACCTGACGCGGGAGTAATACGGACATGAGATGTGCAACTAACAAAAAAGAAAAACGTATGAAAATCTCATCATAATTTCATTCCGCGAATATGCACGGTTATAATTATCAAAATAAATATAAATAATAATAGATAAAATGGCACCAAAACCAGCCTGTGCACATTGTAAGAAGACAATTTCAGATAAACATTTTTTGACTTGCTCATTGTGTGGACGATTTTACGATCTTAGTTGCACAAATTCGGAAAAACTGTATGATTTAATGGATGCCGAACGAAAAGCTTCATGGGCCTGTATTAAATGCCGTCAACTCAAAGGTCAACCAAGGAAAGCAAGTACACCTATCTTTACGAAAACCAAACTTGCCAAGGCTTCAACTACAAAGCAAGTTTTTTATGTGTATGAAATCACGAATAGCTAATTTAGAAGTCTGAAGTGTTATTTTGTCAATAACTACTACAAGAATCTAAAAAAAGTTCGATTTATCTCGATTTAAATTGTCACAAAAACATTAATTTCAACTTTGATCATCTGCCACAAAAACAAATGAAGATGGGGTGGCTTCGTACAAAGGGAGCATTCGTACAGTGGTCATATTATTATCTTGACTATCTATCACGCTGAAGCGTTCATATAGGTCTACCAGAATCTCATGAAAAAAAGGGAAATTCAAATTTAGGACTTGCAACTCCGGGGTAATAGGATTTGAAGGTCTTGATACTACTTGATTTTCCACCCGTCCAATTCCGCGGAAAATAATTCTTTATATATTTGGAAATTTAATTTGGAGATTTAATATTTTTTTAAAGAAAGGGAAATAATAAAGGGGTGACATACAAGAAACGTTGTTTATTAAACGTATTTTTGTTTTTGTTGTATCGTAAAAACGGTATATCATAAAAACCCTGAAGAAAAATCATATACCTACAATCCCTGAAAAAAAATAAACCTCTATGCCGTGAAGATGGAACAAACTGTAGAGGGACGGAACAAACCAATATTTATAATATTAATTAATAACGGTTAGTTACCTATTTAGCCCTTAAAACTAACTTTGGACTTGCATTTCTTATTGTTTAACTTATTAAGGTTAAATTAAAACAATCATGTGCATTATGAATGCTTATTAGAATTAGCTAACAATACCGCACAGGTCCAAATGAATGTGTCTAATTTTTAATGTTCTATCCTATTAAATTAACTCTTAAAACATGTTCAATCGTTGATGCACGCGGTTTTGTTAGCTAAGCGACTATATGCAAACATCATGAAAACATCATGAAGACCGCCACACAGGTGGTGGCAATAAATAATCCTGTAATGAAAGGGCACCTCATTATTAAGGTGTCTAAATGGATTTTTACGTTTCAGAAATAAAAGCCAAGTGGATTTATAATAAGTAACGTTCCTGCAAATGTATAAAGGAACTTAAAGTATCAATATGATTTGGCTTCATTTACTAGTCCATTACAAACACGACACTACACCAAATATTGTGTTAGATTTACATCTTCTTGCTCACAATTTTTACAGTACACATGATTCACGATATTTTTCGCCTGGGATCGAAAGGCTTTAAGGGCATTTTCCTTTCCTGATAATTAACGCTATATTTCAGTAAAAATAACAAACAATAACAAACTCTGATAAGCTGTGAAATTTGAATTGACAGGCGTAAGGTAAGATTGCCATATGAAAATCGATATATTTTTGCATTTAAATTTTTCATGAGATTCTGGCAGTCTTATACCTACGTTTACGCAAGTAAAAGCTGGTACGCTTGACATTTGGCTACACGGGATCTATGTTTTCCTACATCTATGAGGTACTACGTTTTTTTGAAATTATTTTGTATATTATGTCCTATTAACACTTTTTTTTTTTTTTCATTTGTCCTTTACGAACAGGCTAGGGCCAAAAGCCATGCTGCCTCGTCTTCAGTAATTCTCCTTTTCATGAACATAAAATGGCGAGAAGTAAAATCCCTTATAAAAGTCTTCAGTATAAATCTTCAGTTGTTTCTATGTAAACTTGAGTAGTAAAATCCATTATAAGTCTTCAGTTATATAAATTAAATTATAGTCAAATCCAGTGGTGAGTTGTCTTCAGTTGTTTCAATACTTATAGTCAAATCCGGTGTTAAAGTCTTCAGTGTTATATTTTTATTTTATCAAGTCCAGTTCAGGTAGTCCAAATCAAGTAAGAACACAGTCCTCATTTTCAAGAATAATCCAGTCAATAAATATCATCACAGATAAGTCTGCGGTATTCACAATATATATATATATATACAAACATATCAGAATTATTTACAATATTATACTATATTTCTCCAACAGTGCTAACAATGAATTTATACAAAGGTGAGTATGTACAATTATTTACAAGAAGCTTTATTATGTCATGCGGGACCAAATGAGACTCATAAATTTTAGTTAATTCATCCAACAACACAAGGCGCTGAATGCCGAAGGATGAACAGTCGAAGATGATGTGCGGAATGGTTTCTTCATGAGAATTGCAATGAGAGCAAATAGGGCTATCAACCATTTTTAAACGATGAAGATGGAAATTCAACCGGCAATGACCAAAACGAAGGCGTAAAATAGTTGAGTAGAAATTTCTATTTATGTAGTAGTTACTTTTACAAAACCATGGTTTGCTATTAATCATAACATTAAAAGGAGCATACCAAAGTCCCTTATTTTCTACTTGTATAGTATGATTCCAGTGCATTTTCCATTTTGTAATCATTCTTTCTTTTAGGATATTAATTAGATCTGTATAAGGAATCGAGACATTAAAGCAAGAAGTTTCAGAATGTAAATTATTAATTGATTTTGCTAAATAATCAGCTTTTTCATTCCCTACGACACCTATGTGAGACGGAACCCACATGAAACTAACTATTATTTTATTGGTAACAAAAAGATCGTACCATAACTGTTTAATGTCAAAAATTAAGTAATTTGTTTTAGCATGCAATTTATGATTATCTAAATTTATTAGTACGCTCATGGAATCACTAACAATAAGCCATTTTTGAAATCCTTGATTCTGATGCTTGATATGTTTTAAAGCTGCAAGAATAGCTACTGCTTCAGCTGTAAATATACTACAATTTTTATCTAATTTATAACCCAAACCAATATTTAGAGAAGTATCAAAAATGGCAAAAGAGACATTAGAGTCCATTTTAGACCCATCAGTATAAATCAAACGATGATCATGCCATTTAGATAGATTGCAATTAACTTCCTCTTTAGACGATAATTTACTGTCAATAACAATTTTCATCGCAGGAAATTTACTTTCAAAACTGCCATTGTAACATGGCAACACCCAAGAAGATGGTTTGTAAATGTTGGAACTGTCAAGGAGACTCCGTAATTCCGTTAAATTCTGAAGAATGTATAAAGGATTTCGAGGCGGAACACATGGTAATGCAATTAAATTGGACAATAACTGATTATTAGACGAAAACAGTTTTAAGACAAATTTTTCCTTTAAATAGCTGAATCTAATAGACAACGGAGGAAGGTTACATTCGACTTGCATGACATTTATAGGTGTGCTTTTAAAAGCACCAGTTATCAGACGCATACTTTTATTTTGTATTTTATCTAAAATATATACAAGCTTACTATCACCAGCAAAACATAAGAAACCATACTCAAAGTGACTGCGAATCATTGATTTATATAAAAGTAGTAGAATTTTGGGGTCAGCACCCCAATAAGTTGAGGCTAAAGATCGTAAGATATTGAATGCTTTGTTAGCTGTTGCAGTAATTTTATCAATATATTTTTTCCAAGATAGATTATGAGTTAGTATGACACCTAAAAATTTTGTTTCTAGAGAAATAGGAATGACAATATTATTATAGTAAACATTAGGCATTATTGCACTTTTTTTCCCAAAAACGAGCAGTTTTGATTTGAGAGGATTGACATCAAGATTTAGGTACGAAAAATATTGGAACAAGTTATTTAAAGCATTATTAATGATATAAGCCAAGTTTGTTAAGTTTGTACCACTTGCATAAACAACTAGATCATCAGCAAACTGCAGATTTTTAACATTTGATCCCAAGATTAAATTTAAACGACGAATGTAGAGTATGAAGATTAGAGGCGACAAAATTCCACCTTGACACACCCCAACAGATGCAAGTCTAGGTCCATAAAGATAACCATTATGTTTAACAAAAACTGTTCTTTCAGACAGAAAGTTGCTAATCCATTGAATCACTTTCCCAGGGAGCCCAATAGAAAGCAGTTCAATAGAAAGCACATCAATATTGACACTATTAAATGCTCCTGCAATATCGAAGAAAACAGACACAGAACAATTTCGATTAGTTAAGCTATTTTGGATGTCAAGTTGCAACTGACAAAAATTCTCTGCAGATGATCGACCTCTACGAAACCCAAACTGGTTAGATGGCAATATATTATTACTTTCAACAAAAAACTCCAACCTTTGTTTCAGAAGTTGTTCAAATATTTTACCAACACAAGATGTCAGGGCAATTGGCCTATATGAATCTACATTTAGTTGAGGTTTACCTGGTTTTATAATAGGAATCAAGCAGTCTGTCTTCCAGGATGAAGGTATTTCATTACTAACCCAAAGATGATTTAAAATATACAATAATATTAATAGACTCTTTTCTTTCAAGTTTTTTAGCATTTTGTAGGGTATTCCGTCGAGACCAAAAGCACTATCTTTTCTAGATAATACAGCAGATTTCAATTCTGATAAAGTAAAGGGTTGTGTTAAAAAAATATTATTAGAGTTACTTACACAAGTGTTCATCGAAAAATTTTGTTTATTGTTAACATGATCTGGAGTATACTCGTATTTTTGAAGAAATTTAGGTACCCAACTACAATTATTACTATTGTTAGGAACATATGACTTATTGAATTTACGCATGTATTTCCAGATAACAGAGAGAGGAGTACAACGATGAAATGAACTACACAATGATGCCCAGCTTCTTGCTCTTTCCTGTTTCAAGGTAAGTTTTTTAAAAGCTTGTAACCTTTTAAATTCTAAATATAACTGTTCAGAAGGGTTATTTTTAAAATTAACATAAGCACTTTTGGATTTTTGTACGGCTTCAGAACATTTAGCATTCCACCAAGGTAAAGAGGGCTTTCTTCCTGACTTTCTAGAAAGAGATGTATAATTATTTGAGGAACTAAGTTGAGCAGGTAAAGATGATTCAATGGCACATTTAAGAGTCTTACAGAATAAGGAATAAGCTTCCAGAGGAGAATAAGATGAAACATTAAAATTAGACAACAAAGTATCAGTTTTATCTTGATATTTTTTCCAATCCACCAGTTTAAAGTTAGTAAATTTAGGAAAACATAACATGCTATTTTGACTAAGATCGACGTTACAATGATTATTAATGGAGATATTTATTATTACAGGAAGGTGATAGCTACCAAGTGGATCATTATGAACAGACCAGTCACAGGACAAAGCCAAAGATGGACTAACCAAAGTTAAATCAAGAGCGTTTGGTCGCCAACTTAAAGAACCAACTGTAGTTGGAAGACCATCATTAAGAAGCACTAGATTATTGTCTTCAATTATTTCAAGGACATCTCTACCACGTGGAGTAGTGGAACCACATCCCCAAGTAATATGATGAGCATTGAAATCACCAGCAAAAATCATAGGACCGGGAACAGACTTTATTAAAGCATCAAATTTATTTTTACTAAATACTGGATTGCAGTTTTTTGGGCTATAAAAACTAATGATACTGATTTCTTTATTACCAACCACTATACGAACTCCAATATTTTGTATGGAATCATCAAATTTCGTAACTATTTTTGAATATGAAATACTATTATGAATCAGAATAGCCACTCCATTATGTTTGTTACCAGTGTCATTTCTTTCAATATTGTAACCTCTAATGTTAAACCGTTGGTTTGGTCTTAACCAAGTTTCTGATATAATACCTATATGTATATTGTTTTCGTACAAAAAATTACTTAGTACCAATTTATTACTAACAATACTTTGTGCATTCCATTGAATTATATTTAATATATCCATTAGTTTACTAATTAAGTTTTTTTGCTAAAGGTGGATCTTAAACTTTCTTTTATGGATGATGAGTTAATTGGTGTAGTTTTATTTGAAACTAGTTTCATTATTGACTCTACAAGTAAATTCATAAATATGTCTGATTTTGTAAGATTGTTTATGTGTGTTTCTATAGATTTAGCGTTTAGCTGCGGGAAAGATTTCTCATTAAATAGATCTGCATATTTAACCGACCGAGATTTTATTTTGTTTTCTTCTATTTTTTGTTTTTTCATTGGGCATGCTGCTGCTATGGCAACATGGTTGCCACCACAGTTTGCACATTTGGCATTAGCTGACTGTACAGAGCAAGACCGGAAGCTGTGATTTTCTGTGCATATAGAACAGACCTCTGCATTCTTACAAAATTTTGCAATGTGGCCAAAACGCATGCAGCGCAGGCACTGTTTAACTGGAGGAATATATAGGCTGACCTCGTGTCTCCAGTGATCAAGGAAAACATGTTCGGGCAGTTGAGTCGAAGCGAAGGTGACCGCGACAGTCTGTGTAGGTAGATATGACACAGCGCCATCTTCACCACGCATTCTCCTCATGAAACGCCGGACCTGGATTACGTTCCTCGAGCTTCCTATCAACGAAAAAATTTTTTTATTTGACATTTCTGTGGGAACTGAAGTCAGAACCCCCGTGACTTCGGTGTCCGCTGCAGGTATTGTAGCCACCATGTCCAAGTCGTCTAACAATTTGGTATTCTGTAAGAATACATTGGCGTTATTTGATAAATCAAAAGTTACACCAACTTTGTATCTATTTATCGGCCTCAGATGTAAAATGCCGGAGACGCAGTACTTGCGAATCGCCTCAGAGAGTTTCAGGCGGTCTCTATCTGTTATTGGGCTGTCAACTTTGCCGTGAGCCAAGAAAACTACGAACTCGGTTTTGTTTGAGTTTTCCGGGTATTTTCTCGCATAACTCCTGACTTGATAAACCCTATATTTTTCTTCGGCTACCTCGGGATCATCGGCAGAGCCGGAGTGTTTGGGTCGCTTTGGGGCCCCCCCCATCTCTATATTACAAAAACCTTATTAACTAAATGTATACAGACCAATTTCACAACAATATATACAGTTAATACAGGAAAAAGGATTTTTCCAAAAATATTTTACAAAAAGTGCGCCTTTCTCAATCAACAGTTCCCGCGCTTTTTTTTCTCCTATTAACACTTTTAACGTCAATAATTTTCTAATAAAAAATACTTTTCTCAATGTAAGTCAATTAATTATAAGCTTGTTATACATTTGTAAGTTTTTATAGCTACCGACCGCAGATTGCAGTGATGCACACACATGTATTTATGAATTATTATTTGTTTGGATTTTTGTCGTATATTCTTCTTCTTCTATTACATTTGACATACCGAATGAAAGAGATGCAACTAACATACCTGACAAATATCGACATACAATCAAGCAAAATCCCACCATTGTATATCTTTCTGATGATTGAGGAAAAGTCCCAATTTCCCTTTAGTCTTTTTTCTTTTATAGTATAGTATACGTAGTGGCGTAAAAAATTTGGATGTCGTTAATTCAAGAATGGACATCTGTTATTCAACTTAGGCTGAGCCACACCGGAGCTTAACGGTGCGTATACACGGTGTTGTTGCGTAAACAAAAGACGCAGCCATCAGCCATGTAACAACATGGCGCCGTTTTCGACGCACCGTTAAGCAGCGGTGTGGTCGCACCATATCCGCAAAATTGGCCTTACAGATGCGACTGCAGGCATATAATATAGGTTACTCTATGGACATACTTTTATAATCTGTGGATATCTAAACTAATCCACTTTACTTTCTTTAAACATACCTTTTCGTCGAGGCTTGCTTGTTTCTCAGTTTTCATGTTAGATTTACATTTCTTGAAATAATATTATATATAATTCTATATTGTGCTGGAAGCGAAGAGAACTCTACAGTAGTTTTCTAATTTACTGAGTGCTAGCAGTGTTTCAAGAGTTTTAAGTTAAGTCAGTAATATCGGGTGACGCGCCGCCATATCATCGAGCATTGCAATGCTGAATTAACTAGCGAAATTATCTGATCATATCGAGATCGCTTTGAAGATGGCTAGTCCGTCTCCTCAGAGCAGTCCCATGCCGCCGCCGCAGGTTCCGAGTCCTATGGGTCCGCCTACACAAAGCCCGGCTCCTCCGCAATCGCCTCACAGCCCGTACAATCAGCAACATGTCAACGGGCCGCCTACATCGCACCAGGCTGTTGCGCCTCCGGGTCCGATGTCGAATCATATGTCGACTAGCCCAGCGCCCCACTCAAACGGGCCGCCACAGCAACATCCAGGGATACCGACCAACTCACACCAGATGCCCCCGCACATGGCAGGAGGGCATATGGGCAGTCCAGGACACTCCATGCCAGCAGGATCACACCCATCAGGCCCTAATGGTTTGCCTAATATGCCAGGAGGTGTTCAGCATCCTAGTATGCCTGGGCAGGGGGCTCCTCATGGTTACATGCAGCACCAGATTGGACACATGGCTCCAGGACAAGTAAGTTATGTTTAACAGTTTCTTTTTAAATATTTGTACAGTCAGCCTTGTAAGTAGCTCTTTTTCACTTCACTTGGACTGGCACACTAATCTGTTAAAATGCGGCTGACTACAAATGTGTCTTATGGGTGATTCCACGGGTGTTTCGACCGCAGTCAGTCCCCTATCATAAATATTGAAAGAATGAGCTACACCAAGCACCTAAAATTCACACAGAGCTATACTGTAATCTTAATTCTTGCCACAATTGATTGAATTTTGAATATATTATTGCCTATTTCTTAAATACTCATAGGAGGGGAACCCACAATGCTAAATTGGGTGTTACTCGAACGTCAGACAGACCTATGGGGTTGTGAAGCGTAGATGTTAAAAAGATAAAAATGACATTTTCATCGGTGAGGGGAGCGGCCATAGATTTTCAAAAATGTAAAATCTGTTGCATGGACATGGATGGATTGTTTCCATGATGGGGGTGCGGCGGTCGTACGTAAGGGTTAAAAAAATAGTTATCCAGCGCGTCAGATTTTCAAAGGGGATGTTAAGTGGACCTAAAATAACACGCATATATAATAATCTGACGATTAGGTGTGATGCAAACTCGCTGTCATTATTAGAATGAGCCAAATAAAATCGATTTTTTCAATCCATTTTGAAATACTCAAGCTTGCAGATTAAGATATATACGGTTCATCTTTATGCCCTAGACATGCTTTCTCATAATCTGATGATTATCTGGAGGGATCCGCTTGATCTGATAATTAATTGACTTTTTATTTTTATTTTTTTAAATCATTGATCTTAATTAATAGAAAATCTCAGGAAATAGCATGCAAATAAAAAAGTGTATGTTTTTTAAGTAGAATACGTACTTGTATTTATAGGTAAATAATTAAAAACAAATAAAAAAAATGAGTATTTTTTTAAAATTAACATCTTCATTGATGGGGATGGGGATGGAGTCAAAAAGTAATAGATAGAGAAAGAGTGAGAGAGGAATAGAAACGCCGAGAGGGGAATATAGGCATCATGTATCTGCATGCATTAAACTATCAATTATTTATGTTACTTCGGCTTATGGAAATCGTCAGTTATATGCAGTTTCGTAATCCTTGAATTATTCCCTTCAAAATGAAATAGAAATAGCCACGCTCCAGAATGTCGAAATTGTCAGATTAGTGGAATATACACGCAGCATGCAACTAACTCATCCTACCTTAATCTGACGCGCTGGTGAATTCCAGATGATCAAGTTTTTTTTACTACTCTAATCCTTTATCCTTGATTGGCAGCCATATCTAAGGGGCTCATATTTGGTGGAAGTACTTAAGCGGGTACAAGGTATCCCCCTGTATATTCATCTACCGTGCTTGAGTGAATCCCGAAATTACCTCTTGGGCTCCCCTGCTATTAGGAAAGGGACTGACGGCGGTTGAAACACCCTTATTTAAATTAGGGTGGTAAATGAAAGTATGATATTAAAAAACCAGCATAATTAGTAAAGTATTTGGCTAGTCTTATGGCCGTGGAAAATAGTCAGTATTAAATAAAGGTGGGCATTAACTTGTTATCTGTCAAACGTTTTTTTCTTAATGTGGTGCGAATAGACTCGTTAACTTTCTTAAACTATCCAATAGGTCTGTTAATCATTAGTAGGGCCCGGAATTTTAGGGAGGCTTTTGACTAGTTGTATGGAGGGAACACTGCTGTTTATCTATGTTATTGAGAAATTTGTAGTTTTATTTATTGATAGTTTTTTTTTATTTAGTTTTTATTAAATAAAACCTCAAATTTTCTGTAGGTACTATCAGACCATTGGAACCTTGACCCACCATAGAACTGTGTCACAGAGACGTTATGATTCAAGTCATAAGAAGTGTCAAACAAATTGTTTTATAATGTCACTGTGACACCGTTCTATGGTGGGTCAGGGTTCCATTGGGCTGATAGTACGTACTCTTTACAGCAGTTGATGATGAAAAAAGTTTGAAATATCGGAAAGTTTAATCCCATTTAAATTGCTTTATTGAAATCAGTATCATTACAAAAACCCTTATATTTTATAACTTGAGAATAAATCCCTCTAAGACCACTTTACCTTAGGGGGCTTGTGTACTACCCTTTGATAGGGTAAACTCACCAGTGGCCAGCCAGAGACCTGTAGTCGGCCTCTGCCTATACTTTGTATGAGTGGGAACATGGGAAGAGTAAGAAAGATATATTTCCCACTCTTCACATTCATTTAAGGATGACGACTGGTCTCTGGCTGATGACTGGTGACTTTACCCTATAGTAAAACACAAAATATCCTTGCATAACTTTGCAATATTTCTAACTTTTTTCATCATCAACCCCTGAAAAGAGTATGTATTGTTGGAAAATTTGAGTTTTTCACTACATAGTATAAAACAAAGTCGCTTCCCGCTGTCTGTCCCTATGTATGCTTAGATCTTTAAAACTACGCAACGGATTTTGATGCGGTTTTTTTTAGTAGATAGAGTGATTCAAGAGGAAGGTTTTTATGTATAATAAATTTTGTTTTATGTACGTGTGTTATAGAAAACTCAAATAAACCGAAGCGAAGCGAGGGCGGGTCGCTAGTTATTTAATAAATAAATAAATAAACAATTGATCTGTTGATAACATCGCTAAACAGCGGTGTTCTCTCCCTACAACTTGTCAAAAGCTGCCCCCAAAATTCCGGGATGTGCCTAAATCAAGATCATTAACTTATAACAAACTCTTAAGTGACGTTTAGGCTAGCAATAATAATCACAGAAGTTGACTGCTGTCTTACTCTAACTTTAAAGTAATTTATTATGTTTTAAAAAACAAAAATCCTTGAAAATTGGAAAAAAATAACTTTTTTGAAAAATGGCAGATAATAAATAGGTCAGTCCAACAGAAGTCAGCTTTTGGTTAAAAATATTGGTAGTCCTCAGACTTCAGTAAGAATGACCTATTGGCTACCATTTTAAAATTATTTCTTGCGTTTTTGAAGGCAGGTTTTGGTTTTTAGTGATCATTAATGCTTATACGGGTCCCATTTCTTAGTTGATATGAAACTAAGACATTTCAAGCTCGCCTCCCTCCACTCCCTCAATCATCTTAATCGAGATATCTTATCGCCACCCTTGAAATAGGATCTGTTCTGAGTTCCTTTGAACATATTATGGTGGTCATCATAAGTTCCAATTGCAACTTTCTGAATGCGAATACTGGACTTGATACTAAAAATACTAAAATTGCTGTATGTATGTATGCCTATACTTCTCTCTCTTTATTCATTCTTTACAAAAAAATATTGTAGAAGTGTGGATGAGACCTACCTACTCGGGTGATAAGTTCTTTTACTGAGATTTATTGCAATTTAGAAAATAAAATCAAGGAGTTTTGCATAAACCTGTACATTAATCAAAACTTTGATTTATATAGAAAATAAATAAAAATAATGTATTCTAAACTATTGCAATTATTCAATGTACGACGACGAGAAAATCATAGTTCAAATCACGCACGACGATGATACTGATAACGGCCATAACTTTTGTAAGAGTTCTCGTAGAGAATTCAAATTTGCGTGACATATTGAACAGACTTGAAGCTTTCAATTCTGATATAAATGTATTCCAAGCAACTAAAGATCCGCTTGTACACCAGTCAATCTTGATGTCTCATTAAATCGACTCAAGATTGCACCGAGCAAACGTACGTATTAGAGAACGTGCGGCGTTCGGGCACACGCCTGTCAGGATAGCGTTCTTGATGAATCCTTTGGGCATCGCTTGCGTTTGGTCCACGGGTGTTATTCTCTCAATAAGACCGCCGCACGTTCTTTAATACGGCTTCGGCTGATAATGTACAACACGCAAAATGCTAACTACACGCATAATGTGCAAACAGTCAAAATGTGCATACTCAAAATCAACATCATGACAAATGTACAGTACGCGAAATGTAAAGTACGCAAAATGTACATACAATTAAATGTACATATGATAATTGTACAATACGCAAAATGAACTCCACGCGATAGTGGCAAAATGTGCAAAGTTAGAATGAGCAATACGCAAAATTTACTATACGAAAAAATAACAACACGCAAAATGAACAATACGCAAAATAAGGAAAGAGTTCTTATAACAGGTGTATAACAAAGGCATTTTCGAAAAAAATAAGAATCTTTACACTATCTATTATTGAATTAAAATAAAATAACATAACTTAACCTACCTAGCTAGCTCTTGATTGACCGATTTTGATGAAACTTAGCTAAGAACACTTCCAATCAAACCAGCTAGGCATTCAAAAGAAAACAAACCGCATCTCAATTGGTCTATCCGTTTAGGAGCTACGATCCACACATAGATACACATGTCAAACTTACAATACCCTCTTTTTGCGTAGGGGTTTTGGTAAACCACCCTGTGCCTACTGAGCATTATTATCCATTTTGCTTCTTGTACATTTTACGTTTTGTACATTTTCTTTATGTACGTTTGGCGATTAAGCATTTTGCTTTTGTAACATTTTGCGAATTATGCATTTTGCATTGAACAATTCGCGAAATACGTATTTTTCTTTTTACACATTTTGCTTTATGTGCTTTCAGCGTAAGTACATTCTGCGTACTGTACATTTCGCGTACTGTACATTTGTCATGATGTTGATTTTGCGTATGTACATTTTGACTGTTTGCACATTATGCGTGCAGTTAGCATTTTGCGTGTTGTACAATATCAGCCGAAGCCTTTAATACGTACCGACGGCTACGGGAAACCGAGAGTTTGCAGAATTGCTGTAAAAAATAAACAACTTTTTTAGTGCTTTTCTCTTTAATTTGTGACTATGAATTAGAAAAGTTACAATTTTGGGGATCCTGAGTCAATATCCTCTGATTTTTACTAATAAAATTCAAATAAATGATTCTAATCTTTGATATGTTAGAAGGATGTTAGAGCGAGAAAACACTATCTAACTGCGTAAGACGTGGTAAATGAACAGAGAAGTTAATTTTCTCAAACATCGAAATCGCCACATGTATGGCCGAGTGGAAGTTATTAGCAAATAACTCAAATTATAAGGAGTTTTGTAATGCATGTGACATACCATTAGAATTGGCGTGAACTGGAGATGTTTTTAGGAAATTGGAAGAATTGTAATCACTTTGTTTTTTTTTTAATTTCATTGTAAAGTTGAGGTTGAAAGATATCAGATCTTTATCGGTTTCTGAAACTTTGAGAGCCCCATAATTTTTTAAGTTGCTTTACGCTTCCAGTAACAGTTTTATTTGAACACTACAACATTAAACTATCTATCAAAATTAAAATTTTGTGAATACACCAAGTAGTTCCATTTTTTTCGGGGTTTAAAGGTCGAATTTCGGTGTCTTGTAATAAAATTATTAAAAAATCTGTATTAAATTGCCCTTAGACAAATTAAGGGTTAAAGTACCTGAAATGGATAGCCAATGGTCTTTTCTACTCGCTTGTTTTTTTTGACAACGCTCTACCAAACACCCTGTATTTAGTTAATTTTAAAATATTTATTACAACTATATTTAAAATATATATTTTTTAAAGATAAATAAATGTTCTTTGAGAATTTATTTTTTTCTTTGCAAAAAACTTCAGTATTTTCAAAGATACTGACTATTTAATAAGAAAACCATTTTTGATATTTTAGACAATATTTTACTTTTTTTTTATAGAAAACTGTATATTAAATGTCTCAAAAATGTATTCCTCATGCCCGGTTTATCAAGAAATGATACCACACTCGAGGTGTTAGATAAATTTCAATGCTTCGTGGCGAGTTCTCGTCTCAGTCAGTTCCGCCCGCTGCTTTGATTCGCGCTGCCGCGCGGGCATATTTCCTTATTTTTCACGTCTCAAATAAATGATATTAATTATAACTATATGTTTATTAAATTGCATAAATTTGACTTTTCAACTGTATTTTTTGTAAATATAATCTTTGTACATATTTTATCTTATAACATATTGTGTACCTATTGAAAAAATAAGAAAAGCTGATGTTGTGAAACTTCTTTATGTATCTTGATAAATTTATATGAAGGAGTGTAATTATTATATAAAATATGAAAGGCACTACGGTTTATCCGAAAATGACACCACACTCGAAGTGATAGGTAAACTGAAGCCGATATAACTCTTTATCCGAAGCGAGGCGCTCTGTATCTTTGAATACGTCAGGGGGTGGTTGATAGCTACCGGGCTAAATCAGCTCAGTTTGTCCTAGGATACATCTGTGCTAAGTGAATTCATCCGATACTTTGACCTCTCCATAAATTGGTTGACACTACCGCCCGTACTATTACAGTTAGAAATGTGTTATTACTTATTACTTAGAAGCCGCAATGCCAGCTGCGACAACAGTTGTTGTTGCTCGCGACTGCAACCGCGTTGAAGTCATTAATCGCTATTCCCTCGAAAACTGTACATTTTATTAGGATAAATAGTAAGTACCCTATGTAGTTTCCCGGGACTGTGTTATTTCCATACCAAATTTCCCTGAAATTAGTTTTGTAAGTAAGGTGTCCTGCAAATGCCTAAAAATGGGTTTTTATGTACCTAATCCCGTAATCTGGTAGATGGTCTTAATCGTTTTAGGCACCTGTACCCTTACCATGTGTTATAATTACCTTACTCGCTAGCGAGTAGAATGCTCTGTTGCTCGCACTCTAGAAGTATACTGCGAGGTCTGCTAGGGACAGAGCTACGACTCGCTTGCGAGTAAGTACGTTAATTGTAACTCATGGTAATGGTACTGATAATAACGTACAAGATCGAAATTTTGACAATATGATATTTATGTAATAGAACTCGTTTTGATTACTTCTGATCCCCTATTACAAACAATAACAAACTGAATCAATATCATTCATTCAATTACTTGCATCACTATTTATGTTTCTTCATTTCATTTTCTTCCAATTAGAATATAATTACATAACATATGTGCATTATCACTAAAATTGTTATATTAGTCAAGTGGATTTGTTGCGAGTTGAAAAGTGGCCCGTAGAGGTCTAAAGCAAGATGTAGTGAATCCTGCATGAGGGATTGGTACTGGTCATACAAAGGCTGTATGTCAGTCTCATCTCCGATGATATTGTTTCCATTTTTCATATAAATTGTAGCAACGATTGGCACATTCAAATTTAATTTAACCCAATCAGCACAGCTTCCAGTCATGTTAACTAGAACAAAATAATATAATAGAAATCAATAAAAATGGACAAGGATACTAACCAATGTAACTGCCTGACATTGTCAATAATTATCTTTAAGGTAGAGAATGAATTAGGAATAAATAACTGTATACTCGTATTTAGAATAGTACATTATGATACAAGTGTGCTAAGTTGACCATTATATTCTTGGCGTTATTGTGTGCGTACGAGCGAAAGCGAGTGCGCCATAAGAAAGGCGCGTATATTATGGTCACAGGCACACGTGCTTCATACGACGTTTTTCAACACACTGGCGAGGAAAAAAGAAGACTTCGTTTAGTCAAATTTTAATTATTAAAACAGTTAGTAAAAGTACAATTTTCAAAACGGTACTGCACAGTTTTATTTGGCATTACGGGTTGTGTAATGTTGTTAATTATTTTCTTAATTTTAAACTTCACAATTAATCCAAACTTCGTCACAGCCGTCAATTACCTATTTACGAATACGGCGAAAATTATTTTAATCATTTTGAGTTATTTTTTAATAATAAAGCTGGTTTTACTAATTTATTGAAATAAACATGTAGATACTTACTGTTATTTGCCGCAAAAAAACTGTTGGTTGCTAAAAAAAAGGTATAACCCGAATAAATTATATCGCTTCTTCTTCGTACTTACAACTTGGTACTAGGGTACCAAATGTAAATTGGTTGGGTTAATAAACTAAAGGCACTAGTTCAATAATATACCCAAAAAGCACGCCTGTTTAATATCTAAGATTATGAGCCAAAAATCGGTGGAATAAAAACGTCGTTTTGAGCAAGGGTGTTGAAAATTATTATTATACTATTATTTTATGTAAAAATTGCTGATGCACCAACAGAAAGCTATCACCAAGAGACCCAAGCAACTTTTGCAATAGTGATCAAGATAAAAAAGCGTTTATTAAGGAAACCATCTCCAGATGATTCTCTGAATAAAAAACTTGCGGTAATTTTGCTACTGAGCAACATAAATAATCCCAAAAAGTATACTAACACAAAAGACTGTGAGTACTTCCAGGGAAATATGTTGCATTGTATTTCTTTCTCAAACTTTCACATGCATAATTGAAAATTTCCATCTGCAGCAAAAAAACCATTATATATGTGACTAAATCTATACTAATACTATAAAGTTTGTGACGTTGTAAGGGGTAATCTCTGGATCAATTAAACCGTTTTTGAATTTTTTTTTTACCAATACAAAGCCACGTTATTTGTGAGCTATATATTAATTAACCGAAAACATTTATGTTTCCCAAAGTAAGCGTGGGAACAGCTAGTATGTTATGCATATAGTGCTATTATTAAAACGCGATTGGTATAGGATTGAGGACATAATTATGTCGTTATTGAATTAATAGATGAAATTACATTGTCAATAGTAGGGTGCGCAGATAAATAATAATACTTATTCCATACGATACAATTTTTTAGCTTGGAAAAAGCATCAAATTATATTTCTTAAATAAAACACAAATTCTGTACATAATTACTTTTAGAAGCACCATCAAAAATTAATCACTCATAACACCATCTTCATCACAGCTGTCTAATCATCGCCAGGTGATGATATAATAGGGCGGGAATTACCAGAATTATACACATTGTGATATGAGCATAAAATTTGTGTCACGCTTAGGTGTCCACCACTGATTATTTTCAGATGTGGAGGCTAGCTGGGTTTGACCCCTAACGTGTTTTAGATGTCAAATTCGATATAAAGGATGTTTTTTCAGTTTTAATGTATTTTCATCGTGTCTTTATTATGTGGTTCAAATTTCAGAACATTCCATTGAGGGGCGCTGGTTCAAAATGTACTTGCAAGATTTGACCTAAACTGGCATACATACGTACATACAAACATTGCAGGTTTTAGAAAGCTTGTAAAAATGTAGAGCCTCGGAAAATAGGGGTTGACCAGACGGGGAGGTTTTTATTTTACATCTAGTAAGAAAATGTCGGCCTTCGCGTCTACGTTTTTCAAAAGAAAAGCCATAAAATCCGAGCATGTTTGAGAATAGTACAATATAAGTATATTTTAGTTTACTTGCCGTTGTGTCATGATTGATAGATTGCTCTTCCTTTGAGGCAAAGGGTGTAGTGATTAATCGGTCATATCCTCTCAAGTTAAGAAACGCAATCAAATGTGAAGATATTTCATCCAGTTTAGCTGACAGGGCAGTAGTTTCATACTCAGAAAGTGAATTCTGTCCTCCAAATACTTTTCTGCAATCTCTCTCATCTGTGTTATAATAGTAGTTTATGCAATAGTTGTATAAGAGAGGTCAAAAAATATGAGTGGCGTGTGTTACGATGTGAGCCGAAGGCGAACATCGTAAAGGTAAGCGCCACGAGTGTTTTTTGACTTAGTTATACACCGTTGCATACAATACTTTTTCTACGACTAGGTTTGAAATGAAATGCAAAACTAAGCGAAAAAACTTACAAACGAACGAACGAAGTAAAGAACAACAAACGAGCGGGAAACAAGAAAATGACAAAATATGTGTCTATGGTTTACTTTGTTTTTAAATTGACGGAATGGAAAATAGAATTATTTACAATTCCAAAACATTTTAATTTGACCAATCAGAATACTTCACCAAATTAAATCCACCAATCACAATACACATCGACTGTCAAACGGAACGATAGGTTCTTTTAGTACGTGTTTCTCTTTAACTAATTTAAATCTTTTAAAAAAACTTTGTATTTCGTATCAACCAACCAGAATACAGCTATTTTAAAATCGACCAATCAGGTAACTGAAATCATTTCTCAAAACATTAGGTGATTTATAGTCCCTATTTCACAATCGTTAAAATATGATTAAATCGATTGTGCAACGCTAAGCTTTGGCAGCTGGCCGTATCGTTTTATCTCAAAAACGCACGAATGCTGTTTTGGGGCATAGACAAGATAGACTTTTCTACTGTACTAACAATGGTACTGTAATTGTTATAGAACTGTTATTACCATGGCAACGCTCATCATAGAATTGTTATCAGTTCGCGGTTACGCTATATGTGGTTATCTGACACCATTAACGATATCAATATTAGGTTTATGGTACGCGAGTAGAAAAATTTTTTTTTGGCTTGGTTGTGGAGCGCCCCGGAATATTTTGTTTAAAGTCATTTCAATTCATCAGTTGGGGGTTTGCAAGATCCGTAGAATTCGGATTTGGAGACATGACGTAGGGTGACTGCTATAGTAATTGGCCACTTAAGCTGAAAAGTATCTTCAAACCTCGATATAAAAAAACTTAATAATGATACGTACACGTCTGTGATTTCAATTAAAGACAAATTTAATGAGGTTATAGGAAATAAAACAGATTATAAATCAGATCACATATATATTTGAAAAAATAAAATCTAACCTCTCTAAAATTAGTAATTGGCCATCAATTTACAGTAATTAGCCCCCTAAGACACAGTAATTAGCCACACAATTTAAACGAAAAATTACATGATTTAAAATAATAATTTGACATAGCCTTGATCTAATATTATCTCGCTGCCATTATTATTATTTAAAAAAAATATCCAAGGAGGTCAAACAATCAGAAACATAAAAGTATATTAAGGTCTATGGCTAATAACTAAAGTCACTCTGGCTAATTACAGTGAGTAATTGGCCGCCTTACTTTTTAGCTATTGGCCACCCCCGGCTAATAACTGATCCACTATACATATTTATAACTGTAGATTTTTTCTACAGATTTTATTATTACACCATTGTAGTTTTGAAACTGCTTTGAAAACACATTTAAGGGAAAATGAGTTATTGGCCGGCCATGGCTAATAACTAAATCCCACAGCCACTCAGATTCAGTTAGTAGCCGTTGAAATATTTTGAGGTTATTGTTGCTTTGTGATCTTTAAAATAACAAAGAATTAATATTTACTTAATCCGGCAACAAAATAGTACAACACGCAAGCATTAGCTACGTAACTTTCATGAAAAATTAAGTTCTTCTAAAACTCTTACCTTAACTTTTTCTTAACGAACGACCTACATTTGTCAACACTTTTAGTAACTGAGATTCTACCGCGTTAGAACGTCGTCTAGACAAAAACATATGAACTAAAACGAAAGCTGGAGAAATACAGGTTTTTTTTTGGTCCCATTCATTCGAGTTCATGCTTCTATTGCCTTGTTTCTTTTTAATTTCGTAATAGTGGCCAATTACTATGGAGGGGCCAATAACTATAGCAGTCACCCTATTTAGATTTAGATTTTTTCGAATATTAACGGAAATTGGTTTAATATATTCGTATGCAGGGTGGCCCTAAAATACGATGACAAAGATTTGTTAGAAAATGTTTTCGTTACTTTCAGCACTTTTGTAATTATTATGACATAAAAAATTTAAAACTACAATCTTTTAAAAAAATAAAAACATTTTCTTCAAAATATCAACCTTGGGCTTTGATACACACATGCAAACGTTTGATAAAATTATCAACGATATGTCGCAGCTCTTCCAAGGTTATTTTTGCCCACTCTTTTGTAAGTGTTGCTTGCACATGCCCTTGTCTCCAAGTTTGACCACAACCTATAAGCTATTCGATTGAGCTCAGGCGAGTAGTGGCCATTCTTTTGAGCTTATGAATCCATAATAATGGTCTTTACCCCGCTACTGCACACTACGGGCCGGCCCTGTGAGATGGAGCAGAGTCCTGCTGGAATACCCACGGTTGGGTGCCAAAATGTTGTTAACTCCAAGGAAGTACTGTTTTAAAGATCTCTTCTGTATAATTCTTGATTCATTTTGACACTTTTTTGAATACCTATAAGGGGAGATTTACCTGTGGAGCAAATACCACCCCAAACAATAACTGATTTCGGCTTTTGGCGGTGAGGGACAACTGCGGCCTGTCCAGGACGACTAGAAGACAATGACAGAATCTATCATTTTCCGTGGATTGCGATCAAGCCGTTTCTTGATAATGTTTCGGACCCTGAGAGTCCTAACAGTCCTGTTTTTTCTTGTTCCTGCCCGACTTGCGATATGCCCGAGCTCAATATATCGTTTAATGGGCAATGGATGAAAAATTTAAAAGTGCTTGAATATTTTTATATCGGTAGGAATAGCGTTCCTTATTAACAGGATAAAATTACAGATTTTTAGGTATCGTCTATCATTAATAAATAAATAATTCGTTTGAACTCGAACAATTTGTCTCCTAAACATAAGTATGGTTTAAATTCTTTGGTCCGTTTTTTTTTAAAGCTGCCGTTGTTATTCTGTCAAAACTGTCAATGTAATTCTAACCTCTCTCTGGGCTTATTATTATCGTTTGCGTTTGGATGTATCTTATATTTTACGACTGCTTACTCACACCGGACCTTTGATATTGTCTTCTTAAACGACGACCTCAGCTTTGGACTCAGGATTTGATATTGATTGTTAGCCTTTACGACGACCACTACACACGTAAACAGGACCGGAACTTGTATTTGCCTAAATTATTTTGTGTTGATTACCATGGATTCTACTGACTAGGTACAGAGAACCAGTTAAGACATCTTTTCTGCAGACATGTTCTCATAACGACGTGATATAATTGCATGTGGTCTTATTAATCTACAGGAACCCATAATAAAATAAATTTAATACATTATTATTTTTTGTCAAAGTATGTGCTTCATTAATAGGATCACTAGGTTTTTGTAAGTATTAAAATTTAGAAATAAAAATATTGCCTTGAAGTTGAAGATGAGGTTCTTCAACTTCTAGGCAATATTTGTTTTTTTGTAAAAGCTAGTGGTAATTATTTTAATGCTGAGGACAAAAGGAAGGAAAGTAATCAGTCATACTAATTATAATAAATGTTAAAGTATGTTTATCCTTCTTTCACAGCAAAACAAAGCAACTGATTGATTTGATTTTTGGTATGATAGATAGAAGTAGTATAATAGTTGAATTAAGTTAAATAAAAAAATTATGAGAGTAAAGCCTGCTAATTTGAATAGCAAGAAGTCCATTTTTGTTTAGTTTTCCCTTGTCAATAGGAGCATAATTGTGTCCTGCTATAATTGAAATAGTTTCATATTATTGCATTATACTTATAGCTGACCCAGCTTTACACTTGAATGAATTATACCTACACCGAAACCTTCCTCATTAACCACTCCATCGATTGGTCGAAACCGTAAATCATATAACCGGTCGAGACTTGTATATGCTTGTTTGTGATGTTTGGTTATTTTCAGTGTGATTCGGTAAGTCAGTATGAATTTCAAAGAGGACATAAGGCAGCAATGATAAAACCTGCATTAAGAAGTGTAGGCTGCGCAGCCAATGTTTAAGCAGTATCTTTAGCTCCAAAAGTAATGCCGAGCCAGTTCATTCAAGTGCCTGCATCAAGTGGCTTTTCGACACCAACACTGTTTGAGCCTTCAAGCCCTTCATTCTCAACCTCATCAAGCAACAAGAAAATAGTTGCACAGCACAGAATAATAACTCCATACCGCTAAAGTGGTCCCTTTTCCAGTCACATTTAACCTCGTAGGTCCCAACGTACTACAAACAGCCAGTAATTACCACTAGCTTTTACAAAAAACAAATATTGCCTTGAAGTTGAAGATGAGGTTCTTCAACTTCAAGGCAATATTTGTTTTTTGTAAAAGCTAGTGGTAGTTATTTTAATGCTGAGGACAAAAGGAAGGAAAGTAATCAGTCATACTAATTATAATAAATGTGAAAGTATGTTTATCCTTCTTTCACAGCAAAACAAAGCAACTGATAGATTTGATTTTTGGTATGATAGATAGAAGTAGTATAATAGTAGAATAAAGTTAAATAAAAAAATTATGAGAATAGTTCTTTTATTATTACAGATATACTTGTAATAGGTAACACTTAATTGCTGGTCCCAGAAGTTAGAAGAAATAATACAACTTAATGATTAATTAAGTAAAATTTGTTTACTTTATTCATATTTAGGTATAATTATTTATATCTGATATGGGACATTTCACCTCCACAACAAAATCTCCACCTCCACATACTCCATCAGGAGATGCCCGAAAGATTCCATTTATCAGCATGAAACCTGATTCATCAATTATTTTATTTAACTCCTCTATTTTTTCTAAATGTTTTCCCCTTTTCATGGCTTTGGTTTCATGATTTTTGTAGCCACCTAATATTTCTTGCACAAGGCGCATCAGGCGTGCCACAGTGGGTCATCTCATATATTTTGGAACCTGTAGTTCGACCTTGCCTCATTGCATGCCACAATGGTCAATGGTCGTCGTTTAAGAAGGCAATATCAATGGTCCGGCGTGAGTAAGCAGTCGTAAAATATAAGATACATCCAAACGCAAACGATAATAATAAGCCTGAGAGGTTAGAATTACATTTTTGTACTCGTCGATTAAAATGTGTGTATTACGATTTCATAGAGAATACTGTAACGTCACTCTTTTCATCGTTGAATAGTCTAGATGTTACTTCCGAAATAACTATTTCGATACGCTCTAGACAACCGAAATAACTATTTCGATACGCTCTAGACAACCGAAATAACTATTTCGATACGCTCTAGACAACCGAAAAAAATTTGAAAATAGAACTTCGGATTTCCATATATGTGTCCTTGTTTAAGGAGCCTCGATCCGATACAAAATTGCCAATCTGTGTCGTTTCGGAACATAGCAGCGTCGCATCATCTGTCAAAAATCTACTTTTAGTTTTCTTATATACCTACTCGTATTAATGACTTACATTATTAATTTTAATGAACTCGTACAAAAAGTATTGTTCACAATAGTGTCATAATTAAGCTTTTTAATCTCGTACCTTACTTAGGCCACTCAGCAAGCTTCGTGGCCTAAACACGGTACTCGACTAAAAAGCTCTCTATTATAACACGATTACGAAAAATACTATGACAGTTTTGACAGAATAACAACGGCAGTTTTTTTTTATTTTTTTTATCGGACAACAGAGTTTAAGCCATACTTACGTATAGGAGACAAATTGTTCGAGTTCAAACGAATTATTTATTTATTAATGATAGACGATACCTAAAAATCTGTAATTTTTCCTGTTAATAAGGAACGTTATTCCTACCGATATAAAAATATTCAAGCACTTTTAAATTTTTCATCCATTGCCCATTGTCTTGGACACTTGACGACTGACATTTAGCGATCTAAGTATCTTACACTGTCGTTTTCCAGACGCGGGTAAGGAAATTATTGCGTTGCGTTGAAAAGACATGACAAAAATTATTTTTAACAAGTTGTCTCTTACAAATGTGTCAACGTTTTATTGGGCAACGGTGTATATAAAAGAAGAATCGGACTGAAAATCTCAAATGAGCAAGGGGTTCAAATAGGGGGAAACTAATCCTACGCGTACGAAGTTTTAAACATATCTCAAATGAGCAATGTTATTTCCCGATAAAAGTCCAACTTATTAATCAAATTGTTATGATGATGACCTTAAGCAGTAAAGCATAGGGCATAGTAGAGGAGCCCGGATCATGTTCTTACACTTTGAAACTTTTGTCTGTACCTTTAAAAGTAAATAACATACGTTTTAGGGTTCCGTAGTTAAAGTAACTTATAGTTTCGACATGACAGTCCGTCCGTCCGTGCGTCCGCAGCTTAGCTCAGAGACCCTTAGTTGTAGAAAGCTGTTATTTTGGCATGAATATTCATATTAGTCACGCCGACAAAGTGGTACGAGCTCAAATGTGAAAGAGGGCGTCTATTAACAAATTTATGATAATCCGTTTTTTATTAGTGAAATATCGAGTTCTGAAAATAATGAAGGCAATAAACAAATATCGTTAAAACTTTCAAATATAATGTATTTTTATCTATCTATTATTATAGTTTATATTATATTATCTTATCTATACACCGTGTTTTTTTTGATTTACGATAACTTTAAGGGAACGTTCTTTAGGTCAAATAAAGTTAATTTCCCAAAGACAACTGATAACACTGTTGATAACTGTTACGGTTTTAAACATATTTAATTTTTAAATTTAATCAGTTAATCACGTTAAACTAGTATAAAAGGCTCTTAATTGATAACAACAACTTTCTTTTAATTCTTATGAGTAAAGAGTTTCCAATTGTTAGGTTTGTGTATACGCGTCCATGGAATTAGTAAGTACTAACGTACATCTGGAAGGTACACTACACCGATAACGCGAGCCGAAAGAAATGTACTAAAGCTTACTGCGTCCCTTTCTAAAGGTGACCATATTTAAATTGCAATTTACGGGCAAATTAATTTTACAAGCCGGTGGGGCAGTAAACGAAACAATATTTACTTATTCAATTGATTGTTTCCAAAATCGATATCTGTGGATCTGTGTGGTCTCCGACAGCTAATCCGTTAACAAATTGAGGAAAAGTTGCCGCCATTTTGAACTTTTTAGTTATTCAACTGATTGTCTCCAAAATCGATATCTGGGGATCTGTGTGGTCTCCGTCAGCGAATCCGTGGACAGACTGAGAAAAAGTAGCTGCCGTCTTGAACTTCTTAATAAGAGCAGGTAGAACAAAGTACAAGCATTGAAAGCTTTCAAACAAAATCTAGTATTAAGTTGTCATTCAAGTGTCAATTTGGAATTATAGGAGACCACACAGAATACACAGATCCCCAGGTCCACATACAGGTACATTTCTTTCGGCTCGCGTTATCGGTAGAATGCACCTTCCATGTACGTTATTATTATTACTTACTAAGACCATGGTCACGCCATCATTGACGTATTTGACACTCACTATTAGATAACTGTAAAGGCCCTATCAGAATGATCAAAGATATAACATTCAATTACTTTGTTCTAAACAGTTTTTTTTTGCAATACCTAGTATTATGCCGATGTTTTCGAAATAAAAAAACACTGTGTATATATATGTATAAAAGGCAATGTCCCGGTTGACCCATCAACGCCCAGCCTAAACCGCCAAAGTTCACAGGACTTGTAAGTGCCCAATTTTCCAATGTAGGAATTCTGTGGACATGCAACAAAGCCTTTGTGCTCCCGGCAATATGACAAGAAGCACCATTTCGTTGGAAAACGTACTTGTTGTTATGTTGTAGACTGGGAATCGAACGTAATAGACTCGTCTTTAAGATTTCTTGATACTTGTTAGCATTCACAGTGCCGCGTATAAAGTGTAGCCGACTCACATCTTGAGCTTGATGCAGCCCCAGATCGTGAGTGAGGCGGGAAACATGACTTTTCTTTTTAGGCAGTCTTTGTGAAAAGCTTCGTCCTTATTGCGAACACCTTTTTTCCGATTATCTCCAACAGTCACTTCAAATTTAGATTCGTCGCTCCATATCACTGCCACTGATCAGAGTCCGATTTCGAAGAGCTGAAGCAAATTTTAACCTCTTCTTTTTCTGAAGTTTAGTAATGGATTTTCTTTTACCGTATAGAATCCGTATCCCATTGTCTCCATGACTCGTTCGCATGTATCGACGCAAACATCTTTGTTGATCATTGCTCGCCATCTCACGGTGAGTTCCCCTGCCCGACCTCGTCGATTTTGCTTAGTGATCTTCTGACTAATGCGAGGACGGCTAGTTTTCTTCAAGCTTGATACATTTCCAGTTTTCAGGTAATGCTGGATAATAGATTGTATAGTAGATCTCGCTAGATGAAGCTCTTGAGCTATATTACCTATACGCAGATTTTCCTGCTTTAAAGTCATCCGATATTGGTTTACCACGACGACCCATATTGAATATGAAAACGGTGAATAAAATTAAAATTAGGAAAATTTGTCTCTTTATATAGCCCAAGTGACATTTCAAAAACATCAAATAATTAGTTTCTCGAACTAATCTCATTTTTTTAATTCACATTAAAGCGTTATTTATTTCTTTGATGAACTAGATATATTGCACAAATTAACGTGAAACGAACTTTTTTTGCTTGTGCGTTGTGAAAATATAAATCAGGAATCCTCTTGCTATGTACAATATCAGCCGGATATTAATATACAGTATGTAACTGAACGAAAGGCCAACCTTAAAACCGGTAGATGTTAAAAACGGGTATAATACAATGAACCACTTTTTGTTTTAATCCAATCCCTTTTTTTGTTTATAATCTTACTAAATGTAATAACTTAACCTCTTTCTCATCAGTCGGTTAACCAGCAAAATAACATCCTGTGATGCAAGTTTGACATCAGTTATCTATCATCTATCAGTTATCACTTCTTAACAAAAGTAAACAAACTAGGTGTTTACAAATAATCTAATTCTGCATATCAGGCCAATACAGTTTCAACTATGACCACATTACCGTATCAAGATTACGTTAGAATACACTCTAAACTGCACTGCACAATGATTTTTAAGCAATCCAATCCAAATTTTGTAGTGGGGCGTTTTCAAAAAAAAGTGTACCCTCCATTTTTGGCGTGTCCCTCGAGTTTAACGTGATATTATAAATCACCCGTAAACTTATGGCGATTGAAATATTTTTCAATTGATGAAGTATATATTAAGCTTGTTCTTAAAAACGGTTGTAATATGAAAAAAAATCTATTCGTGTTTTTAGAAAATAACAATGCGACAAAGAACACGTATATAAGCATGTCCCCTCTCCAAATAGCCCAATACAAACTTGAATATTTATGCATTGTAGGGTACTATAATGAATAGTATTAGTTTAAATTTATTCCATGGGATAGGTTTACGTAAAATAAGCCCTACGTTTTGATATTTTCAGTAATTTCATTTTTTTTTCTATAAAAACATTACGTCCCCAAATATTGACCCACCCGGAACTTTCGGTTTAGTGACCATAATATTTTTAGCAAAAATACCACCAATGTTCAATATTTCATGGTAATAGCATCATTACGTATCTTTTTGTCGCTCACTGCCATTTTTTTGTATCAGTTTCACAATAAAAAGCCAAGAAGGAGCACATGTTGGTTGTCGCTTATCGGAGGCATAAAACTACGTTCAGGTATGTGACTGAAGTTTACTTAGTTGGACAAGTATTTTCTCTATTTTTTTTGTTTTTCATCATTGTCAATAGAACTAGTTTCCCTAATTCAAACGGTTATTGCATTGAGTGTTAAAGATATTTTATTAAAAAATAAAACATCGAAGTAGTTGACTAAATGTGACTTCCGTTTTGTCACTTTTTTGATGGTGACGTATTAGCTGAACGACGAGTCACAACACGACTGAACCTATAAAACCCAGTTCACATGGTACATCATACTACTAAGTAGGTACTTATTTTTATTAGATTTCTTTATTCTCATTATTTTTTGCAGGTTTTGTTCATCTGCATGTTTAATTAAAAGTCAGATCAGAGTCAGCGCTCTGAAGTTTCTCAGTAATGGGTATTAAAATCCTAGCTAATTAAATGAAAGACTGGTGTCCAAAGTGCCTACTAATTCTAGAATTGATAGTGAAAAATTAAGATTATAAAGTACAATTTTTAATAAGACTGAAAATATTTTTTTATTTAAGCATTTACTAACGTTAAGTAAAAAAAATAGGTACGTAATAATTAAGAATCGATACCTATCTATATTTAGTGTCATGTGAACGAAACCTTACATTTTTTAAGTGTTCAGTTTTGTGACTGTCCCCTCGAAGTTAGTGGAATGATTTGATTTTGTATTACTTTACTATAACTTTAAAAATAATTTGATATTTTTTCTTAAAAGAAATTGTATAATCTTATGAAAAAAAATACTCGTCTAAAAAACTGTCGATGATTACTCACAACACGATAAAAATAAACATGATTATTTCCCTAGCAGTCACCAAATCGAAAGCTATCCTAAGAAATTAAAAAAGCTGTTAGCTTAATTATTTTGAAATTGTTGTATTTCATTAAACAAAGTGATTATTAAGTTGGTTAAATAAATTGATTTCATAAAAACAATGTATTTTGTTTGTTTTTTGTCTTAAACATAGTCACCAAACTGAATGTGTTTCCACATCTATGTTCCATTGTATTATAATATTTTAGCCAAAATAGCTTTATTTTCGCATTCCTTTCTTGTTTAGTACAAAATATAAGATATGAACTTCAGATTATAATAAAAAAACTGGCGAAAAAAAGGCATAAAAAAATTACACTACTTTTTAAAATGGGTACACTTTTTTTTGAAAACGCCCAGTGGGAATCCGTTACTATGATTGAGCGACCATTACCTAAATGCCAATGACTTATTCTGGCTGTTGCAGCATTTGCAAAGCTGTTGCTCGGCGTAGAAACTGATTGTCCAGTAGTACAAATTGATCTCAAACGTGTAAATAAATTACAAAGACTAATAAACACCGTCTCTGACATTTTTGCATGTCATAATTGTCTCAAACCATAGAACGATAGAACTTTTTTTCATAACAAAAAGGTTAGGCTACCAATAAATGTATGACCAGATACTGATAAGCCTAATACATACGAATTATACGGAACACTAAACACTTCTTGAAATTATCATTTAAGGATTGTTATTATTTGTTATTAGTTCATTATTATTTACAACAGCGATTTCGCATATCATAGTAGTTCACTTTGACATTAATTATGACATTCCCATAGAATTGACATCCTATTTTTATTTTGAAAGAGGTCTGGTTAAATCAATTAATTGGACTTTTTTCCTTTAAATTTAAACTTCAAGTCAGACTTTGACATTCGTCTGCCAAGACAATCTAATAAATAGAAATTTAAATAAACAATTACTGATAATGCCTTTAAATTTTTCTGCGGAGGAACTTGTGGATATGATCCTTCTTTACGGAGAGTGTAGGGGAAACGGGAATGCCGCTCTTCGTCTGTACGCGGAGAGGTTTCCCACATGAAGGCAACCCAACCATGGCCGTGTGATCGTCAATACGCTTATCCGACTGCGAAATAACAACCCGCCGGTGCCGATCAACCGAGGAGGGGCTCCACAGTTACACGTGAGAGAGCAAGAACATGTACTGGACCATTTTCACAACCAACCGGGATCGAGTACGAGACGTGCAGAACGCATTTTAGGCATGAGTCACTCCTCCGTCCATCGAATTCTAAACTCGCGAAGAATTACAAACACAGATAATTCAAGCATTTGATAAAATTAGACACCGTATCCGGCAAAATCCGAATTTGCTGCGAAAAGTACACGAAAATAATCGTCGTCGCTTGCTGAGATGTATCCGTACCGGCGGCCGGCACATCGAACCGCGTCGCATTTAACACGTGAGTGTGCACTAGGGAATGCAAACCGGTAATTCTTAGTATGGAAATTACCGGTAATTTACCGTTACCGCGGTAAATCCCATACAAAAATTTACCGGGATGCATTCCCTATGTGCACTCAACTTTAGCTGTCTATCGTTATCAACTGACATTTATGACATTTACGTCATTTTGTTTGTTGTTATTGAGAACACTGTAAATACAGGAGGTAGTAAAATAATTGTTTATTATTATTATTTTTTCATTTCCATTAAAATATGCTAATTTTGCACAAGCCCGTCACCATAATCATATTTATGGTCTAAACATTAATGGGTCTCTTTCTTGGCCTTTCGTTCTGATACATACTGTATAAAGGAAAACTATACTAGTTGACATTAGTTGATATGCTAAGATATTGTCTGCAGAATTAAAATTACAGCTATTATTGAAGAATTCATAAATGTATGTCGCTGACAAACGACTAGACGAACTCTTTTGCATTTGGGCTCGTAAAATAAAATCTTAAAATAAAAATAAAATACGGGACCTCCCCTACGTAATGTGGGAACGTATTTTATTTCTCGTCTACCGTGTGTCGTTGGATAGGTCTTTCAAAAATAAAACATTTTGTCGATTAGGGGATCCGTTGGTAAAATATTAACATTCAAAGTGCACATTTTTGTTAGAGTCAAGTATCCCTCCCTCCTCCTACACAGACGAAACAACAAAGACAACAAATCTGAAAAATATCTAAAATTAAACCTCATTATAACGAATTTTAAAGAAAAATCCGGTCAAGTGCGAATAGTACTCGCGCACCGAGGGTTCCGTATTTAAGATAGGTAATAATAATAATGGGTGGAAAACGCAAAAGAAAATACGCGCTTTGTCATGAACTTAATAATCTATACAATAAGGTCTATTTTTACTAGCCTAAATGTTAATACAGACTTAAAGTTTTTTTAATATTTTTTCCGAAACTGTAATGTTTGACAACTTCTTTATATTTTTCGCTTAAAATATAAATAAAAAAGTACGTAACGGAAAATTATAAAAAGATAGTTTTGAAATCTGCAGATATGACATCCTGTTTGCTATAATCAAAATATTTTCATTTTTCAACTCTCCATTCTAGTCCCCTTTTCAAATATTTAGGATAACAAATTCATATTTTTCAAAATTAAAACATGCGATGCGGGCATGCAAGTTATACAACTATGCCAAATTTCAAGTTTATAGCTTTTATAATTTCTTGAAAGAACTGCTGTGGCTTACAGACAGAGAGACACCGAAGTCTCACCGAAAGGGTTCCTTTTTTTGATTTTAGTACGGAACTCCTTAAAATATCACGATTAAGTAGGTTTCATTGGTTCGTGAAATACAGGCGACTAAAATGTTACTACCTACCTACCTACATATACCTACTAAAATCACCTAAGTAGGACAGAGCACCGAATAACTTTATATTATGTAGTCTTTTCTTTAAGCAAAACCAATTTCCCCGTTAATATTGATTATTTCACTGAAACCAAGTTATTTCTAATTTTTAATTTAATTTATAACATTGAAATCGTCTTTCATTACAGCACAGCACAGCCATTACCATTCGTCTCTCTTTCTTTCATTCACCCTTTCACTTATTCGTTCTTATCCCCTGACAGCAAATTATCACATAGACATTCTCTCGGTTCTCCATTTCGTTCATTCCTATAGTCGTCATCCTACATTCATGCATATTTACATGATAAGGGACATTTTGCTAAGAAGAAAATGATGGAGTTGGTTGATAAAGATTACCATATAAGGGAAGAGGATCGACGAGTTCATGGTTACATGTACCACGGGCCTTCTAGCTACGAAGAAAAGTGGAAAACAGGAAGGTTTTCTCCACTGCTTAAGTAATGAGAATTACAATTTTATTTCATTAAATCACTTATATAGTGTCATAAATCATAATCGATCATTACTAGCAAAAGGTCTCCCGTCTTCAATTGGTCGTAGCTTTCTTCTTACCGTTTTCATCATTCGTTGGCCATTTATTTTTCATTTTTTAGTTTATTACTTGTTTTAGTACACTGCGCGTCAACTGAGTCCGTGATTTCGCTTCCCGCCCATCACTGAAAACTAGCCTACTGAGAGCTATAGGGACGTTCGGACGGTTCATCATCGTTCAGGGATTCATCCTTCGGTACGAAGTGAACGTCACGCTCTTTTAATAAATTCTGGGTGCTCCCTGCATAGTGATCCTTTCTTCGTTACTTCCTGCGTAACTTCCTGCAGTTCTTTGGAATTTCTTCACGCTGTTTGACAGAATATTTGGGTGCATTTTGACGCTTTAATGCCTTTAATTGTTGAACATCGTATTTCTTTAAAATATTCTGAACGAGTAATCTGTCCAGTTCAATGGTCAGACTTGAAATTTATTTATAACAACATAAAATATTTAATAACAACTTAAAATATCAGTTCTTCTTATAACTTAGGATTAATATATTTAAGCCTAATGTCTGACTTGGCTAGTTCTCGTATACGAATTATATTATGGCCTTCGCAAGTTCTAAAGTTGTAAGTTCTTGTTTTACTCCTCCGAAAATTTGGCTTGCTGGTAGAAACTAGGCATCGAACATAGGACTCTTCCGTGACTGTTTTAGTAGGTAGGTACTCAATATACTATCTTAAGTTATAACACTTATAAGATGAAATGATATTTATAGTTATAAATAAATTTCAGGACTAACCATTCAACCCAATTGGCAACCATTTAGATCACACTTCTTTTGTCATTGAAGTCAACTATCGAGGCATATATCATAATATTGAACTTGGCTTTCATTTCACATTTATGTTTTTGATGGGATAAGGTATAAGATGAGAGAAGACTTCCCACACAGACAAACGCATTCAAGGCTGGCGTCGAAACAATTTATCCGTAAATCCGTTTTAATAGTCTTTTAGTTTATCAAAAATGAATTTACTTACAGTAAATAAAAAATTATTTTGGTACGCATTTAAATTGAACATCTGAAATTAATAAAAATATTAATTACCTCCAGAACCACTGAACCAGTTTCTGTCAATATTTACTCCTAACGCGGATGTGGTGTCAGGACACAGCAATATTGGCATGAACTCCTTTCTGTTTCTTGCCCAAAAACGAACCTATAATAAGCGGCTCGGTTTTACATTTATAACGCAAATAGACTTGTAGCATTGATTGTAAAGTATGTTTCAAAATATCATTTTAAACTATAACCGCCTTTCTTATATTATAAATTATAACCACGGTCATTCCACGTTTATATTATAATTTATAATATAAACGTGGAATGACCGTGGCGTAGCTAAACCATCATTTGTCATTATCTGTCAAATTCAAATGTCACAATGGCAGATAAGAACAAAGCAAGGCTTAGCTATCCTACGGTTATTCCACGTTTATAAGTAAGGCCGTAAGTGTCGGGACACGAGTCTCTTGGCCCGAGCTGCAAGCGAGACGAGACGAGTAAAAATGACAGTTCCGCGCGTGTATTAAACTAAGTTTTTCAATAAATTTGCGAAAAATTGATATTGAAACAAAATTAAATCAGCCATGAAAAGAGATCATTTTGCGAAGAAATTTATTTTCACATGGTAATTAATATAATTACATTTAAACATCAAAAATCAATTAATACTTACATTGCTTTATATGTGATTTATTAGCAATTTTTTTATATTTTGTGTACGAAAGCCAACGGTCGTTCATAATACTCAATCAGCCAGGGGTTATTTCCTTTAGCCAAGCGGTCACGCATAAACGTTACGGTCGTGCTGGGCCGGGCCCCACTTCAGCATATCGATTAGGAGGTCACAACAAAACTAGGAACGATCTGAGAAATGGATTATGTTAGGCTGACAGGATGCGCACAATGGTCGCTTTATCAATATGAAAAACGTGCTATCGTTCCCAAAAAAACCGATCAGGGAAATAGCTGAATGTTGTACATAAAGTAAGTAGGTACCTACTAGTTGTTCTCATGTCAAATATGCTAAAACAGACCAACATTTTGGTCTCGTTATGGTGCTACGACTACGACCTTTCAAAGATGGGTTATTGTTACCAAAAAAATTATAACGCTTTGAAAGGTCGTAGCGCCATAATTCAACCAAAATTTTGGTCAGTTTTTACATATTTGGCGATGGTACAACTACACTCGGCGTCAAAAATATCGCACCTCGTCGAAAATCAGATTCAAGCACATCTAGCTCTTAGTAAAATTATCCCACCTCGTAAATATTAGTATCAATCGAAAGCACGTTTAATGTGTTTTAAATTAACAATATTTAATTTAAAGAAAAAAAAGTGTTTTCGCAAACTGAGAGTTTCGAAAAAAAAGTGCCAAATTACGCGTTTGAAGGGTCGCGAGTTGTGCCGTGTTCCAGGTGTATAAAAAGTCTGGTAAAGGTCAAATGTCAATCATTCGCTATCCAGACGTTAAAGAGAACACACCTAAGGAGCTTAAGCAAAAAAAACCGGGCAAGAGCATGTCGGACCATGCTCAGTGTAGGGTTCCGAAGCCGTAACGACAAACACAAAAAACTATCTCAAAAATCAACATGTATGAAACAATTTTCTATTTATAGTTATTTGGCGCTGTCTTAGATGATTTTTAGTAGGTATAAACCCGTTAATCGCCTGTATCTCAGGAACTAATCATGTCTACTTAGCCGTGATAGTTTTCCTTTAAAATTCGTTATATGCGCTTTTTTTCAGATTTTTAGTACTTGTAGTTTTGGCTGTAGGGGGGGGGGGACACTTGACTCTAACAAAAAATAGCGCTTTAAAGCTTAATATTTCATAAACGGATCCCTTAATCGAAAAATTGTTTTCATAAACCCGCAATATTTTTGAAAGACCTATCCAACGACACCCCACACTATGGGGTAGACAAGAAAAAAAAAGACATCCCCACGTTACGTGTAGGGGAGGTGCATTAAAAAAAAAAAAAAATCAAAATTTTATTTTACCACTTTGTTGGCGTGACTAATATGTACATTCATGCCAAATTACAGCTTTCTAGTACTATGAGTCTCTGAGCTAGACTGGGGACGGACGGACGGACGGACGGACGGACATGGCGAAACTATAAGGGTTCCTAGTTTGACTACGGAACCCTAAAAACGACCCTCAAAAATGGAAACCACTGCTGCTGAATCAACCCAGGTGGTCGCACTGCTCCAAGCAGGAGTTCGGCAATGTGATGTCGCTCGGCAACTGAATTTAAGCCGGTTTGCTGTCCGCCGATTATACCTGCGGTTCCAGGAGACTGGAGGCTTCATTAGGAGGCATGGAGCTGGCCGCTGACGCTGCACATCTGAAAGAGACGACCGCTTTATTGTGTCGTCGTCTCTACGCAATCGCTTCTCCAATGCTGTTGAGGTGCAACAGCGTCTCCGAGAAGCTCGGACGACCTCTGTTAGCACCTCCACCATTAGGAGAAGGTTGAGGGAGAAGAAGATTGTGGCCCGCAGGGCTGCTACAGGTCCCCAACTGACCGCACAGCATCGCAGAGACTGCCTGCAGTTTGCTCGTGCCCACGTCGATTGGACATTCGACCAGCGGAGGCAGGTTCTCTTCTCCGATGAGACGAGGGTCTGCCTCTATTGCAACGACAGGCGTAGAAGAGTCTACAGAAGGTCGGGAGAACGATTTGCTCAAGCCTGCATTGAAGAAACGGTGGCCTACGGAGGTGGTTCGTGCATGTTATGGGGCGGTATGTCCACAGATGGCAAGACCGACCTTCTGTGCGTCTCCTGGACGGGGGGCACTCGCGGGCAGGGGTCTCTGACTGCTCACCGGGACGTCACGGAGATCCTGGAAGAGCATGTGGTCCCATATGCGGGTTTTGTCGGCACTGGATTCACTTTAATGCACGACAACGCCCGCAGCCACACTGCATTGCTCGTTCGTGATTACCTGGGAGAGGTTGGGATCCCTGTTATGCAGTGGCCAGCGAGAAGTCCCGACTTGAACCCAATCGAACACCTTTGGGACGAGCTGAAGCGACGTGTTCGGTCACGTGATGCCATCCCTACCACTCTCCAAGACCTCCAGGACGCCGTGATTGAAGAATGGGACCTCATTCCTCAGTCGGACGTATGTGAAGTTGGTTCGGTCAATGAGAGACCGCATGGAAGCAGTAATTAGGGCAAGGGGGGGTAACACTAGGTTTTAGGTTACTTTTAAGTGTCTTTTTTGTTTGTTTGTTAACCATTTCATTGATGTTAATTTAAAATTTAATAAACATTTTTCTTGTCTTCGCATTAAACTTCTTTTTTTTTAAACCTGGTTACAATAATTATATTTCTTTTAGCTTTTTTAAAAAGTATATTTTATTACCTTTCAAATAATACTTAACAGTCATACCTTTACCCTTGATTAAATAGGGTATAATATCGGTTGAACATATTTTTCCCGAAGGTGCGATATTTTTGACGCCGAGTGTAGTACTTGCTTTATATTCAATTATATCATCTAAACAATGACCATATATTGCACTTATATGTATTTATTTGCATGTGCCTATATTTGTATATGTATTGTCGATCTTACAATATTGCACAGCCTACAATTATTTTCTGATTTGCCTGAAGGTCAACTGGTAGAGAATGCCATTAGGCATTGAATTCACCTTTTTTAATTATTTCTATTTTTGTGCAATACATAATAAATAAAATCAATATTTAGCCATTTCCCTTATCGTTTGTTTGGTCACAAAACTATTTTTAAACGCGAATGGCTCACTAAAGCGACCGAAATGAACGTTGACGTTGTCACGCGCAACAAATAAGTTTAGCGGGTGCGCCAAAGTTAAACAATTTTTTCAATGTCGATTATCGGAAGTCCGAAAATGTTGTTCCTAAAAATTTACATCCTAATAATCACTACTCATGACTACTCTGTTCATAACGTTCTGAATTCCTAATTATTCAACTTCATAATGTCCGTCGTTGCAATAAACATCTATCATACTACTATTTGTTTTCCTATATTTTCTCAACTCCATCTTTTACACTATTATTCATCATCATATTTATTTTATGTAGATTTGTTTTTATTCATAAAATTAGGCATAGTATAGGTATAGGTTAGGTTAGTATGTTGTCCAGGCGCGAAGCGCAGAATAGGAGGTACGCGTCGACGTCGCTATTGTAATCTTTGAAGGCGTCTATCTCAGTCATCTTGACTGAGATCGGTACCGTAAGTATTTAGTGCATACCCTCAAATAAGAATCATAAATATAATCGTCTACCTGGTCACATACATATTTCATAAGATTGAATGATTTTTAAAACGGTACTACTTGTTAATAATATGAGTAATAATATTATAAAAATGTACTTTATCATTAAGAATGTTATGAAAAAATTTAGTAGGAGTTTACATAAAGTTTCAACAGTGAAGTTATTAATTAAAATTTTCGGAAAATTGAGTGTTATGGACTACGTTAATAGTAATAGTACATTGTGCATCAAGGGCGGTAAGAAGAGGATTGCTAACGAGAGACTATTAGAAGCCCGACGCCGAAGGCGGAGGGCTTTTAATGACTCGAGTTTGCAATCTCCTTACTGCCCATGATACACACAATGATTTTCATCACATTAGCGAGGAAATAAAAAACAAATAGAAAAAAAAACCTTTCTTTAGATTTCGCTGGCAGCAAATCATTGTTGAGTAGTTGAGCCGCATTTAACAAATCAGGTGGTGTTGATGTCACTACAGATTCTTCCGATGAGGAAGTCATATTTAGTTTGTTTTTTTCGTACCTTTAAACAAAATACGCTTCGGAAACAACAATCAAACAAAATTAAACGAACTCGATTCGCTAAGCTAAAAGAGTTTGACAACTTTTTTTTAGTCTTCCACAGATAATGCTTAGAATTGCTTTTTTTTAAACTTGTCAAATACAGGCCATTCTGCCAGATTGTACAAATTTTCAAAATGAAATTTAATAAAATAATTGCGAATGTCTCTGAAATAATGGTAAAATAGAAATATAATGCAGACAAATGTGCCGTATAAGTTTAATTAAACAGTAAAATTGGTTTGTAGCCAAGTTTTGAATATAGGAAATAAACCTTGGCTGATTTTACACCTCCTTGGTCTGAAATGATGTACAAGTGGATTCTATATTTTAAAACTAAACTCATAACTCCCTAGGGAGTTATGAAAATCTATAACTCCCGCGGGAGCTAAGTTGGCTATAACTGCCCTAAACGCCTGCGTGTTATAAAACCCTTTCCGAGCAAGTGTGATGAAAAATTAATTGTAGCAACGAAAACTTTAGGAAAAAAAATTTTAGGAACAGTGATCATTAGGAAAATCCATTTCGGGTCATGAACTTTAGCGAACCCAATACGGACCCAAGTTTAGCATTGTTTTACTGCTGTCATCAATGTCAATAGTCAGAAACTTCGTGGTCGTGCAATGTACAAGCATTGACTTCATATCTTACTGTATATTATGTATATAGTTTCAATGCTAAATGAATGACGTAATCATAAAATAAATAAAGTGGTTGAACATGCAAAGTCTTTGGTGGGATGAAAGGTTTGAAACAACAGTAAAAAAATAAAAAACACTTAGCCAAGTTTGAAGAAAAAGCCGAGCGATACTGCAGTGTGTATGTTTACACGAACCCATTCAGGTCGTTTTCCCACCCTCTGTAATTTCTTCACATCACAGCCAGGTTTTTTTTTACAGATTACTTAGCCTAGCACCGCCTAGTATTAAAGTGATAGTTATATCGTTATCCTTTGCAGTTTTAGAATTCCAAAAAAACGCTTCTTTTGTTCTAACTGACTGACGAACTCACTCATCAAATCCTAAAGGGACTTCCCAGAGTATTTCGAAAAATAGTGGTTACCTGGAAAGTTTTCCGAAAGTTTCGAAAATTGGTAATTTTATATTAGCACATGAATTTCCGAATTTCGACTTCGCCACCTCGTATTTTTGCCGCTCTCGTCGCTATATTAGAACAATGGCGCCTAAAACCTGTTTTTTGACAATGTCTCCTTTCCTCATTTTACGATAAAAAAACTCATTTTCTCAAACATGCTATGTAATCTTGTCATAACATCATCAAATAGGAGCCAGTAAGTTAAAGTTCCTGCACTCTCAAAAGTGTCCAGTAAGTAGAGTGATTTTGAATTAGGAAACCAAAAAGTGTCCAGTAAGTAAGTATGGAAATCCATAACATACCATATTATTTGAATTTGGAACTATCTGTACAGACCTGTGACAGCCTTTGAAAAGACTAAAGAAGTAGCAAGATAAAGCCACATGAAATAAACATTAATTCAGACCAGTATATTTTCTCAATAAGGATTTTCACAAAAACAACCATTCAATAAAAAAACGCTTTATAGTTTAAAGTTTCATATTTATATTATATTACATTATTTTTGAGAAACAATTATAATGTCAAGTACTAGGAGTGCATAAGCATTAAAAGTACATTGCTGTGACGTGTGGGAGACCTCCGCGCTGTGTCGTGTGTACCCCACCCGCCCGCCGGTGCAGTGCACCGCCTGCGATCTAATTTGCGCTACGCACCTATGGCTTCGGCTGATATTGTACAACACGCAAAATGCTAACTGCACGCATAATGTGCAAACAGTCAAAATGTACATACGCAAAATCAACATCATGACAAATATACAGTACGCGAAATGTACAGTACGCAGAATGTACTTACGCTGAAAGCACATAAAGCAAAATGTGTAAAAAGAAAAATACGTATTTCGCGAATTGTTCAATGCAAAATGCATAATTCGCAAAATGTTACAAAAGCAAAATGCTTAATCGCCAAACGTACATAAAGAAAATGTACAAAACGTAAAATGTACAAGAAGCAAAATGGATAATAATGCTCAGTAGGCACAGGGTGGTTTACCAAAACCCCTACGCAAAAAGAGGGTATTGTAAGTTTGACATGTGTATCTATGTGTGGATCGTAGCTCCTAAACGGATAGACCAATTGAGATGCGGTTTGTTTTCTTTTGAATGCCTAGCTGGTTTGATTGGAAGTGTTCTTAGCTAAGTTTCATCAAAATCGGTCAATCAAGAGCTAGCTAGGTAGGTTAAGTTATGTTATTTTATTTTAATTCAATAATAGATAGTGTAAAGATTCTTATTTTTTTCGAAAATGCCTTTGTTATACACCTGTTATAAGAACTCTTTCCTTATTTTGAGTATTGTTCATTTTGCGTGTTGTTATTTTTTCGTATAGTAAATTTTGCGTATTGCTCATTCTAACTTTGCACATTTTGCCACTATCGCGTGGAGTTCATTTTGCGTATTGTACAATTATCATATGTACATTTAATTGTATGTACATTTTGCGTACTTTACATTTCGCGTACTGTACATTTGTCATGATGTTGATTTTGAGTATGCACATTTTGACTGTTTGCACATTATGCGTGTAGTTAGCATTTTGCGTGTTGTACATTATCAGCCGAAGCCCTCCTAATTACCGCTGCGCTCCTGGTACTTTGTTTAAACATGCAATTACTTTTCTTCCCAATGGTGGACATTTATCAATAGCCTAGCAGTATGAGACATGAAAAAATAATCTACTTGTTTTATTTTTGAGAAAAGCACTATTCATGCTTCGCCCATTAAGAGCCATCCTGGACTCGTATCTATAAAAGGCCTCACCTGGCGGTTCGGCCTTTTAACTCCTACTCGTCCAGGAAGGCTCACTTACTGGTCTTTGCAGATGTACAATAACGATAAAAAAATTGATACAAAATGAAACCAGAGACGATTGCCTACAATTTATGTATTGACCTTTTTTTCCATAAAGGTAATAGTTTTGGCGTACGAGCGCCGCAAAGTGTACAGTTGGAGAATGCTGGTATAAGAGGGAATGCTCTTAAGTTAATTGAGAATTGTTTAGGCGACCGACCGGACGCAAGCTTGTGTGATTGATCCCTATATCAAAGTTACTAAAACTATTGAACAGAAACAATCAAATGTTGATCTTGTTAGTGTAGGAGTACCTCAAGGTAGTGTTCTAGGTCCGCTTTTATTTCTTATTTACATCAATGAATTGCCTAAACTTTTAAGTGAAGTTTGCGTTCTTTTTGCTGATGATGCTACAATTTTATTTTCAGGTTTTAAATCAGATGCACAACTCGTTGTCAATCAATCACTAAAAAAAGTAGTTGATTGGCTTAAAACATTGAACCTGAAAGTAAATCTAAATAAATGTAATTGAAGCAGGAGTCGAAATTAAGTTAATAGTGCAAAATTTTTAGGTATAAGAATAGACTGATTTGAATTGGAAAGCTCACACTGAAGAGTTAAACAAAAAAAAATCAAGTGCATGTTATTATGCCTTATCAATACTATCTGAAACGTGCTCAGAGAGTATCACAAAAAATGCATACTATGGAAGCGTTTATCCTTTTCTCACGGAATTATTTACTGGGGAAACTCTGTTGACATTCAAACGACATTCAGATTGCAGAAAAGATGTTTACGCACTATTTATCGCTTACATGTTAGGCATACTCTTAGAGCCGTATTTAGGGATAAGCGTATTCTTACTCTTACGTCTATGTATATTCTGGAACTATGTTTGTTTGTCAAGTACAACACCGAGTACTTTTCTCAAAAGTGCTCATTGCACCATGGTATAAACACAATTTGTACCTACCTAGAGTGAAGAATGCCCTATTCTACAAGAGTTCCTTTATTAACGCCATACGAGTCTTTAATAAGCTGCCTGTTAAATATAAAGTTTTAAATGGAAATAATTTTAAAACTGCATTGAAGGATTGGCTAATCAATAAAGTATTTTATAATTTAAATGATTTTTTTAACCATGAAGAACAATAATAGTTTAATGATTGCATGTAAACATTATTTAACGTAAGTTGTAATTGGTTTTAATTATTATTTATTACCTATTTCATATTATACGTCCGACTCGGGCAAACTGTTGAATCTTTACGTTCTTAGTACCATCTAAGTTGTACACAGTTATACAATAAAGACCTTTGACTTTGACTCCAATATCGACGTAACTTAAACATTTTTCATCCGATTGAGTTCCGGTTTATTTTATTAGATAGTCGATACATTTTTCGTTATGTCTGACATACATCATTTTAGTATAATTACGGTGTATACTTCCGAGGCCGTAAGTTTTTTAATTATAATTTTTAATGTTTCCGTAACTGTACTAGGTACTCAGCTAATGTTGTACACCACACAAGTATATAGGGTTCATAGGATATTTGGATACGTCATATCTCCGGATCCAGGTACTTTAGAGATGGGGTCTGTTTTTATCGTAAAATGAATTTAAAATGAATTTAATGGTGTTTTATCTGTTGGCGAACCTAATTAATAAATAAATAAATTGGAAATGGCCAAAGTTGACACCTTTTCAGATATCACTTTTGGTTGCCTAAGAGAACTTGGGTATTTTTTACATTATATGTTTTTGGTGGGATACAACTTTCCGCTCGATATACAGCTACAAGCTACAAACATATATTTTTTTAAATATTATTTTTGTTCCAAACCGTTCCTCCAACCAATGAGTTTGCATGTTCAACCACCTTTATTGAAACTATACATATAGGTAATATAATTTAAGAGATTACAATTACACACACACAGTGGTGGTCACATAATTAGGGATGTTTTTGATTGCCTGCTATGACTTAAATTTTGACAACCAATCAAAAAGTTCTTAACCAATTTTAGTTATAGTTATACTTATCCTTACAAATAAACTGAGGTTTATAATATGTACTCGTATGTACAATTTATCTCTGTTGAAAACGAATCTTTAATTTTATATGGATTTGAAAAAAAAACGTTTGGTGTTATGGACGCGTCAGCACTAAGTTTTTAAACCGCTATTAAATATAAGGTCAGTTTTTATCAGTGGTTCACTGTACATCAGTTTACACCTACGTTAATGATCATTACATTCATTAGTAATACAATTGGTGAAGAAGTTTTTAATTGGTAGTCAAAATTGAAAAGTCTTATTTGTAGGCAATTGTATGAGAAATACGCCAGTGTCCCTAATAACATACATACACAAATACACACTAATTATCTGGGGAATATAAAAAAATCTTCATAACAGTTTCCATAAAGAATGGCTGAATGAGTATTCGGTTAAATGAGTATCAAGGAGGATTCACGTTACACCATGCTGAAGCCGGGTTCGGCCCAGCACGTAATGTGAATCCACCTTTAAGCAGCGACCACACCAATGCTTAAAAAACGGTGTCGGTACGAAATCGCAGTGACGCGTCGTATTATTAGCACCGTTTTTGACGCATGCTCTCCACACCGGTGCTCAAAATTCACAGACGGTGCGTAAACAAAAGAATGTATCATAGTAATAACATGGCGTCAATTTTGACGTGCCGTGATATTCGCAACGTTAAGCAGCGGTGTGGGGAGCGTGCGTCAAAACCGGTGCTAATACGACGCGTCACTGCGATTCCGTACCGTCACCGTTTTTTAAGCATTGGTTTGGTCGCTGCTTTATGCGTGACCGCTGGCTAAAAGAGTATTTTAAGTGTGTGACCGCCTGACTGGTTGAGTATTATGAACGATCGTGGCTTTCAAATAATAAATTGTATTCATAAAATCAATAAGTATTTATTGTATCTTGATGTTAAAACGTAATTAAATTGCCATGGGACTTTAATTTTCTTTGCAAAACTGTATTTTAATTCTTTTTTATTTTTCTTTCATTGTATTTTTTCGCAAATGTGCCTATTCAAAAAAGTCCATACACATATATACACGAGCGGAACTGTCAATTTCACTCTTCCCGTCTTGTCCCTCGTAGGCAGCTCGGGCCAAGACACCACGGGACTCGTGTAAAATGACTTACTGCGACACCTACTAAACTGTAGGCAGGTTCAGGACTAATAGTCAACTTAATTATATTTTTTGTATATAAAAACCCACGATATAATTCTTCTTTTAGAGCTGATATCTTTTCAACGGCCCAACTAATTTTCATGAAACTTAGTTAATAACCACCGCTAGAAAACGTGCTTCCAAACCATTATGTTAAAAAGTAGTAAGAGTTTCTTAAATTCGGTCAATGTGGAATGAACCCTGTGACAACCGCATTTTGTAATTTTAAAGTCTTCGCAAGGTTTCAATGTAATATTCAAGTCAAATACGAGGGCCGATCCGAAAGTTATTAGCTGTGTCGACATTTATTGAAATATATTTATATTGTTGATAGATATTTAAGGCAAATTCCAATATTAACATTGTGTCCAAAAATCATAGATGTAAATCACTTCGTTTGTGGTTTACGGTTTTTTTAACACTAGACGTGTTAACGCTACGAAAAATCTGCAAGCGACGTATTCCTGGGCTAGATTTTTTGCTATAATTAATACGGTCTCAAAAATAGTAACCTTTTAATTTTTTCCAATATAAATATAACAAAACGTAATATATCAGCCCTATTTTAAACCATTCGTTTCCTTCAACATTCGATATTAGAATATGGAGTAAACAAGCCTTGAAGAAATGTCTAAATTAGAGTCTCCAGTGCAGTACTATATTTGGGAATAGAGTAAAACAAGCTGCTTAAATATACTAAAAATACTGACGATTCCATCACGGGCAATATCATCAGAATCAGACGACCCCTTTAGATTTGAGACAGGTTTTGAATACCAAAAACCTGTTGATATCACCAAAAAAAATTCATAGAAAACAACTTCTCTGTGAAACTTAAATATCAAACGAAAAGCTATATTTTTTTACAAATATTTTTGACAAACCTGTTCGTAATAAAATTTGCTTTATGAATGTATCAACAATATTAATATATTTCAATAAATGTCGACACAGCTAAAAACTTTCGGATCAGCCCTCGTAAGACTTGTTTGTATAATGTAATTAACACGATTAAAACCACCATAGCTTGTTCTACTTTTAACTAATTCTTACTTAATTTGGTTCACCTATCTGACACATTTGTACCAACTCTTGAAAATTAAACCATCCAGTAGTCAAAAATATTTCTGTTAAGCCATGGAGAGACTCAGAACATTTTTATTACTCATTTTAACAATTGACGCAGATACGTTTTATGCACGGTGTGTTCAAAGGGTGACGTAGGCCAAAAATTATATGCACCATGTGCATATAGGGCCCTCGACGAGTGTAGTATTAGGAAATAGATTGATATCCTTACCACCGTCCTACTATATACATATCCATCAGGATTTAACACTGGTAGAATATAAAAGTCCAAATTGTTAGTTAGGTATTCTAAATGTCCTTCTAAAATATGATATAAAAAATTTAGCATGATTGCGGGTGACATCCAGTCGTGTCCTTCTTCGCCAGCCAACATGAACACGGCGGGCTGATCTGCCTTTTTAGACACTTTTATAACAACAATATCTTTCTTCTCATGTGTTTGTCCAATAACAATCTTTTTGAATATGTTTGGATATTTCTTTTCCATTGATTGTATCCATATAAGAATAACATACCAATCATAAAAAGTGTTAGTTATATCAGAGTCTGTATCACTATGACTAGACCTATAAAAAACGAAAAGACTGCGTAAGTTTCAACAGCAATTGAAGATTTTAATTTGAGACTAGGTAAATGTTTTGTAAGATACTCCACTTATATTTATTATTTGTCATATTATTTTTAAAATTCAACTTACTGGTACTTATATGTTGATCTTTTTACAAAAATAATGTGTCTCTCCGTAAGCAATTCTGAAAAAGTTGCTGTATAATTTGTATCTACAGCCACATAAATAGGTAATGCAGCTTCATTGGTGATTCCATTCAAAAAGCTAGCAAATAAAGCCCAATGTTGTAATTCTTGCAATATTAATCTCTCCATTTTAGTAAAAGCTGTTATCTGGTATAACGTATAGTTTCTATGTAATCCATATACAACGGAATTGGTTAGAACACAAATAAATAAAATTGATTGTAACATCCTACCAAATGACCGCACCATTTGTATGACACAATCAAGTAATATCCAGAAGGTCATGGTCAATCAAACTTAATAACGGGCCAGATAACATGGCAATACAGGACATTGACTCTACCAAGAATACGCCGTAATTAATAACTACACCTGTGTTCCCCAAAAGATTCCGAAACGATATTTTTTTACTTTCGCTAATCTATTGTGGCACCGGCAATACGTTCATCTAGTCAAACCAGTAAGCATTGCTGGGGTTGTAAAACTTGACGCTTACAATAATTTTATTGAGGTAGAAAGACCTAGAAATCATAATGTCCAGTCCAGAAGCTATAAAAAAAGTTTATGAAGACGTCTGGACGTTTTTTAAGCGTTGGTTGATTAACGGTGATAATGATTTGCTGCTTTGCGGCAGAACTAAACAAGACCCTTAAGTGTTCATTATGATCTTTATAGGGTTTTTTATATGGCCTCGAAAATAAAAGAAAAAAAATAGGGTATTTAGGAACTAGAGTGTTTTGAGAACTAAGCATTATGAGAATGAAGTATTACGCCACCTACAGGTGAACACAATTTGGGGTATTTTGGGACTAGTTCTCAATGGATCTCGTGTAAATCGAGAATGAGCCTTTTTGGAAATATGGTGTTTTGGGCCTAGTTTCTTATGAGAAGAGGGGCTTTCGAAATTAGAGTGTATTGACTAATAGTGCGTTTTGGGATTAGTGCATTCGCCACCGGAAAGCTTTAAACGACATTTTTAACTCCAAATTATTTCGGGAACACGCTGTTAAAATACTTCGGGCACGTCCCGAGAAAGATATATATTATGATACGTACCCATTCGATACACTTTTAAATAAGCTATAAACGTTTTTTGTATTACGTTTTTATCCAACAATAATGCATTAAAAAGAAAAAAAGTTCATGGAAGAAGTTTGATTGTCCGAGAGTTTGATTTTTTTAGCTACTTGTAACGAGGTGGTTATAACCTCCTTTGTTTACGTTCCTGGCCATACATTTCGATATAAATCTTTCAAAATTTATTAGGTTCTATTCGGATTTCGATCCATGGGCTCACTCTTTAAAAAAAACAATAGAACCACACAGGGGATCTCGTGTCTTGGTGCTTTTTTAAATTAATTAATTTTAATTATCCTTTTTTTATTTTATTTGGCGGGAGATTGCCCATAACAGAATTACGTGGAAAGATGGGAAGGAGGCCTTTGCCCAGCCGTGGGACATTCAGGGCTAACAAAAAAAACTATTATCTTCCTGTAATTGTATTATCAGTTTTTTTTTTTTTTAAAGCAATTCATTTCATAGTCCTGTAGTATTGGGGTATCCTAGTCCAAACATGGTTTCAAAGAGTAAAAAACGCAGGATATAATGAAATTTTATACATTTTGCTGGCGGTTTTTTTACAACAATTATTATTCCATCTTAGTCCTCAGGGTTGGCAACGCATTTGCAGTCTCAAGATTGCATTGCATTCTTGTGAATGCGAATGTCTATGGGTCACAGTTTCCACTTACCATCAGGTGGCCTGTGTGCTCGTTTGTCATCTCTATGCCATTAAAAAAAAAAAAAAATTAAAAAAAAAATTATAAAAAAAATTGAGCATGTCGGAGAAAATATAACTATCATAGTAAATCTGATTGTTATAATAATGCTGCTCATTGCCAAGGAGTTCTGAACGCATTATAGGGGACTTATGATTCGTGTGTAGATCAACGTATAATTATGTTCATTGTTTGCATTCAGGCACCGATGGCAATGGGTGGGGGCGCCCCACCACAGGGCAACGGATCGGCCGGTCCGGGCGGTGCGCCGCCGCCGCACGGACTGCCGGCGGGCGCGCCGGCCCATTTGCCGCACCACGCCATGATGGCCGGCCAGGGCCCGCCACCGCACACGCCCTCGGCTAGCTACTCGGCGCACGCTGGTGCCTCCACGCCGGGATCCACACCGCCCAACCAACCCTCCCCTGCCCAACCGCATCCGCCCTCTTCTCAAACCCCGCCGCACAACCAAGGACCGCCACTCTCCACTTCTTCCAACGGTGCCACATCTTCCTCCTCCATGCAGTCCTTGGCAAACCCTGGGCCCGACAACCTTAACGCTCTCCAAAGAGCCATAGATTCTATGGAAGAAAAGGGACTTCAGGAAGATCCGAGATACTCGCAACTTCTAGCTCTGCGTGCAAGATCCAATCCTCAGGACCCGAGCAAGGGGCTTTTCTCAAATAGCCAATTGAGTCAGCTGAAGTAAGTACCAGCTAGATTTAACCCTGCTCTAAAATTCAAGTCGACGTTTTAAATGAAATCTTATAATGGTTGAGTAGATCTCAAGTATTATGTAGGGTTCGGGGTTTTTGTAGCACGGTAAAAGTTAAGAGAGATATAGAGTCCACATAAAAATTAAAACTAGCGTCATACTCATTCTCCTACCGTGCTATCAAAACTAATTATGTATGTATGTAAATAACAATGTTATTGACCAAATCGTACAAGTATTCTGTGTTTAGTTTAAAGTTCTTTATGGCAAGGCACTTACTTACATGCTCAACATTTTCTTTAGGGGATCTAAGGATCTTAGAAAAATCTTCGTTAATTTAAGTTCGAGAGCAATAAACCGTTCGGGTCCATAAGAGGGCCGTTCCGAAAGTTTCTAGCTGTGTCGACATTTATTGAAATATATTAATATTGTTAATACATTCATAAAACAAATTTTATTACAAACAGGTTTGTCAACAATATTAGTGAAAAAATATAGCTTTTTTTTGATATTTAATTTTCACAAAGAAGTTGTTTTCTATGAAAGGGTATAGCCGGGTAAGCATGGCGAAACTGCCCTTAGCGAAAAAAATAATTTCCTTTTACTGGGTTATTAACCTTTACATATGTAGTGCTTTCACCAAAATTTAAGCCTCAAATCCTTCAGGTTTAAAAAAAAACCGCATAAAAAGAGGATTAGTACTTTGGCTAAAATAAAATAAAAATGTTATTTCTTTTTATGCGGTTTTTTTTTAAACCTGAAGGATTAGAGGCTTAAATTTTGGTGAAAGAACTACATATGTAAAGGTTAATAACCCAGTAAAAGGAAATTATTTTTTTCGCTAAGGGCAGTTTCGCCATGCTTACCCGGCTATACCCTTTTGAATTTTTGGTGAAAACATCAGTTTTTTGGTATTCAAAACCTGTCTCAAATCTAAAGGGGTCGTCTGATTCTGATTGATGATATTGCCCGTGATGGAATCGTCAGTATTTTTAGTAAGTATATTCAAGCAGCTTGTTTTACTCTATTACTTCCAAAATATAGTACTGCACAAAATGCTTTCATTGAAAGTCTCTGAATTTTCCTGGAGACTCTAATTTAGACATTTCTTCAAGGCTTGTTTACTCCATATTTTAATACCGAATGTTGAAGGAAACGTATGGTTTAAAATAGGACTGATATAATATACGTTTTGTTATATTTATATTGGAAAAAATGAAAAGGTTACTATTTTTGAGACCGTATTAATTATAGCAAAAATCTAGCCCAGGAATACGTCGCTTGCAGATTTTTCATAGCGTTAACACGTCTAGTGTTAAAAAAACCGTAAACCACAAACGAAGTGATTTATATCTATGATTTTTGGACACAATGTTTATATTGGAATTTGCCTTATATCCATCAACAATATAAATATATTTCAATAAATGTCGACACAGCTAGAAACTTTCGGAACGGCCCTCTTATGGACCCGAACGGTTTATTACTCTCGAACTTAAATTAACGAAGATTATTCTAAGATCCTTAGATCCTCACATATTATATATTTTATAGAATTTACCCATGCATAGTTCTTTGTCACCTTTTGTGGACTAAACGGCTCGAGTCCGCTAAAAAGAGGGGTTATAGGGTTTTTTAAAATTTTAATTCCATGTATGATTAATTATTCCATCACCTCTGTGACCTTGGTCCTGATGTACGTAGGTACCAACATGTAAATACGCTTTTTGCTATACTTGTTAATAAAACAAGGGGAAGCTTTTTATGTTTTAAAAACAAAACGCAGAGCTTAATTAAAACTGGCTGTCGCCATAAATAAAGTTATTCCTTGTATCAAACATAAAAACCGCCACTGTCTTAAAGATAAAAATGTATCCTTCCTCGGGGCTCAAGCTATCTCCCTAACAAATTTCAACGAAATCGGTTCAGCGGTTTAGCCGAGAAAGTGTAACAGACAGACAGACAAAGTTACTTTACATTGAAAATGCTATTTGTGGATTGCACTTTTACTAATTATACAATGTTGTGGAAGGGCGCAGATAGCGGCATACCGAAACTTGGCGCGCAACCAGCCTGTGTCCCAGCAGATCTCGTTGATGGCAGCGGGGAAGCGTTCGGGAGACACGCCGCCTGAGTGCCCGACGCCGCCGGCCCAGCCTCCGTCGCCTTACAGCCAAGGTCAGGGGCCGCCGCCGGGTGTGGCGGGCGGCAAGGGCAGCGCAGCAGGGGAGGCCGCGCATGGGGCCGGCGGCGCACCGCCTACGCCGCTGCCCATGACAGGGCAGATGGCTCCGCAGACCCAGCCCACGCCGCCTCTCGTCAACCCTGTACGTTAACAATCACCTATATTTCGACGTTAGCGGATAATCCCTGACTTTTATCTTATCTTATCTCACATAACTGGACGTTTACTCACATAACTTGGTCCGACCCTGTAAGTTTTTTGTGTCATTATCCTTTTTTCATCACACTTGCTCGTAAATAGTGTCCTAACATGCTAGAAACATCGACCGTAAATCCAAAATAATACCCGCGGGCCTTTTTTTACCATTACGTTACTTAAGTGCGTAATAGCTTTTTTTTTAAATATTATACGTGGACTCAAACTATCACAATACGTCAGGACCCCAATTCTTGTGCCATTCGATATGAAGTTTCATTCGAGATGAAATGTCAGTTGAATACTATTTCCTAACAATCTCGCATAATAAACTATTGATCTCATATGTCACTAGAATCGGACTCCGAACACGTTTGACATTATCTGTGGTAAGTCACAGACAATGACGTAGTCTGCCGCTAATAAGTTAAAAATATGATCTTTTGTCTGATTTTATTTCATTTCCTCGCAATTGACAACATTTCATTTTGGTGACACCTGCAAATTACTATACGAATCGAAAGGGTTTTACCTCCTGAACACGGCAAAATATTTATTTAGATTTATTTTTCTTTATTTTCAAAATTACAAGTAAGTTAATAAAAATATCGAGTTTTACCAATACTATGCCTGAATAGATATAATACCATTGCCTTTTTCACGAGAAAAAAAGCTGTCATACTTCAAATTAGAAATTGACACTATTGACAGATGGATAGAGACAAAGGGCCACTTGTACGAAAAGTTTAACCCTGGGTTAAGACCCTAACTCGGGTTAGTAAACGTCAGATTCATACAACAAATGTCATTTTAACTCGAGTTAGTACTTTAACCCTGGGTTAAGGCACTAACTCGAGTTAGTAGACGTCAGATTCATATGAAAACTGTCATTTTAACTCGAGTTAGGGCCACTTGCACGAAAAGTTTAACCCTGGGTTAAGACACTAACTCGAGTTAAAATGACAGTTTTCGTAGTGCCTTAACCCAGGGTTAAATTCAGCGTGCAAGTGGCCGTTAGTGTCTTAACCCAGGGTTAAACTTTTCGTGCAAGTGGCCCTTTATCGGTTGACATGATACTTTTTTATATACAGATTGGACTAACGTAATATGTCCATTGTGTCGTAGAAATGAAGTTACGCCCTTTTAGAATAAGTACATCTTAATAAATTAATAATAAAATAATTATTCACTCTAGAGAAAATTTAAAACTATAACGCCCACTTGCGTGGACCAGAGTTAGCGTCTTAACCCGAGGTTAGGCGGCAAACCACGTACAAAAGTAGACGCTTAACTCTGGGTTAAGGGCTAACTCTGGTCCGCGCAAGTCCGCCTTAGAGTCTTTCTCCTTCCAAACAATATCTATAAAACGAATAAAATTAAAGTCTTGAAAATATGAAATCTTGTCAATTGTGATGAAAAACATTGTATGTTACACGGGTGGTAAAGGAAATACAAAGCTCGAGTCATTAAAGCCCTCAGCCTACGGCTTCGGGCTTCTAACAGACTCTCGTTTGTAATTCTTTCTTTACCACCCTTAATACACAATGTACTATTACACGCTTGGCTGTTTATTTTTTTACCGTAAGAGCATCGGATAATGCACGATTTTAACTTGGGAACTTACGATCACAAAATGGAACATTGCGTAAGCCATGGCCATGGTACATGAAATAATATACCTATTTACTTCACCTGGTAGTCTCTTCCGAAACGCGGTGGTCACGTGGTTGGACATGTATCATATCCGGCCGCCAAAGTTGAGATGATGAATATTTTCGACCTTTTTGATTAATTAATTAAAGGCAACATTTTTCTCATTTTTTACCGATTGGATGTAAGATCAATATGCATGCCACATCCGTAGGATTATCCCCTGATGAAAAAAAACATTGTCTACAACGCAGCTTACCTAAATCGCATCTGGTTTAAAACGTAATATTTCTAATACGCCGCTTGTTTAAAATTCTATATAACGCAGCTTAATCTGGGTGCTTTCGGTATATATGTTTTTCCTACAAGTAATCCTGTATTGCATGTTTGCGTAATGACTTAAAACATAAGCTATGTATAACATCAATAATCCATTCGTCCCAAGGAATTAGATATTTAGCCCAACAATGGATGTTTTGGTAAATGATACTAACCTGTCTCTGCCACCCAGAGACTGAGAGATTCTAAACATGTTTGATCCTATTTATTCTTAACCGTACACTTAAGGTTCTTGAGATCTTGAGATTTTGGTAAGATTTCATAAGAATGTTATATACTTACATATAAAGGTTTGACACTAGAAACTGCTTACTTGAACGTTATTTATTATTAACTATTTTACTTTATTTGTATCCATATACAGCTTAGAAACAATTATTTCCGTGTTAAGGTAATTTAAAGGGCGGACAATGGATGCATTATGGTGACGAAGGCATAAGATAGATAAGACTTATTGAATTTCGAGTAATATTGATGTACAAAAATATATGCAGATTTGTTATACGTTCATCAGTAAGTACAGTCAGGGTAAAAAAAGGTTCGTCACTTTTCGACTCGATTTCAATGCTTTTAAGGTCCAAAAGTGACGAACCTTTTTTACCCTGATTGCACATAATACCTCTATCCTCCATAGTACATAATTAGTATATTAAGAAAGTACTGGCCACTTGTAAATTATCACCTCCTGAGAGTCTTAAAACTTTTAAGTGTGTGTATCTATTACGTCTATTATTTACTACAACAATAAAATTTGTAGTCATATCTATATTACGTATATCGTTTGACATGATTTTGACGTAATTCGCATCCGTCGTCCGCCCATTAGTAATTAGATTAAAAATGATACTTTTTTGACATTGTAATCTGTGACATATATTACTTCAAAATGAATTCTAATCCAATTTTATCCAATCTTAAACATGTGTTTACTTACCTTCTCCGTTAGAAAATGCTCTGTGACTATGACTAAAGACTGTATCGTTAATTATGAGCATTTACAGGAAAAATAACGTGCAAAATATTTATCTTTATTGTTTTTTTTTCTTTTCTTTATTGCTTATTTTACATCGTGTCGCCAAAAATAAGAAACAATAATATAGGTATACTTAGAGTCCTTTGCCAAGTTTCCGGAATTTACTTTTAAGGTTTTGGACATCACTTTCACCAAAGGTTTTGGCTACCTGATTCCAATCCCATTTGTTTTTTTTAAAGAATTGTCTGAATGATCCTTATTACGTAAATCCCTCTTCATAAGGGCCCAAAATCTTTCGATGGGACGTATTTCTGGACAGTTGGGTGGATTGTCGTTTGCTTACAAACTGCACGTTTTCTTTGGCATACCACTGTAGCACAGATGAAGAATAGTGAGAGCTAGCCAAGTCAGACCAAAATATTATTGGACCTTCGTGCTTCCTCAAAAGTAGCAATAATCTTTATTCGTGACATTCCTTTCGATAGATTTCGGCATTCAAAGTCTTTTTAGTAAAAAAGGGTATCGCTATCATTCCACACTCACAATAGCTTGCCAAACTAAGAGTTTTTGTCAACAAAAAAAACACAAAAAATTGCTTTTTCTGCATTGTTAACGACTGCTCCTTCTTTTATTATGTACTAGCGACCCGCCCTCGCTTCGCTTCGGTCTATGTGAGTTTTCTGTAACACCCGTACATAAACCAGAATCTATTATACATATAAACCTTCCTCTTGAATCACTCTATCTATTAATAAAACCCGCATCAAAATCCGTTGCGTTGTTTTAAAGATCTAAGCATACATAGGGACAGACAGCGAGAAGCGACTTTGTTTTATACTATGTAGTGATTATTGTGGGCCGGGGTAAAGCTTTGTAATCAAATTTCACGTAAGTCTCATCGTCCATGATTATTCATTGCTTTTTCTTGCACAAAACTTCTTCATACAGCTTCCGGGCCCTAGTTTTAACAGTAAACGATTGTTGAGCTGTTCGTTTTGGCTGTTTTTGCTTTTTATAGCTCTTCAAACAATTTTGAATCTTAGCTCTTTGTATCATACCAATACTAGAAACTACCTTTTTAGCACAATCTCGAACCGAGAGGTCTTTTTTTGATGCAAACAGCTTGCATATCTTCTGGTCCAATTTAAGTCTTAAAGGACCTGGTTTTCTGCCGCAGCCAGGGCGGTCTTTTAAAGTATAGTGTTCACCGAACCTCTGAATTGCATTTTGGACTGCATGATCGGTTACACCGTCCTCTTTAGTTAACTTTCCGTAAGTCATACCAGTTTTTGTGCGCCATTTGGAAATAGTACATTGTGTATCAAGGGTAGTAAGAAGGGAATTACTAACGAGAGTGTTAGAAGCCCGACGCCGAAGGCGGAGGGCTTTTAATGACTCGAGTTAGTAATCCCCTTACTGCCTGTGATACACACAATGGTTTTCATCACATTTGCGAGGAAAAAACACTTTAACTCTGCAAAATATAAAGAAATAACTTTTGACGAACGGGAACGTAAATGGAAACGATATTTTTTTTGTGACCTCTACCACAGATAATAACTGCGTTTAGTTCCGACCTGGATTTGAGCCAGATTTAGCCAATTTGATAAAAATGTATAATTACTAAAATTAATGATAAATGTTGATATAAACTTGAAATAGGTATAAAAATAATGAAGTTTAATGAAGCTTATAGGTTTTGTGTAATGTAAGTTAGTCTATAGCTAATTTTTAAAGATGAAATTAGAAACCGATTTAATTTTTGGCTGAAAATTAAACCTTAGTCAGAAATGATGTACGAAAGAGTTGCAAATTTTAAAAAGAAAGTCATTACTCCCTAGGGATGACAAACTCGCCATAATTCCCGCGGGAACAATTTAGGCCATTGTCCTTCTGTATACAGGCATGGAATAACACCATTTACGAGCAAGTGTGATGAAATAATACATTTCCTGTCTTCAGGTGTGAAGCATTTCATTTTGTCAATACTCAAATATTGTATTAATTGACTATGTAACTTGACTAAACGACAATGATATATTCGACAGATGACATGTTATTATTTTGAAATGTTATGATTTCTGTTGTAAAATACTTTGTTACGGCCTTATGGAATAGTGTTGTATCTAAGAATTATGTGTATAGCAGTTAATAACATTAAAAACTTCCTCAGTTCTTTGTAATCATCAAATTGTTAAATAATGGAACAGAGCCCGCCACTACCTATAATGTAAGATAATGTAAAAAAAAAACGTATTATTCCAGCAAGCCTACCAAACATTGTGACTTAAATACAGAGATTTATGTCAGTCACATCAATTAAATTTATTTGTTCTAATATTTCAGGCAATGGGTGGTGGTGCACCACAAATACGTGGGGCAGCTCCAGTTCGCCCCTCTGGCCCGGGCAACACAGTCTTGCAGTCGAATCAGCAGGTAAAAAGCAATCTTAATTTCCTTAAACTGCAACTAAAACTTGTTTTGTGTTTTGTTCATTATAATATGTTTACATTTACATACTTTTTGACCGTTGTACATTTTGATAATGAGACATTTTGAACCATTATACGTTTATGCCCGGTTCCTATATTCAAGAAACGAATCGTTTTCCTTACGTCTCGTTAAAATTTGACACATTTTGTACGTAGCAAATGTCAAATTTTATCGAGACGTAAGGAAAACGATTCGTTTCTTGAATATAGGAACCGGGCATTAGACATTAGTACCCAAACGACCGGTTACCAAATTTGTATGTATTTGGTGAAGTGGAACTGATGAATGATGAAAACCACACATGACCACCCGAACTCTTCTACGGTAGGGTTTGTAGGGTTGAGACTGGGTACGGTGGAAACGGGACACGGTTGAAACAAAGCGAATATCCGAGAAACGATCGGCTGTGGAGTGAGGGGTATAAGGGAAGAAATGCGTGGCATGTTACTGCGAACATGTTCCACAGTATTGCATGAACCATCGCGCGTTGTAGTTTTTTGTATGGGGTCCTATTGTATTTTGGTAATAAAAACTTTATATCTTTGTCGAATAACTTTTTTAATTATATCTTTTGAATATTGAGTATTATTCTGGTCATTCGTCAGATGTTTATGATAAAATAACAATGATTACTTTTTGTGTTGGGTTCTTCGTCTCGCCACTATGATTTTTCTTTGAGGTAAGAGGGGGTGGGTACGGTTGAAACACACGTAAGTATTAATGAGTATTGATTGATTGATTGATTTAATTTGGTCGATGATCTTATAATTACTAGGCTGTTTAGTTAATGGGTAGGAGTAACTTTATTTAAGATTTTAATTATAAGTGTTGATCTCATTTGAGGCTGCGTTGATTGATGCAAGTATGAGCAATAAAGCAGTTTTAAATACCCGAATCGAATATTATTTCTTTGTGTTTCAAGTGTTTCAACCGCCCTTGGTATGGGGTCGGTTGTAACAGAGGACATACATTTTCAAAAACTGGTCCTGTGTTAAAATAAATGTATCTGGGCATAAAACTGTACACATTTCAAGACAGATGTATGCCCTCACATGTTTGACATTTTATTCAACCTATAATAGCTTAATGTCGATGCTATGAACGATCAAAGCAAAATTGTTTCAACCATACCCAGTCTTCCCTACCTATTTCAAGGGTGGCGATAAGATATCCCGATTAAGATAGTTGAGCGACTATAACGAAGAACATTTAATTGTTTAAATATGACTGACTTTCCCGCGCCGTTGCTTGAGACGAGCTGGAAATGCCAATCCAGCTTATTATCAGAGGTCGGCGAGGGTCAGCTTTGAGGGTGATTTCTACGTCATTAATGTCATGTCACTACATGACATGTGTCTTGTAGATATGAATATGCAGACATAGGAATCCAGGGGGTAAAATTTTATGACCGGTAGGTAGTTCCTATATCGAAAATGCTGTCCACGTCTGTGACTTCAGAAAGCTTTTCAGAAAAAGTCTGGGTTTCTAGAGATGACGTCTTCTAATTTCTGACTGTCAGAAGCAGATGAAAATCAGCTTATAACATTACAGCTCTCTAGATCTAAAGTTTAAAAGTGCATCTAAAATAGACAGTTTAGATTCTTGGAATTTCTTTAAGGCCTATTTAATTATATGAAAATTCTCTAAAATATATTTTAGATTATTTCGTAAATTTTCTGTACATACATACATACATACATTAAATCACGCCTGTTTCCCAGAGGGGTAGGCAGAGACCACTTCTTTCCACTTGCTACGATCTTGACAAATTTTCTGTATGTATAATTATTCTCGCCACTCTTACCGACTTTGCTTCTGACGCTTTCAGTGCAATGACGCCAAACTCGTAGCAGAAAGGCCTAAATAAAATAATTTCATTAGTTTATAATTACACATGTGGCATTTACCATTGAATGACAAGGTACGTCCATGTTATGCAAAAACTGAAAACAGCTGACCCCCGCCGACCTCTGCTTATTATGATCATTGATCACTTAAAAGTATAAAATAAAATAAATGATTTAAAAAAACAAAAAGTCGGCTTCAAAACCGCAAAAAATGGGCGGTAATAGGTTAGTCCGACTGTAGTCGGCTTTTGGTTAACAATATTATGCGTTGCCTACCCACTTCAGGTTTTCGAAGGTGGTTTTTGGTTTTTTAAAACATTTATTTTATTTATTTATTTACACTATCGGCTACATGTTTACTTATTGTTTATAAACATTTTAGCCTGGCATACATACACCAGGAGCGAAACAGAATCGCATCACGAGTATTCCCAAACCCGTGGGCATCGATCCGTTGCAGATATTGAACGAGAGAGAAAACAGGTTAGTTTTGTCTATATTCATATCTCCAGAGCTTCTTTCCTCTTCCCTTTAACCTGACTATAGGAGGGATTTTAGTAGTCAATGTTTGTTAGTACGTTAATCTGTTTCCTCGTAGCTTCTACAATATCCATCATATTTTGACAGATTCTGTGTCGGTGGCTTCGTCTTAGAGTATTGGAAAATAAGCATGCAAAATATTTATCTTTATTGTTTTTTATATACACCGTGTTTTTTTTGATTTACGATAACTTCGGCATATTACTAGGTATATCCATAGAAAGTAAGTGGTAGGTTTGATTTTAAAATATTGCAAAAAAAAATTTTTTTCTGTTTAGAACAGTAATTTAATGTTATATCTTTGGTCATTCTAAAAGGGCCTTTAGAGTTAACTAATAGGTAGTCAGTGTCAAATACGTCAATGTTGGCATGACCATGGAATTAGTAAGTACTAACGTAAGTATATCTGGAAGGTGCACTACACCGATAACGCGAGCCGAAAGAAATGTACCTGTATGTGGATCTGGGGATCTGTGTATTCTGTGTGGTCTCCTATAATTCAAAATTGGCACTTGAATGACAACTTAATACTAGATTTTGTTTGAAAGCTTTCAATGCTTGCATTTTGTTCTAACTGCTCTTATTAAGAAGTTCAAGATGGCAGCTACTTTTTCTCAGTCTATCCACGGATTAGCTGTCGGAGACCACACAGATGCACAGATATCGGCGGTTTTGGAAACAATCAGTTGAATAAGTAAATATTGTTTCGTTTACTGCCCCACCGGCTTGTAAAATTAATTTGTCCGTAAATTGCAATTTGAATATGGTCACCTTACTACAAAGGGACGCAGTAAGCTTTAGTACATTTCTTTCGGCTCGCGTTATCGGTATGGTGCACCTTCCAGATGTACGTACTTACTAATTCCATGGACGCGTATACAAACCTAACAATTGGAAACTCTTTGCTCATGAGAATGAAAAGAAAATTGTTGTTATCAATTAAGAGCCTTTTACACTAGTTCAACGTGAAGAACTGATTAAATTTAAAAATTAAATATCTTTAAAACCGTAAGAGTTATCATTTGTCTGTCTTTGGGAAATTAACTTTATTTGACCTAAAGAACATTCCCTTAAAGTTATCGTAAATCAAAAAAAACACGGTGTATACATTTTTTACTGTTGTTTATACATCGTATCGCCGAAAACAAGAAAATAATTATTTATTTTATTTGTTTAAGAAACATACAGTTTTGTTTTAGTATTACAATTCAAAATTACAACTTAACTAAACCTGGAGTTTCCTTAATTATAATATTTATAATTATACTTTACCAAATAAAGAGCTCGTGACATAACATTCAGTCAGAAGGAACTAGGAATAAGTGCAACGCTCAATCTAACAACAACAATGATGCATGTACGCTAAAAACAAACAGCGTTTTTTAACACTGAAATCAAAGCTATAAGTTAAACAATCTGTCCAATACCTGTTTTTTATAACTTCGCAAATTTAAAGCAGGAAATCTAAATCAATCAAGTACGAATTCTTGGCATATTTAGTTCTACATAGGCTGGGATAGAATGTAGGTTTTGAACGGGCAGAGGTACGATTAAGTTCAAAGTATTTTTTTTCTAGGAAGGAAGAATCAATATGTCCATTTATTATTTTAAAGACTGTACACGATAAAATCCGGGCATGCATGATCTGGTGTATTTTTTTAATGAATACTAATTTTCAAGCAGCACTTTTTTGTAATAGTCAGTGGTTATGAAACTACATAATAAACATACAATCATAATAAAATGTTAGAGCGTCTGTGTCTTAGACCCTTATATAATCCACAGTACCTTTTATCTCCTGTACAGCGTTTTTTGACAATCTTCACTCGCTTCCTGCTTCTACGCCACAACTGTATTTATATTGTTACAAGCAGTTTTACCCACAATAGAATGTCGTCTTACGAAAAAAATACTTTTTGAAACTCATTTCTATTTGTAGTAGTCAGGAAGACTTTTTACTCCAAGCACTGAAAGTTGTTTTTGTATGGGAGGCATTTATTTGTCAAAAAGTCAAATTCGCCAAAGTTAAAAAAACCTCAGAACTATCTTAATCTGAATATAATTAGGAAAGTTTTAACTATTGTGGTAAGATAATTTAATAAGGCATAATTTGGCTTGTATAATTAAAAATAATAAAATGTTTTAAAACGGAGAATTTGTTAAAGACTGTCAGAAGATCGTGTACAAAAAAATAAAGGTACTGTGGATTATATAAGGGTCTAAGACACAGACGCTCTAACATTTTATTATGATTGTATTTTTATTATGTAGTTTCATAACCACTGACTATTACAAAAAAGTGCTGCTTGAAAATTAGCATTCATTAAAAAAATACACCAGATCATGCATGCCCGAATTTTATCGTGTACAGTCTTTATATAAGAAAATAGTGTCGATGTAGTTCCTACACTTTCGCTTAGCCGAGCCGATGTAACTCTGAAGGAGGTTTCCAGTGCGATAGTCTAACGACTTTAAAAAAATATTTTGATTTTTTTATGCGACTAATATGCGACGAACTCAAGATGACTACGAACAAATGAATTAAACAAAAATTCAAAAGTTGTGGCTTTTTTAAATGGTCCAGAAAGTCTAAGAATGACATTTTAAACGCCTTGTTCACAACACTGTTGATGTGTAAATCAAAGTCTAATTTATCATCCAATATAACACCAAGGTCTCTGATCTCTTGGACCCTCTTAACCCATGATTTTACCAGAAATCACATAATTGTGATTGATCAGGTCGCGCTTCCGTGTAAAGGATATGACATTTATCGGCGTTGAGCAAAAGATGATTTCTAACACAATAAGAGCTAAAAGAATCTAAGTCTGCTTGTAAAGATACACAGTCAGCTTGCGATGAGATAATTTTGTAAACCTTGGTTTCACCTCGTATTTTCATAAGTTTTGAGACAAACTTTTTACTTAATAAAATAAAGAAAATAATACTGGCACCATCGAAATATAATAAGTATGGAAGAGTAATCGACTTAATGAAAACGGGTCACTTTGTATCGAGATTCCATAGAAAGTGACCCGTTTTCATAGAATCATCAATTAATTGAAAAATTATAATAAAATGATGAAAATTTACTAGTTTCTGACTTTTTTCTTTGTGTTCACCCAACTACCTATCTGGATGCCAAATTTGAAGTTTCTAGGTCATCTGGAACTGGGTTAAAGTTTTGATCTATAGGTCAGTCAATAAGTCAATAGTTAGGTGATAAAAATGCCGATTTTTACACGTTAATATTTCAATAACCGTTTTATCTATATATATGAAATTTCGGATTCTAGTTATTCAAAGGGGTTCTAATAAAGGGTGGTCCAGATATAGAGGCCGCCTGTGAAAATGTCGATTGCGTTTAAACAAAAAGAATGAGACAAAATATGAATACCGGGTATTTTTCTAGTTTTATTTTCAGGAAATACGTAAATAATATTATAGCCCAACGGGTCCTTGTTTGGCACATTTCAGCAATTTGGAGCGAAAGCGTTTAAACAGTGATTTTCCAGATTTTTCCGCGATTTGCTTAGAAATCCGTTTCCAGATACTCTTCATTGCTGGTATGGTGGTAGCTGGTTTACTTAAGTCACAATATCTCTGCTTACAAAGAGCCCAAAACTTATCGATCGGCCGAAGCTGTGGCACATTTGGCAAGTTGTCTCGTTTTGGCACAATAGGATTCTTGCCTTTTTGAGTTCCTTAAGAACAGGTTCAACATAATGTGACGTAGCGAGATCTGGCCAAAACAAAACAGGCCTTTGGACATTTAGCTTTCGAATTAAAGGCAATAATCGCTTCTCGAGACACACTTCTAAGTATATTTCGCCGTTTACAGTTCGGTTAGTCATAAAGGGCCAGAAATGTGCCCTTCTTCAGAGATGGCCTGCCAAATCATGAAACGGCTTTCAAATTTCCCAGTTGCGAGTAATGTCTCTTCGATAGGAGTCTCTTGTTCATCATCCGACATGTAACATTTATCTCCTGATACTTGCGACGGATCTAAAGGCACGTAGGGTTCGTCATCTAAAACGAAGAAGTAATTTCGCCCGCTCGGAATACTGTCCTTGTAAAGCTTAGCTGCACCTTTAATACACCGATCAATTTGATTTTGATCGTATTTCGGGCTGCGTCTCTTCTTCCTGCTCCGAATTCCAGCAGCTTTCTTCGCTCGCCGGTACGTAGATAGACTCAGTCCCAGCTTCCGTGACGCGACGCGGTCAGATTTGCTACGATTCTGTCTCGCTTTCCTCAATATTTTTTTTTCAATCTAGGAGTATTTACAGTCGGTTTTTGACCCGGAAACCGCTTGAATCCCACTTGTTGATCGTCTACGTACCGATTGATCACATTTCGGATACTCCGGTCAGGTATATTTTGCTTACGAAAGTGATGCAAAGTTGGTAAACGATTTTCAGAGTGATGTTTGTAAAACTCTACTTTCAACTTAGTTCGGTATTCGGGCTCAGCACGTTTCATTATTATATAATTTGTCGAATAATGCTACTGAATTGCAAACGAGGATAAATGGTTATTAAAATGCATTTGACATTTATTTCAATTGTTTATTCACGTAGTCATAGTAACTGCGAGAAAAAGCGGCCTCTATATCTGGACCACCCTTTACATATACCAAAGGACCCCGCAGCGAATGTATGAAAAAATGGTTTTCAGTCAAATTTGCTGAAATTCTGGTATAATGTAGGTTTTGACTTCCTTATTTAAATTGTATATGGGCGTAAGCACCACAAATGAATAGTTTCTAAGAAAAAAAAACAAAGGTTTTTCTCACTCTATACATTATATTTATTATTTACAATAGGTGTACGATTAATTATGATATGTTTTTATACGTATTATCTACAACAATTACTCTTAGATTTACCCCTGAGTGACTTATTGGTCCATTGGTATGTTCAATTGTTCACTGCTGCAATCTTGAATGTATGCGAGTAAGGTTCTGCTAGGGTACTTTATATTATCGTGGTGTCGTGCATAACCTAAATACCACAAAACACTCGCTACATGGGCACAACACCCTATAGTTCTAGCACCTGTCATGCACATGCAATAGTGTCCCAGAATTAATTCACTATTATCATCATATTCTTCATCAATATCATAACGGTAGGCAATCCATAGTTGGTATTTGGTTTGATTCCGGAAGCGTGAATAAATTCTCACGCGTAAAAACCCCTGCTCATGATTAAGTTCATCGAACTGAAATAATTCTGATCCATCGTGGTCCAGTTTGTCTTGTATGTAAGCTGGGGCTAAATAGATTTGATATGTTCCAACAGTATATTTTTTAAGAGCTTCGTTACTTAATACGGGGAAGTTTGGAACATGGTTTTCATTTAAAGAATGCCATGCGGCATTCCTTCTCGCAAGATTTTCTGATTCGACACGAGCTTGAATGACATTAACTTCATTTATTCGATCCCGCAACTCTCTGCCCAAAACAACGTTAGCATCTTCCATAACAATTGGGTCATGATATCTATTAATGAATGCCCCAGCTATTTTCAAGAATTCGTCCAAATGAAGAACATGTGCCCTAGGAATAACGCCTTGAAAGAACTTGAATATTGATTGTAAGTGACCATTACGAGACTCTACAATCCATCTCAACTTTGTTACTGTGCGTGATGTATTAGCTTCTTGTGTACCAAGTTGACGTTGACCAGGCTGTAGAGACGCCGGCATTTTACATTCGAAGCCTTTATTTACAAGGTGCGGTACTGCATCACGATAACCTTTGTCTACCAAAAATATATCACCAGCTTGGAACCAATTCTCCATACTACTGTCTGGATTGTCGTCCCTTTCGAACTCGTTAACCAAAATACTTGCATCATTATTCCGATGATTTGAAAAATAAGGTCCATGAATATCCAGGATAAAGCCATTGGGAGCTACTACTAGCCCAGGTTTTATCAAATGCCTTTTTGTTTTAATAGAAAAGGATTTTCTTAAGGACTTAAAGTTGTTAGCTTTTTCGATATAGCTGTATGTAGTATCTACAATAACTATTGCTTTAGGATCATTTTCATTGGAATTGTAAAGAGCATTCGCAAAAGGCGTGACATGTCTATTAATAAAATCTTCACGAGTAATGCTGGCAAAACCAATAGAATCAGGAACAAATCTTTGCATTAACACTTTTCTAACTGAAGCTATAACAAGACACACAGCTTGTCTTGTATTGTATTTAAATATAACCCTGAGAAAATCATCCGAGAGGCCCTAACGAATTTTCATCAGGAACATGAATAAACCTTTTTTAGACACTGTTTCGCCAGGCACTGCAACATATCTTTGATACATTTCTTCATATTGCTGTTTGTTTACAGGGCTTATGACCTTAAATTCTTCGTCTGAATAACTATCAACATTTTTTAAATCTGGTTTTGCTTGTTCGCGTAACGTCTGAAGAAATCTGTCTAATTCCATTCCCTTAAGTCTGTATGGTCGTCTAATTGTTTGTAAGTTGAGGCCAAGTTCTACACGTAATAATCCATCCGAATTTAAATGGTCAGCACAGCATCGAGCTGAAGATGGAATGAATGAATATATTTTTATCAATAAAAAGGTTTGCTGCAGCTTTAACAGGTAACCGGGGTCGATTTAGGGATTGACAAATCATGCAAGCATGACTAGAATAAAACCGCAAAACATTAAGTTGGATACAATCAGATCCATTTACCAAGTATTCCAATTCTCGATTTAGCATTCTATCACAATTTATACAGACTCTCGACGCCTCACCATACTCGCCAGGATTAATATTCATCTGCTCTCTATATTGAATAGCAACTTGAATTTTTAGCTGTTGTTCCATTGGAATTCGTCTCACCGCTCGTGGGCTAAAACTGTTATTGCAAACAAAGCACAATATGGTATTTCTGAAAGCCATTATTGCAGTAGGTAAATATTTGCTTGCATTACTTTAAATAAAAATAATTATGTCCCACGTATTACCTTGCCCGCTAACGTCTCACGTCAACAATATTGACATTAGTTTAAGTACTAACAAATAGGTCATATTGAAAAGATCACACTAGGTACTGATTATTTTACGAGTACTTCACAGTTCATATTAATTTTCTAATAAAATTAAGTTATGCAGAAACTAGTCATTTGTGGTGCTTACGCCCATATACAATTTAAACAAGGAAGTCAAAACCTACATTATATTACCAGAATTTCAGCAAATTTGACTGAAAACCATTTTTTCATACATTCGCTGCGGGGTCCTTTCATATTTCTATGTTAAATAGATTTTGAGTTATTAAGGAGTCAAAAGTGGCTCCAAATGGTTCGTGTAATATTACACACGGTGCTGCTCGCCAGTTAGTGCAGTCATTGAAGCATTATTGCTCCGAATTTTTTTACTATGAACCGAATTGCATACAATTTTGGAATTAGGTTCATCTTACCCCTAACTTCAAAAGTGAAAATGATTTGAACTCCGCAACCACCCTGGGGGTGGTTGCCACCACTTCTCGGGGGTGTTTGTTTTTTTCTTCAAAATAACCTCGGATATCGATAGAAAGCTTAATTTTAAGCAAAAAATCATTTATAAAGTTTTTCGAAAAATCCAATACTTTTCAAGTTATTGGCAATTGAAAATTCGCAATTTTTTCTCGTTTTTCATCAGTTTTTTGCAAATATCTCCAAAAATATACGTTTTATCGAAAATTTTATACAGAACAAAATTGTAGCAGGTAAAAAAATGAACAATTTGGTTTTTTATTAAGTACTCTAAGTGCAATATTAAGCTAGATATTAAATATCAAAGCCGTTTTTTATTTTGTCTGAAATTTAATCGATGTGGTCAATGCCATCTAGCGGCGAGCAGATGCCTTTTATGCATTCTAATAAAAAAGGGATTTGTAGTGCTTGAAATAAGCTTTAAAATGAGCACTATTAAAAGTCTTTTGCACGTAAAATAAGTGAGCTGTATTGCAAATAAGAGGATCATCTAATGTTTTTTCTTTTAAATCAATGGGTTTCATAAGTGCCATTTCCACCAAAATTAAAATTAATCGTATTCCGCCTAGAATTAACTTTATTATGAAGAGTTTGATAGATTGTATCAGTTTGGCTGCTTCAGGACACATATTTTTCAAAAAAGTCACGATTAAAAAAAATTAAGTAAATTTAAATCCTTAAAACACCCACCTTTTTTTCATAATATCTCAAAAATGACGACAGATACGTATAAAAGTGTCGGGATGAAAAATTTAGGTATTTTTCTGAAAAAAAATTTGTTTTTTTTGGTTTTTCTGTCATACAAAAAATGACGGAGATATGATTGTTTAAAGAGCGCGTGGCAGCGCAATCACAGCCTCTCTTAAGCCCTTTAACCCTTCACCGTTTTAGAAAAAGGTTTTTTACTATATATTGCAATGAAGGATGTTGTAGCTCTCTTAATTACCTTTACAATGGTTTTTTATAAATTGTGATAGCATGAAAATTGAAGGAGTTATGGTCCAAAAACTTATCATATTTTTTTCTACTTAGTAACTGAAAATTTCGGAGTGTGAATATTTGGAGCAATGTGAAAGTACGCAGTATAATAGAGACCCAAAACTATTGTAATGTGTATATATACATAATATGGCTCATATATTTTGGAAACGTAGGCATGAATACATACCAACGTTCTTATATGGGTAAGGCCGCGAATTTTGACGAATTCGGACGTTTAAAATTTAACATGCTCATAAAAAAAAATGGTAGCACCGAGAGGTTTCGAAACAATTTTATTATATTACGCGATAAAAACTATCAAGGTCGCAAGTGACATAATTGATTTAAATCCTTTCAAATAAATAATAAAAATATAATTCTGTCCAAAACGTAACGAAAGTTGACAATTTTTTTCGACCACGTGTACTTAAAGCCCTGTTATTTTCACGATTTTCAACTTCTCATGATCATGCTTTTGTTTAAACAAAATTTTATGATATAGCGATACCTAGTTCTCACAATTGCGAAAAAAATATATTAAAATAATTTACTTGTTTTATGTTGCATTCTTTTATTTGGCCACAATTCCACGTTTTCGTTACGAGGACGTTAAGGGGTACTTTTCAAGGGTTGAAAGGGGTTAAAAATTTGATAATTATTATAGAGAATATAAAATATTACTTACTCTATACTTACATCTTTTATGTCATACCAAAGTACTTTTTTGGGATTTTTTCAATTTAGGGGTTGTTTGCAAGGGTTGTAAGATTTTCAAGGGGTTGAAAATGATTTTAATATGAGGTAATTGTGTTAGAAAACACTACAATTTCACCACTTACTATTAGACATGTTTTCTAGCGATAAAATGGCTCAATGTAAATTTTTCCATTAAGGGGTTGTTTACACCCCTTAAAAATAATAGGCGGAGTTCAGATCATTTTCACTTTTGAAGTTAAGGGTAAGATGAGCCTAATTCCAAAATTTCATGCAAATCGGTTCACAGTAAAAAAAGTCGGAGGTAAGACCGTATTTTTCGCTTCAATGACTGCACTAAGTTCTGTTAGCTTGAACTTGGCTTGACACGCTACCGCGTGTCTAGATATGCTAAAACGTGTATATGTGGAATATACACGTTTTAAAGGGTGTAACGAAATAAAACTGTAAATTTCAAATGAAAAAATAACGATATTTTTGGTAGATATCAATATATATTAGTATAACAAAATTAAAATCCTATCTTCAGCTAAGTTAATTGTAAGTTTTTTTTTAATTTGAATACTTTTTGTACTCGTGGTACCTACAGCTTCTTTCGAACGCCTTCCATATCAGCTTTTACGGAGCATTTTGTAACTTTTCTGGCTGCAGCATTCCATTTTTTGCGGAAGTCGTCTATATTTTTGGCCACTTTACCCGTCCTTCTTAAAATTCCCTTAATTTGAGCCCAATAATGCTCGATTGGGCGGCACTGTGGGACATTTGGTGGGTTCAGTTCCTTGGGTACAAAAGGGATATGATTTTCCTTGAGGAAATTTATCGTGTCCTTAGCGTAGTGGGCTGGGGCTAGATCAGGCCAGAATAACGTAGGGACGTTATGCTTCTTCACAAATGGCAGCAACCGCTTTTTAAGGCATTATTTTATGTATATTTCTCTGTTGACGGTACCTTTTGTGACAAAAATGGAGCTTTTGTCGCCAAACTCACAGATAGCTTGCCATACGAGAAATTTTTCGTCGAATTTCCCAATCTTAACAGTTGTTTCAGACTCGAGAAGAGTCTCTCCTTTACCCGCCGTGTAGTATTGTGGACCAGAAAGCGTTGTAAAATCAGTTTTGGTATAAGTTTCGTCATCAATTATTAAATGTGATTTTGTTGTGCCAAGGAAATCGTATAGTTTTCGAGCTCGGCTTTTAATTACAGAACGCTGCTTTTCGGTCACTTTTGCCGTCTTAACTTTCTTCCGGGTCTGCATACCTGCTCTTTTCTAAGCTCGTTGCACCATAGATGCATTTGTGCCACATTTTTTGGCAATATCTCTGACGGAAATACTTCGATTCCGCTTTATGCAATTGATTATCTTTTTGTCAAGCCTAGAGTCACTTGGCCCTTGAAGTCTACCACTTCCGGGCTTCTGTTCAAGAGACAATGTATTAAAATAGTTCTTCAAAATAAAATCCACAGAACTTCGCGGTAACTTTAGGTCTTTGGCGATAAGACTCGTAGGACGTTGCGGATTTTCACGCCATTTGGAAACGACCAATTTGCGGCGTTGTTTTCTATTAATTGTCGAAAGTAAGTTTTTCCAGATATCCGAGTAATTTATATAGCAATGGCTAAGGTAAGAATGACACTTATTTATGACAGCAAGAAAATAATAGCTATCTTGTTTGGAATAAAAATTACAGTTATTTGAAATTTACAGTTTTTTTTCGGTACAGGCTTTAATCTGACAATTTGAGGGTAACGTAAAGAAGGGGGAGGGCTACAAAGTTGTAAAAAAAACGTCATCTCGACATTCTCGAGCGTGGCTATAATTGTTTTTATTTTGAAGGGAATAATTGAAGGATTACGAAAAATATACATATAATCTGACGATTTCCACAAGCCGAAGTAACAAAAATTAATCGATAAAGTTTAATTCGTGCAGCTACGTGATGCCTATATGCTATGCTTTCATTGAAGATGTTTTTCAGATTTTTGGTGTTTGTAGTTTTGGCTGTAAGGGGGGGGGGGGGGACACTTGACACTAACAAAAATTAGCGCTTTAAAGCTTAATATTTCATAAACGGATCCCTTAATCGAAAAGCTGTTCAAGTATACAAGCAATATTTTGAAAGACCTATCCAACGACACCCCACACTATGGGGTAGACGAAAAAAAAATACATCTGCACGTTACGTCTAGGGGCGGTACACTAAAAGATTGTTTTTTTCAACATTTTATTTTACTACTTTGTTGGCGTGACTAATATGTATATTCATGCCAAATTACAGCGTTCTAGCACTAAGGGTCTCTGAGCTAGGCTGCGGATAGACGGACATGACGAAACTATGTGTTCGTAGTTTGACTACGGAACTTTAAATATTTACATACACTTTTCTATTCGCATGCTATTTCCTGAGATTTTCAATTAATTAAGAATAATGTTTTTTTTTTATTGTTATATAAAAATAAAAATAAAATCAGATTAGGCGAAGCCCTCCAGATAATCGTCAGATTATGAGAAAGCACGCCTAGGGCATAAAGATGAACCATACATATCTTAATCTGTCGCACTTGAGTAAAGACTGTACACGAAAAAATCCGGCCATGCACGATCTGGTGTATCTTTGCGATGAAGGCATATTTTCAAGCAGTTTTTTTTTAATATATTGTATAATTATAATACTTTATAATGAAATAAAATCGTATCATAATGTATGGGTATGTGTGAGTTTTCGCCAAATATATTCTGTCATACCTTTCATCTCCTGTACAGCGTTTTTTTGACAATCTTCACTCGCTTCCTGCTTCTACGCCACAACTGTATTTATATTGTTACAAGCAGTTTTACCCACAATAGAATGTCGTCTTACGAAAAAAATACTTTTTGAAACTCATTTCTATTTGTAGTAGTCAGGAAGACTTTTTACTCCAAGCACTGAAAGTTGTTTTTGTATGGGAGGCATTTATTTGTCAAAAAGTCAAATTCGCCAAAGTTAAAAAATCTCAGAACTATCTTAATCTGAATATAATTAGGAAAGTTTTAACTATTGTGGTAAGATAATTTAATAAGGTATAATTTGGCTTGTATAATTAAAAATAATAAAATGTTTTAAAACGGAGAACTTGGTAAAGACTGTCAGAAGATCGTGTACAAAAAAATAAAGGTACTGTGGATTATATAAGGGTCTAAAACACAGACGCTGTAACATTTTATTACGATTGTATTTTTATTATGTAGTTTCATAACCACTGACTATTACAAAAAAGTGCTGCTTGAAAATTAGCATTCATTAAAAAAATACACCAGAGATCATGCATGCCCAGATTTTATCGTGTACAGTCTTTATTTCAAATGTCGATATTTTTTTACACATTCTAATAATGACCGCGAGTTTGCGTCAAATCCTAATCACTAGATTATTACATAAGAGCTTTTTTTAGGTTCACTTAACATCCCCTTTGAAAATCTGACGCGCTGGATCATATTTTTTTTAAGCCTTACGACCGCCCTCACCATGGATACAATCAGATTAACATACCTACGTAATTTTTTTTAAATACGTAGGACATGGATGATATCAATATCTGACGCGCTCAAGTAAGACCATGCAACAGTTTTTTTTACATTTTTGAATTTCTACAGCCGCTCGCCCCACCGATGAAAAGTTATATACACTCAGGGGCAAAAATAACGGGTCAGAGTGCGTTTTTCATACAAACGAGGCTATTTCGAATCCTTGGTTCCTAGCCAGCGGTTGTTTTGAGTGAGGTTTAATGGTGGATACACCAAGGTTCAATAGAGGAGGTCAAAAGTTCTTAAGATACCTAACTGATCGCACAATCAGTTGACATCACAGCAAGAGAGTTTGAGTCAGCATTTGGATTTCCTTACATTTTATGGTCATTTTAGATGTTTTTTTGAACATGCACAATTCCGGCGTTAGCCGCAGATTCAATCAGTTGGGTGTCCTAGGCACTCTGGACGTCCTGTATCGATGCTCGGGGTATCCATCATCAGATTTCACTACAAGCATCCCCTGGCGAGGAACCAAGGCTTCGAAATAGCCTCGTTTGTATGAAAAACGCACTCTGTCCCGTTATTTTTGCCCCTGAGTGTATTATATGTAATTTTTTCTTTTTATCATCTAAGCTTCGCAACCCAATAGGTCTATGACGCTCGAGTAACTCCTGATTTAGCATCTTGGGTTCCCCTACTAAAGTGAAAAAAGTATTTTTATTGTTTTTCAAAGTTTTCTTCTTTATATTTTATGCACTTTTCAATGTGTTCGGCCCAGTCGTTAAATCACTTTTTGAAGTCTGAAATTGGGGTCGACGAAATGACCATTTTAAAAGCTTCCACTGCTGCTTCCGGCATCTGAAACCGCTGACCACGCAACTTATCCTTAATTTAGTGGAATATGAAAAAATAAATGGGGGCTTAAGTCGGGGCTGTATGGAGGATCGTCCAGTAATTGACAAGAATTCATATTTTCAAGACTTTAATTTTATTCGTTTTATTGATACTGTTTGGAAGGAGGAAGACACTAATAGTTTTAAATTTTCTCTAGAATGATTAATTATTTTATTATTAATTTATTAAGATGTACTTATTCTAAAAGGGCGTAACTTCATTTCTACGACACAATGGACATATTACGTTAGTCCAATCTGTATATAAAAAAGTATCATGTCAACCGATAATTCTCTAAGTATCTATCCATCTGTCAATAGTGTCAATGTCAAATTTGAAGTATGACAGCTTTTTTTCTCGTGAAAAAGGCAATGGTATTATATCTATTCAGGCATAGTATTGGTAAAACTCGATATTTTTATTAACTTACTTGTAATTTTGTAAATAAACAAAAAAAAATCTAATAAATATTTTGCCGTGTTCAGGAGGCAAAACCCTTTCGATTCGTATAGTAATTTGCAGGTGTCACCAAAATGAAATGTTGTCAATTAGACTTTATCACCGTCCAGAAACTCAGTTGTTTTCCGAGCGGTGTGAGGGGTGGCATTGTCGTGGTGAAGGCTGATGTGGCGACTAGGGTTTTTTTCGGAGTTCAGCAAAGGTACTCGGCAAACAAATAGTGGTGTACCTATCAGCATTGCCCGTTCTACGATCTTCAAGAGGAATAATAGCCACGTGACCCGATTTGCAGACAATTTTTTTGGCCGTCCTGCGTCAACGAATAACTGTTGTCGGCTTGAGATCGGCTTCGTAGACGCATACTCGAGATTGGTTTTATTTTCAGGCTCATATGCATATATCCAACACTTGTCTCCTGATACAATGCTAAAACTGCATTTGAGCTTCCTCTGTTTAATTTATTAAAAGTTCTGCGCCATCAATTTACACGAATCGTTTTCTGCTCGTCAAATCTCATTTTTTATATCGAGGTTTGAACATACTTTTCAGCTTAAGTGGCCAATTACTATAGCACTCACTCTATACAGTTGCGGCTAATCCCAAAACGTTTTAAGTCACGGATAATCTCCATCTCCATCTCCATTGGGTTCATATGAAGGGAAATGGCAGTCTGAGTTTCAATTACAAGAAAAGTAATTGAAATGAAAAATAATAACACATACATTAAATATAACCAGAGATCGGACAAGTGGGCGTCACTACCCGCAATAAAGTAGACATGACTCCAAAAAATTTGATTAAACAAATTAAATTACATTAATTGATTACTTAACCGAAAAATTGTTTTGATCCTTTGCAAGACAGTAATAAATAAATAATACAAAGACTTGTTATTGTATAGAGTTATCGTGGATTGCGATAGGAGCTTATTACCTCAAAAGTGTATTTTAGCCGTGAGCAAGAATAAACTAAACACGGAAAATTTATAAGTATTCTTTATAAATTTTCCGTGGTTAGTTTATTACGGTTAATAGAGCAAACCTTAGTAGATTAACATTAATGGCCAATCACGTCTTTGTATTAAGTATGTATTTATTACTGTACTGCAAAGGATCAAAATTAAAATTAAGGCAAGAAAACAATTAATTTAATTTAATTTTTATTATAATTAAAATATTTGGAGTCATGTGTCATGAACACATTATTGCGAGTAATGACTCCAAATGAAGGATGTCAGTAGGTACGCCAAATCGCTTGAAACTTTTTAACAGTAAAGTTTAAAAATAAACAAATATACTACTTTTTGTTTCATTCAAACAGACCCACTGGTGTTGATTCTACGAACGTTTAAAATTTCGGTCAATAATATTTAAGGACGCGGGCGCCATCTTGCTTGAGTGACGTCTCAGCTCAGATTAACAGCGGTGCGCGCCCTAGTATGATTTGATTTATTTTACAGGGTTAGACCGTAGTAAGTAACCAGTTGATATTTTCACAGAATACGAGGGCTGCCTTTTAAGTTCTGTCGTTTACAAACCTCCCGTGATTGCATAAAAAAGAACTAGTGTCATCTTAAAATATTTGAATTTAGAATTCGAAAACAAAAGAATGACTCGAAATCGGCCCAACCGTTTTAGTACAGCGTTCGTTCAAAGTTGACAAGTCAGTTGTGAAAATGGAAATTTCGAAGGAAAATTTACGTGCGATAATTTTTTACAACTTCAAAAGGGGCTTAACGCGACTTCAGTGCTTCGAAGAGTTGACTACGGTTTCCAATGATAAAGCACCATGCCTCCGGACTGTGGAACGCTGGTATTTAGAATTTCAACGTGGTTGCTCTAGTCTTGGTGATAGACATCGTGAAGGTCGACCAAAAACAGCCGTAACCCAGGAGAACATTGATGCTGTACGGCAACTGATCGTCGAAGATCGCCATGCGACATACCGTGAGATAGAAGCTTCCTTAAGTATTTCAGGGACCAGTGTTCACAGTATTTTGCATGATCACTTAGGCGTAAAAAAGTTGATCTCACGCTGGATACCACATTTACTCAGTGAAGACCAAAAAACGGCTCGCGTTCGATGGTGTCGCAAAACTCTGCGGCAATTAAACCGAGGAAACTCGAAACATGTTTACGACATTATCAGTGGTGACGAATCTTGGATATATGCCTACGATCCCGATTCTAAACAGCAGTCGACTGTTTGGGTGTTCCAAGATGAGCCAAAACCAACCAAAGTAATACGCTCACGGAGCACTTCGAAAAAAATGGTCGCCACGTTTGTGGCGAAAAGTGGCCACGTTGCCACCATCGTGCTCGAGGATCGTAAAACGGTTAATGCTGACTGGTATACCACTGTCTGTTTACCAGAAGTCATCGGCGAGTTTCGAAAAAATAACCCAAGACGTCGTATAAGACTGCACCACGATAATGCGAGCTCGCACACCGCCCGGCAAACAATTGCGTTTTTAAAAGAGCAAAACGTCGAAATTCTGGAACACCCGCCGTACAGTCCAGACTTAAGCCCTAACGATTTTTTTACTTTTCTAAAAATCAAGCAACGACTTCGTGGTCAACGGTACCAGACGCCTGAAGAAGCCGTTGAGGCATACAAAACGGCCATTTTGGAGACCCCGACTTCGGACTGGAATAAGTGTTTCGAAAACTGGTTCGATCGAATGAAAAAGTGTAGTACATGTCACGGTGATTACTTTGAAAAACAATAAATACCATTTAACACTTAAATTGTCTTTAGATTTTCCAAACGACACAACTTAAAAGGCAGCCCTCGTACGTGTTATTATAAACTCTATCGTCTAAAATTATTAAATGAATGAATAAATCAAATCCCAAGAGGGGTCCCCATACAAGACACATGAAATAAAAACATTTTTTTTTGCATTTTTATACACGGATTCTTATTTTTGTCTCCTTGTTTTGATGCTATTTTAAGCCTAAATTGTTGTCTATATTTGATAGCTTACGACTAAATAGCAATCTCAAGTAAAACTTCTACAAATATGTGACAACACTGATTTTATCAACACAATGTTTTAAGCGGTCACCCATCCTGTTCTAAACTAATTTTTATAATAAGACTTTTTCTGTGAAAATTTCAACTGGTTACTTATTACGGTTAAAAAGATAAAGCCCTGTAAAATAACTCAAATCATACCAGGACACGCACGGCTGTTAATCTGTGACGTCATCATCCGCCGCCGGGTTTCGAGCGCCGCGCCGCATACGAAGCTTAAAATTCAATATCTCGGAAACTATTTGACGTATCGAAATGATTGTTTTACTGTTATTTTTTGTTTTTCTTGAAGAATACGGTAAACCAAAAATCTCATCTGGTTGACATTCTCTATGTTGTCCGATCTCTGAATATAACACATACATTCCGAATTCAAATTAGAAAAAATAAATTAGACAACTGCCAGTTAAGTATGTTTTATTCTATGAAGTAAAATTTTGTCTCAAAATGTATGTTATGAACACACTAGGTACATTTTTATCAACATTTGGTATAAAATGGAAGATTTTAAAATGTATGAATCTCGAATAGATTACTTAAAGGTTGAATACGCTAAAACCTGGCCATATAAAATGCTGTATAGTTAATTGAAAACTAAAAAATACAATCCTTTTTTACCTCGTGTGTTTATAAGTTTTGAGACAAAATAAAATTTTCATAAAAAAAAGTTTTATTTTAAATTTTCAGATATAATAAGTATAAGTACATGAACCAATAACTACAAGCAAATAAAACTACTCAAAATTATCGCTTCTATTTTGTATGCAAGCTCTTAGACGTTCTGGCCAGTTTTCGTTCGCGGCACGAATCTTTTCCAGTGTAGTGCAGGCTCCAATGGGATGTTCGATGCAAAAATCGTAGATGGCAAAGTTTCGTGATTTGTGTACCTGAGACCCTTGACTTTATAAATAGCCATGTTGCCGTGCGCGCTGCTTAAATACAAAAGAGCCACAAATCAAAACAAATATACTTAGTTTGATTTAAAACTTAAAGTAAGTTTCGATTTTAAATGCAACACAAACACATTTTGCTTTGTGTCGCTTTTGTATTTACGCAACGAAATATCAAACCAGGGACCGGCCCGCTATCCCATTCGAGGGGTTTCGAATGAGTTTTTATATGGATTTATTTAGAAAAGCCGTATCGCTTGAAAGCCGTTCGATTTGCTTTTTAAAGTGCTATTTATAAGGGTTACCCTTACCAAACACAGTCAACACCGGCCGGTTTTGGTGGCCATAGGCTTAAAAATACCAATGGTTGAGTCCTACCCTGTCCCTCGCTGGAATTTCCAAAAGGCAGACTGGGCGGGCTACGCAGCCAAACTTGACGCCTGTATAAGATGGATTCCACCCCATCCTGCAAATTATGACAGATTCCAGAGCCTGGTTAAAAGCGTTGCCAAGCAATACATTCCACGAGGTTACCGCAAAGAGTATATCCCTTGTTGGAATGACGAGACCGAAAAATTGTGGAGCGAATTTTCTGAAAGCGGCGATCGCATAACCGCCCATAAGCTTATAGAAACCCTGGATAACGCCCGAAGAAAAAAGTGGGCACAAACAGTGGAGTCTATGAACTTCACGCATTCAAGCCGCAAAGCTTGGCACACGCTGAATCGGCTTTCTTGTGGCACTACCTCTCAAAGAAGCCAACCTAAAGTAGATCCCAACGCAGTGGCCGACAGAATACGTCACCTTTCTAAAGCCCCCAGTCACAAAACCCACACACAGGATACTCGAAAAAAGCTTCGCAATATCCTAAAGCTTACGAAGCCCAATGACACCTACAGTCACCCTGTTTCATCTGACGAAGTTTGCATGGGAATCAGACACATAACTGCCGGGAAGGCTTGTGGCGACGATGGGTTGTTCCCCGAGTTCATCCTGCACTGTGGCCCTCGCACCCGGAAATGGCTTGCGGCATTTTACACCACCATGATTAATTTTGGCACGATACCACCCTTACTGAAGAGAGCCAAGGTCGTGGCTATACTAAAACCTGGAAAACCGGAAGATGCACCTGATAGCTACCGACCGATAGCGTTGCTCAGTGTTGTATACAAGCTTCTCGAACGAGTTCTATATAACCGCATATCTGGTGCTATTAACCATGACATCCCAACGGAACAAGCAGGCTTTCGGCCAGACAGAAACTGCGCCGATCAGGTCCTGGCGCTTACGACGCATATTGAGAACGGTTTCCAGCACAATAAGAAATGTTCAGCGGCATTCGTTGACTTGACTGCGGCATACGACACTGTCTGGCGCCAGGGCCTCCTCTTAAAATTGCTCAAAGTTGTGCCATGCTTAATGATATACAGATTACTGGAAAGCGCTCTTAGTAACAGGCCTTATCGGGTTCATTTGGGAGGGCATGCCAGCTCCGCAAGAGTATTAAATGATGGCCTCCCCCAGGGCTCCGTCTTGGCACCGCTACTCTTCAACTTATATATCCAAGATCTCCCCCAAACCACCTCTCGTAAATTTGGATATGCGGATGATTTGGCTCTTGTGACACAGGATGGAAGCATGGAGAATACGGAAACGACGCTAGAAAAGGACCTGGAGGTGGTAGGCGACTATTTCACTCGCTGGCGCCTGTGTCCTAACACTTCGAAAACTGAAGTCTCTTGTTTCCATCTGTGCAACAGGATGGCTAATAGGGAGCTAAGGGTGAAGTTTAAAAATCAACTCCTCAGACACAACTTCTACCCCAAGTACCTGGGTGTTACACTGGACAGAAGTCTTAGCTTCAAGCAACACCTTCATAACGTATCCGCAAAGTTGAAGACCCGCAACAGTATCATCCAAAAGCTCACAGGCACTTCCTGGGGTGCTAATGCGGCCACACTGCGAACCACTGCACTCTCACTGGTCTACTCAACTGCTGAATACTGCTCGGCGGCTTGGCTGAACAGCACCCATACCCCTGCGGTTGATGTACAGCTGAATCACACCATGCGCCTCATCACGGGATGCCTCAAGCCGACCCCCACATACTGGTTACCAGCACTCAGCCACATCCTGCCACCACACTCTCGCAGACAAAAATGCCTCAATCGAGAGATCATGAAAATGCGCACGAACGATGAACTGCCAATACACAACGATCTAAATGAGTTTATGGATACCAGGCTAAAGTCCCGAAACCCCCCCGCACTAAAGATGCACGACCCTGACTCCCAACAAGACCTGCTACAATCATGGGCTGCCGAATGGGATTCCAGATCTATACCTAAGGACCTCTTCGAGCTCGATCTCACCAACAGGCCGACGGGTTTCCAAGAGGACCGACGAACTTGATGCCTGCTCAACCGAATCAGGACAGGGGTTGGCAACTGTGCGTCTCTGTGGCATAAATGGGGGTGGAGCGAGTCGGCAGGCTGCCAGTGTGGCTATCCAGACCAGACAGTCCGCCATATCATCTTCGAGTGTCCTCTCACCAAATTTAGCGGGCAAGCGGCGGAACTTAAGAATCTTTCGACGGATGCAATCGCATACCTTAAATCTAATACATTAAAAATCTAAGTAGAGAATAAAGCCATACGATAAATAAATAAATAACCAAATACTTTTCGTGTACGTCTTGCCCGATTTTGCTTTTGTAGCGCTATATTTTGAGTGATACCAATATCCCTTTAACTTAAAAAAGCCGTTCGATTGGCTTTTTAAGCGCTATTTATAAGGGTTACCCTTATAAAAAGCCGTTCTATTGGCTTTTTGAGCACTATTTTTAAGGGTTACCCTTATATTTGGTTACGCAATAAGAGAGATATCAATTTACTGCTGCTCTTTAGGTTTCCCTTATGTGAATGGCTAGTTTAACAAACAACTAAGTCGTATATTTCTTCCAAAAGTGGTTATTCTTTTAGTGGGTTGTACTTCGAGAGGTAAGTCTTTTATCGGGTGGTCGAGTCCCTGTATCAAACTCCAATATGACCTTTACATTTCGTGTACAAATTTGAAACTTAATTCAAACAAATTAATTATTAGGACATATTGGAGTTTGATACTTATCAACTTATATGTATTTGACGTGATTTTAATATCCTATTATCAACTGACTTAAAAGAAGGAGGAGGTTCTCAAGTCTACTGGTTCTTTATCAAAATTATTATTTTATGCTTAAACCTCACAAATTATGAACCGATTTCAGAAAGTTTTTTTATTTGAAAGCTTGAACCCCCCAAATGGTCCTATATAAATTTCGTTATTAGCTTTCTTTGTTTGGTGCAAGTCCAGCTTAGATTTTTGAAATATTTTTATTTATTGTTCCGTGGAATTCATTATTAGGCTCTTTAAGATACCTACTAGTTAGTTTACTAAATAAACTATGACATTTTGTCCAGTTAATAAAATTTCATTTTAGGGCATATTATTGATTATGGCTGGTTATTGCCTTTTAAATATTTTCTGAAATGGTTTGGTTTGTACATACAAATTCAATCAGTTGTTTGTTTTGTGGAATCACCTTGCCCTGAGTTTTCAAGTTTTGGCGTGTTTAACCTTTAATTTAATTATAAATAAAAAATGTACCCTTACTCTGTAACTTGGGTATACAAATAGCATAAGAGGCGACGGGATTAAAATTAGTGGATTTCGTAGTCGGGTTTTAGTTTTGACTTTATCATATTGTGATTTTATAGGATTGCCGCCCGAATCGCGCACCGTATGGAAGTGCTGTCTAATTTACCGGCGAACATGTCAGATGATTTGAGACTGCAGGCTCAAATAGAGTTGCGAGCTCTAAGGGTGCTAAACTTTCAGAAACAGTTAAGAGCTGAGGTAAGTAACGGATAACCTACTGGAAATAACCCAAGTTGTTAAATATATTAATTTTCCTAAACTAGTACGAAATTACTTATGTGCTGCCGTCCTTGGATAAAAGGCCGTATGTCTCCTAGAACCGCGTATGTATTAGTGACCTTATTTCTTAAGATAGGGAGGGGGTTGGCTTTGACTATCAAATTGCACATTTTGTCCTTTTTATTTAGAAAGCCAGTGTATAGGTAGTAGGCTTTTAATTTAGTTTACTAAAGAATTGGTCCGTTTCCTTGATGCATTTTTCTTTGCCTGTAGATTCTTGGTCAAGTACGACGCGATACAACTCTTGAAACCGCGGTCAATATAAAAGCATACAAACGCACCAAACGCCAAGGATTGCGCGAGGCGCGCGCCACTGAGAAACTGGAGAAACAGCAGAAACTGGAGGCTGAGAGAAAGCGCAGGCAGAAACACCAAGAGTTCTTACAAACCGTGCTGCAACATGGTAAGATGTTCTATCCTTATTCTTGTTCATTGCATTTTTACAGTTGTTACTTTAAGAAATGCCCCGATTCAAACGTCCCAATGTTACGTTGAGCGATATCTCATTTATATTTATTGTATGTATTTGCCATTACGGGACTATGGAAGACGGAGAATCCTTTAGAAAACTTCAATTTAGTATAGTGATGGGATACCAACCACCTATTTTTCCTGAGTTCACACTATAGAAGTATTCTCCCACGGACAAACACCGGTTAGTGTTAGAAATATTTTATAATATAAAAATTAATGCCACTTTTCGTTGTAATTTTATAACTCAAGAACGGCCGAACCGATTTGTCTGATTTCTTTTTTGTTGTGTTTGTTATTGTCAGGTTAAGGTTTATATGTAAGAAAAAAATTGAAAATTCCAACGGGAACGGGAAATTTGCAGCGGGGCGAAGCCGCTGGCGGGCATCTAAGTATTTTATAATCAATGAAATGATATGGATTGGTGAATTGAGCTATTCATAAAACTATGGCGTCTGCCTAGCCAGCGCTACTTACACTACACTTCGGTTGAAATGGCAGACGGTGACTCGCCAACTCAATGGAATAGGCCCCCCAAAAAAGCCGCATGTGCATAGCAGAAGAGAGGTAGCAGTTCCAGAGGGGTTAAGGGTGGAGTAATGGTTCTGGACTTTGTTGTATTGTTAAATGTCAGTAGAGGGTGTCTATTATTTTAACAAATGCTGAGTTGACTTGTAAGCGTAAAATCCAATTATCTAAAATACTTTATTATTTCAGACGTACCTATTTGTTACTTGGTCCTGTGACAAAAAAAAATCAATTCAATCTACTCAAAGCCAATTATCTATTCGTGACTCCGGTGGAAAAGCACTTTCATAATTACCATTCGGGCATACAATACAGTAATGTTGATGAATAAGTATATACCTATTCCAAGCCTTGAACAAACTATATTTCGTATTACAAAATGAAATAAAAATTGAAATTTCAAAATGCCCAATCCGTATTGTTACGGGGTTAGGGTTTTTCATAAAATTGTTATTCATTATTTTTAGTATCGCTGGAACCGTAAACGTGTAGATAATGCTTGGTTTGTTAGGTTTGATTTATCAAAATCCCGAAAAAGTAATAGTTACTGAAAAACAAAGTTTTGAATTCCAATGATTATGACTGATATGTTTAGGCATTTTATGAGTAAAACTAATTGTGAGAGTCAATATGGACCCTGTTATGTGACAACTCGGAAGTTATATGAACTGACATTTATATTGCAACATATTGCACAAACAGATAAAAAAGTATAGTTGGCGACCCCATTAGATGTTTCTTATAAAACGTTTCTTTGTTTATGACATCTGCTTCTTTGGGTTTTTTATCAATAATTAATTTTGTCATAAATTAAAATTAGCACAAAAAAAATGTTAACGTATTATTATTGAACAATCTTTGTACGTAAAAGCAAACCACACATTTTGCAGTTTTCTATTGTGATGCGAAATGCTCCGACATGTTTTTATTATTTTCCAGTTATTCCGTCATACTACTGTTAAACGTTCCCTATAAAAAACCTTACATTTACTTGTTGAAGGGTCTTTCTAATGCTAAATAAAACAAGGTATAGCTAGAGGTAACATTATACCCATCACTGTTTCATCCCCTATCTAAAGACAATTACAGTCAGGTAGGTATATATTATCAGGTGTGTAATGATTTGCATAAAAACAAATGTACTAATTTTAATTTAGCATAACACGAATTGCATAATTTTGATCAATATTATGATCAACTGATATATAGATAAAATGCATAACAACAAAACGAATAATTTCTTGAAAACTAATAATCAGTACCCGTAATCTGCAGGTAGTTGCGTAATGAACTAATGAACAAATAACGGGTTGGCCTAAAGTAATGAGATTGTATTCAATTGATAATAGCAGGCAAGAAAAAATGCAAAAAGGGTTCTGACAATAATTATAATAAATAGATAAGGCATAAAAGATAATCTGGCTTAATAAAAAATGTCTGCGAGGAAGTTTCTATCGCCTACTTGGACAGCGTGAAAAATCTGAAGTGGTATCTCACTCCAAAGCAGATTTTTTTTACCTCCATCTACACTTTAATGTTTTATCCAGCAGCGGTGACAACTTAGTATTAGGACTAAAGATTTACCAAAAAAACAGGAAGACCATCCATTCTTAATGATCGAGAACAGAGGAAAGTGGGAAAGTTTGCACAAAACAAAGTGTAGCTGTAAAATAGTTTTTTTCTGTGGGTGTATAAGAAATATTTTTAAGAAATACTACGTAACACTTCAGGCGTCAAAAAGTACCAAAATATTCTGACAAACAGCTTGAAGAAATTCGAAAGAGGTGCATGAATTTGCGAAGAATTGGCTAAGAGAGCATGAGGTTAATTAACTAAAAGAAGGTAAAGATAAATGTCGTCTAACGTATACACACAGCTACGAAAAATTCTTAAGATTCTTAATGATTACCTATCATACTGGTTTTCGATTAGTTTTAGATACTAAAAAACTATATATTCAAAAACTATAAGTTTGAACTTCTGGAGGTTTTTTTACTGGTATTTTTTGTTTTTCTTAAACCAAACCAAAATTTAAACTGGTTGACATTCTCTATTGCGGGATTTATAAAATTGGAACATAGTAGAGCTAATGTTGTGTTTTGGCCAAATTTGACTTCCAGTCGCTAGGCACTCAAAAAAAGTTAAGCAAAATGCACGAGCTAAGAATTCCGTACGTCCCCAAATTAGCAAATCCACCTAACGTCCCAGAACTTCGCTGAATCGAAGATTTTTTGGGATATTTTGTTTTGAACTTTGTCCAAATTTCACTCCGCATACGTTAATAGTCGCCGCATATAATGTTTAACATGCATAATTTAAATTTGATATAAGCACGGAGAGCAAAATGTTTAAAAAACTAAAGGAAACGTAGGGCAAAGGTGATCTGCTGCGCGGAGCTCTTTTCCGCGTACAGAAGGCGTTTCGCGCCTTAACGCAACTCTAACCTAACCTTGATAGGTGAGATTGACCTAATGTAGCAAATTGGCTTATATTAGCTTTATTTATCATTATAATTCGTTTATACAAAATATGTAACTTGATGTTATATCACCTGGGGGGTTATTATGACATAACTATGCAGTTCATTTTACGGTGAGTGTAAGGGACAGAGCTATGGCAGTTATATAGCTCTGTCCTTTTCTCTCAGCGTAAACAGAATTGCATAACTATGCCATAATAAGCCTCATGATAATTATTGTAAATGTTTTAGTCTTTTTAATAATTACAGTTAATGTATGTTATATCAAATGGAATTATTCGATATGAATTCAAATTCAAATTCAAAATATTTATTCAGTAAATAGGCCACATGAGGGCTCTTTTACACGTCGGTTATCGGAATGTTATGCAAAATCGTGTTATGATTATTAAGTCTTATTATGTTTTGGCCGGTTTTTTTTTCTAGCCTAGATGAGTGTCCTACTGCTGGGCCAAGGCTCTTCCCCTTGATGTTCATTTGACCGTTATGCTAAAAAAGATACATTTAATTTTTATGCTGGACGTTTATTATTCATTTCGTAGGTATTTAAATGAAATTATGCAAAACGTTTTTAGACCGATTGAAGCGCACCCGTCTGGGTAGGAACAATCTGTAAACGGCCCATAACAGTTACTACGTTATAATTAATTTCTAGCCAAGGATTTCAAGGAGTATCACCGCAACAATGTGGGTAAGCTGTCGCGAATGAACAAGGCGATAATGAACTACCACGCAAACGCCGAGCGTGAGCAAAAGAAGGAACAAGAGCGCATAGAAAAGGAACGTATGAGACGGTAAGGACAGTTTTGTTCCTATAACTAGAATAAATAATATAATGGAATGTAACTCGTCATTAAAGGCTTTCCATAGTAAATTGCCCCTTACAACAAATTGACTGTAGGTTTTTTGTGAGCTCTTATAGTGATGATTGTTTATGTTGAGTATGAACATCCTGATAGTGTCAATTTTTGACTTTATTTTTTTCGATTTTTTGTTCACGCCATTTTTTTTAAATTTTACAATGTTCTTTTTTCTTTATTTATGCTAATCATAAATAATCCTCACTATAAGAAGTGCTCACAAAAAATCCCTTAGTCAATTTTATATGGACCGATTTACTATGGTAAGCCGACTATGGCCTTTGCATATCATGTAACAGTTTTGGAACTTACTAATGTTTGCTGCGGCCTATGACAGTTTCTAGGATTCCGTAAGCAAAATGGCATAAACGGAACCGTTTACCGGAATAGTTTCGTCATGCCAGTCTGTCCGTCCGTCCGTGTGTCTCAGGCATTTTACTCAAAAGCTAAGAGATGTATGTTGATGAAATTTGGGAGTATACTCGTAAGTTCACAAGTTCTATTGATGGCGACTTCATAAGCCGCTATTTAGTTTTCGCTACGTAATTGATGTCCATAAAATATGAAAACAAATACAAAGGTACGCTTAATAAATATGTACTTTCAACAAAAAATATTTGAATGTGATCGGATATACCGTTTTGGAGTTATTACCGAAGAACTGAGCTTCTCAACAAAAGGACGTAAGTGCAATGAAGGTACGCTCTTTTGCTGCTGCATTTTCGTATTTGTAGTAACTTAGGCTTCGGAACCCGACATCGAGCATGGTTCGACATGCTCTTGCCCGCTTTTTTATTATATTCTAATTAGTCGTGTACATTGGCAGTTTGATGGCGGAAGACGAAGAGGGTTATCGAAAACTTATCGATCAAAAGAAAGACAAACGTCTCGCGTTCCTACTATCGCAGACCGACGAATACATCGCCAGTCTTACCGAGATGGTGAAACAACACAAGCAAGAGCAACGCAAAAAACAACAAGAGGAGGAGCGCCGGAAGCGGGTGAGATAATTATTATAACAGCGCTGAATACTTCCGGCCTGGCAACAATTCAACCACGAGTCTATCATTTGACCTAAAATCATTTTCTCTAAAGTCCTAAAATTATTATCTATAAATTTTAATCCATCCATCCCATCGAAATATAATAAAGAATAAGTATAGAAGAGTAACAGTCGTTCAAAACGTGCTCATTTCACTTAGTGCTAACGGGGTGGGGCTGGTCCTTAGTACTGAATCGGCCGGCAATCAGTTGACTTTCCGTCACAGTGGGAAACTGTTGTTCTTTGTCAGACGAAATTAATTCAATATAAATGGTGACTGTTCGTAGATTCCGATAAGGCACGAGAGATCTGTTTTCTAAAATATCCGTAGGGTTAAAAGCATCTCATGCCTAACACACCCATTTACCAAAACATCCATATTCTATAACATCTATTTCCCAAACAAGATTGTACCCAAAACCTTTGTTTTCCCAGAACAACCATTTACAAAAACATGCGTTTCCCTATTAAATAAATTTCACGAAACGTCAATTTAGCTAAAACATAATTTTACAGATACAGCTTATTTTGTGATCAATAAATACATAGAGACATATGTACATACCGTCATGCCTTTATCCCGGAGTGGGGCAAAGCTACAGAAAAATATCGCGGGATTATAGTCGCATCTATACTATGATTACGACTCGAAATCCCGCGAATTTCATCCAAAACGCGTATAATCACGATATTCGTGTCTATGGTTTACTTTATAAGTTCAATCTAATTTAAACCATTTATTTCGCGACATGTCACCTTTTCACGTCGTTGTTAACATGCAACAGAATTAAATAACATAAAATTAAATGCTCTAAATGTATACGCTATAAAACACTTGCAATAAAAGCCATTTTCTATTGTGTTTAGTAATTATAATTTTAAATTCTCTGATATTTATAAAACATAACATTTAAAATCGATTTATTGGTTTTGTACAAGTAATATTTATTACCTATAATCTAGATTTTACCTAATGTTCAAAAATTATAATTTTCACTATGTCTAACCGGTTCCCCCTTCTTAATCTCAGATTAAAAGACGGACAGACGTGCATGCATGAGAGCAAACCAGTAAGCAAGCAAGATTTTTCAGCATAGAAAAAAAAAGACCTGACACCGAAGGCTGACCTAACCTATTCGAGTCGCGTTTTTATAATTGAAAAGCAGAAGTCTTTATAATTAAAAAGAGTGATCGTGGCATTCGTCATTCATCTTACGCTTTTATTTATTGCCTGTAAGCGTGGTGGTCGCCGCCGCGATGTCATGGATAGACCGTATACTGTGTAACAATTTACAAGTAAAGTTTTCTACTATGTTAATGGGACACCATTATTTTTTACTTTCTTGCTCTTAGCAATTATGTAAGCTATTGGTTTTGCCGGTGTTATGAAACAATTTAAATTAGTTAAATTTTGGTATTAAAGATACGGATTGTACATTTTAGAATCACCCCAGTAATTAGTTAATTATGCGTGAAGCGCAATCAAATCATGCTACTTATATATGGTGTATCCAATTATATTATATTAGTTAGAGTTAAGTACAAAGTATGTTTTCTCAAACATGCTCGGAAAGAACGGTTTTCTGATTGAAACACAAGGACGGAAAGTGCCTCTTTTTACTCCTAGGAGTAAAAAAACCATATGAAAACACTTCCCGTCCATGCCCATATTTTTCTTAAAAATGCTGTCAATACAAAACATTTTTGCATGCAAAATCAAAAGGACCAAGACAAAAATTCCAAACAGCCAAGGTAACTTTACTGCTCGCTTTTTTAACACAGTCCGTGTCCAATGTCTATAGTTAGTATTTAAAAACAATTGACAGTCGGTAACATTCGTTCATTCTGCATAATGTGAAACCAAATGTGAAACTATTCTTGTGCTAGAAAAAATGAGATTAAGCGACGAAAGCGACGAAATAGGTACCATACCGCCTATATTAAAACCTAAACTGGCTCCTTGAAAAACTATAAAGTTTTTATTTACAAATTGCCCAAACATGACCAACATAACTTTTAATGTGAATTAAATAAAATTAATTGCTTTTTAAAAATGAATTTGTGTTATTTCCTCACATGTTTGAGAAAAGCATTATGTATGCCTGGGCGGCAACGAGGATTTCCTGACTCGTATTTTAGCAGGCCTCGCTATTGCTGGGCCTGCTAACCACCTCGTTAGGAAAACCCTTACTTTCCGCGCCTAGGTAACAATGTACTATTGTTGATGCAGAAATCTCGGAAAAAGAAGTTACTAGAGGGTGGAGAAATAGACGCCTTGGATGATAGCTCGCAAACATCCGACTCGCGGGTCAGCGTCATGGACCCTAATACTGGAGAGGTATGTACAATTTATTTCCATGACACTACAGTTATTTGGCTATTAAGACGAGACTGATGAAAGTTCGATACTTAATTTTAAAATGCCTTTTTGTTGCGCAGGTACTGAAAGGCGAAGAAGCACCACTGCTTTCCCAGCTGAAGGACTGGATGGAATCGCACCCGGGGTGGGAGGTGCTGTCTGATTCAGATGACTCTGGAGATGACAGTCAAGACGATGATGGTGCGTTATTATTTCTGAGATAATTTTATCACCAGCTAAATTTGTATGGATTTTTTTGACAGCTACGAGTACGAGCTTTAGGCGTCGCCTCACAATCCTCTTGATATATATTTATTACTAAGTCGAAATCGTTTCAAAATCTTCCATACATGTTAAAGTACAGTGAGTGGTCCTAGATAAGATGCATTATAGAAAGCAGTTTTATAGTAATAAGTCAAGTCTAACATGGACCAGGATCGGAGCTAGGGAATATGCATAGATTATTTTAAATCGCATTTCTCAACAAAATTTGAAAATACCGTAAAAGAGATCACCAAAAGCGAAATAGAAATTAAAATCGACCAAGAAATACGGATGATACAACCATTTTCAACTGCTAATTAGACAGAGATTTCCGATATGCACCGTGACGTTATGTAACTAGTCAGCCATATAAACTCCATGTTAAATTGTGTTTGCTAGAAAGAGATATATTCTAAGAGCCCATGACACTAAACCTAGTTCGGTAAGACTACCAGATGAGATATTTATAATTAGTCACGTCATTAATGAGGGAACACGAAATGGCGATGCTGCAATGCAGAAACCTGACCGAGGTAAAAAAAAAAAAAAAAAGGTTTCTAGTATGATAACTTAATAAGATTCCCAAGTTTAGTTTGTTCCTCGGAACAGAGGAGAGCTAGGACTACACGATAATGCAGTGCTGCACAAGCCACCGTGATTGACCTTATCAGTGGGAGCAGCATAATAAGCTGCGCCTCGTACTTAGGTATCTAGTATGATAGACCTCCGAAAACCAAAACTCATCTGAAAGATCATCATTATCATCAATTTCTGTGTAAGAAAAACCACTGTCGCATTTTCCAAAAAGTGGAGAAAGTGCTTGCTGCAGCGCTAGAAGCTCGCCCTCTGCGCAGCTGTATTCGGCGTTTAAATTAAGTTTTGTCAGCAATCACCCCGATCTTTTCGATTTGTAATCATTCAATACTACGTCAATTGGTGTGAAATCGTCGCCTAATATGTATTTTATAGTACCATTCCATGTCTTTCCGTGGAAGTCGTAAGAGACGACTAAGGTAATAAAGGCTGTGTAGTACTGTTAGGCGATGGGCTGGCTACCTGTCACTAATACACTAGTAAACCTTATCACTAGCGTAATTGTGCAAATGGTGGTTACAGAATTATTAACAAGTTTTTAGAGTTATTACGAGTAGTAATTTTGTAGCTCTGCCTGCCTACCCCTCTGGGAATAAAACATAATGTAGTAAGTACCGGCGACGGAACCCTACACTGAGCATAGCCTGACATGCTCTTGCCCGGTTTTTATTCGTTTTCCCATTACATGAAGTATATATTTTTCTGTTTCGTGAGTTCTTGTTGGTGTGAAAAGATTTGTAGCACAAAGTGAAATCTAGTTTTCAAAATCTAAAATGTAGCAGTACTGATTTTTCCACAGCCGAATTTTGTCGTGAGCCGAAGGCGAACATCGTAAAGGAAGACGCCACGAGTGTTTTTGACTTAGTTAAACTTTTTCTACGACTAGGTTTCAAATAAAATGCAAAATTACGCTAAGAAACATAGGTACGAACGGACGAACGAAAAAAAAGTTATTTCACTTCTCATGCTCGAAAAGTGTGTCATATTAGATTTATCCAGCGAGACTAAAGTAGTACATATAGACCCTAGGGAAAATATGAAATTGAAAATAGAATGATTTACATTTACAAGCATTTTAATTTGACCAATCAAAATCCTTCGCCAAATTAAATCCACCTATCACAATAATACACATCGACGGTCAATCGAAACAGTAGGTTCATTTTGTTACGTATGATCTTTAACTAATTTAACTCTTTGAAACCACACAACATAATTACAGCTTGCTTAAAACTATAAAAAATAGTAGGTAAATAGTACAGTTTTGAGGATGGTGTCAAAAAGGAGTCCACTCAGCATGTACCAAGGCATGGAAGTGCCTCGACGCTGATTTTAAGTGAATCCATGATAATCCAATCCATTGGTGTAGAATAAGCCATTTATCGATAAATGATAGAAATCACGTCCACATCCTTACCTACGCTCTAAAATCCATAAGAATATTAATATTCATTTAAAAATAGAAATAATGCCTAAAAACTAAATTAACCGGTGGTATGGTATGCCATTTGATTTTATATTAATTTATATTTATTTATTTATATTATTTTCACACTTTCACGCTACAAACAGTCATTTTATTACCATTTAAACGGAGCTCGTATACTGACCGCGATCGGCGGGTGACAAAGGCAACGCTTGACGCGCCTTGTGCCGATATGTCCATTTTGACCATATTGAGGCATCACGAACCACGTCCCCGTAACATATCTCCCTTGTTTCTCTGATCTGAGGTGGTATCTAATGAAAAGGCTTACTAAGCCGATTCTAAAAATATATCACATCATTATATTTCAGTCGTACGGTTGAATCATTATTTGTAAAATATACCTAAAATGATATCTAATGGCCTCATATCCAATGCAAAAAAGCTATTTTGAAAATATTTTCATTTAAGTCGTTTTATTTATTATTGAATGTGATAAATTCACAATTAGTTGAAACATGTATAAAAAGTTCAATCTTAGACACTGAGGATGATAAAACCCTTTTTTTTCTATTTTACAAATAATGATTCAATGTTATCGAATATCTGGAGCAGCCCAAACTTAGTATGTTTTGAAAATGATTTTTATTTTAATTTAAAACAAGTGACTGAAATATAATGATGTGATATATTTTTAGAATCGGCGTAGTAACACCTTTCATTTGAGACCCCACACAATAGGTTTCGGAACAAAATCTTTTTTTCCCATACAAAATAAAGATGAAGTCATAACTCCTCTCTTTTTTTGTTTTTTTTTTCGTGCTACGGTTCAAATTGATTCGTATGGCCTAAAGATCAATCGTTCCGATTTTCATGCTTTTAAAACTATTTGCAGCTTGTTTACCGCTAGCACTATTTTGGCTCAAAAAAGCACAATGGGCATAGACTATTCTGTGGATTATTCTGCGGACATATAATGTATGTTCTTATATTAGTGTACGTGGCTATATAAATGACAGATAAAAGTACAGGAGTAGTAAAAATATTTTTCATATGTTATGCCTGTGACAGATTGAAATTTCACGCGAACGTTGTTCCTACGGATTGGCAGTCAATAACTTAAAAAAATCGTATCTATAGGAAACCTACCGCCAAACAGCAGTGTTTGCATTGTTGTGTTCCGGTTTGGGGATAAGACAGCCGGTGAAATGACTAGCATAGAGGCATTCCATCTTAGTCCTCAGGGTTGGCAACGCATTTGCAGTCTTAGGATTGCTCTGCAGTCTTGTGAATGCGAATGTCTATGGGTCACAGTTTCCACTTACCATCAGGTGGCCTGTGTGCTCGTTTGTCATCTCTATGCCATAAAAAAAAAAAAAAAAAATTGTTTTACGCATATTAACAAATTATAAAAACTATGGACATATTTCATGGGACTAAAAACAATAGTACATTACTGCAAAGACCAGTAAGTGAGCCTTCCTGGACGAGTAGGAGTTAAAAGGCCGAACCGCCAGGTGAGGCCTTTTATAGATACGAGTCCAGGATGGCTCTTAATGGGCGAAGCATGTATAGTGCTTTTCTCAAAAATAAAACAAGTAGATTGTATTTAAAAAGTAGTACATTCCTACAAGTCTACAAAAAAACACCGAACGATTGAACTTATTTTACCTGGCAGCATACCTGGGTTTTACATACTGGCAACACTGACCTCGTTTCTTTATTTTTTTTAAAAGACCTTGTTGTAGTATCAATCTGCCTACCTCTGTAGAGCTGAATGTTCAGTTTTTCATATCAATTAAAAATGTAATATAAATATGAAACTTTAAACTATAAAGCGTTTTTTTATTGAATGGTTGTTTTTGTGAAAATCCTTATTGAGAAAATATACTGGTCTGAATAAATTTTTATTTCATGTGGCTTTATCTTGCTACTTCTTTAGTCTTTTCAAAGGCTGTCACAGGTCTGTACAGATAGTTCCAAATTCAAATAATATGGTATGTTATGGATTTTTCATACTTACTTACTGGACACTTTTTGGTTTCCTAATTCAAAATCACTCTACTTACTGGACACTTTTGAGAGTGCTCCAGGAACTTTAACCTACTGGCTCCTATTTGATGATGTTATGACAAGATTACATAGCATTTTTAGAAAAATAATTAAACTACTTTTACTCCCTATATATGTATATGCGAAACGTACTGTTAAGTGTTTGACAATAACCTCGTTATTCGACCAAATCGATTCGCCTATACGGTTTTAATCATTTAATGTGATTGTGTTTTATAAAAACACCTATCTAGAGTTTACCTCATAGGATGGCAATAGTTTTAGCGTGATGTTAGACGATGAATGATACCATATTCACGAATCGATCACATGTCCTTTATTAACCTACAAATGTATGCGATTTTAATTAGCAACATCACTCAATTTATCAAATGACATCTGTCACAGGCACAATAACAGTATGAAAAATATCATAGTCAAAGATCTTTGTCGCAATAGAAGTCTGGCAAAGATATTTAACACACTAACCATCGATTTTACCGAACTGGAACAAGACTTATTCCGAGAGAACTACTGATCAAACTGGCCGTAAGAGAGGAGCCGGGCGGTGCGGGGCAATACCATACTGAATTCGTCTCCGTCTCGCATTGGGCACATTTTTGTTATGGGAACGCGTCGCACCGTCCGTTACTCGCGAGGCTTTCGTCTTCGATTCCGAACCGATACCTCTTAGGTGCCATCAAACAACGAGCCTACACTTTTCTCAAAGGCCGGCAAGTGCAGATGCCTTGTTTTGCGGGTGGTTATGGGACGCGGTGATGTTTTACCTAGCTTCAGGTGACCCACTTGCACGTCTGCCTCCTTTGGTCCATAAAAGCCGCGCCGCCTCCGCTTTCAATGTATTTTCAGCTTATCGAGCTTCGAATCGATGTGCATGGCCACTGATCCAAACGTATATATAAAAACAAACTAGGTTCACGCTTGCTTTATTAACTTACAGAAAAAAGAGAAAGGAAACAAAGGGACAGAAGTGAAAAGAGTGAGAGAGATAAGTCAGAGGAGGAAAAGGATCGCGACATGATCAAGAACGCCAAGGTAGAGGACGACGAATACAAGACCGAAGAACAAACATATTATAGGTAAATAGGACAGGTTGTAGTTGTTTATGCAACTGGTCCATAAAGAAATTTAAACTTACTCGTGCATTCGTACTTTTAGTTAATTATGTACCGTTTCATACATCACGTTTTCTACAAGCTTAGAAAGGAGACTATAAAGTTTGTAGTAATTACTTTAGTTCTTTCTGGCGGTTTCTAAATTGACAGCGTCCACAGAGAAAAAGTATGGAGTACACTTCATATGCCTAGTCGATTTATATTATTTGTAGTTTCTTTGTGATTATTAAATATAATGCCCCTTGTTAAGCTTGTTAATATAACATTTTAGAGATTTTGGCAAATTCCTTTTTTTAAATCCTTCGAATAATAAAGTTCACTAATTGGAATGTCAATTTATTTACCAAACGCCATTTCTGTAGACGCCATATTGCCGTGTTGCAAAACAACCAAACCAATTAATTTTATTGATCTTTTGTTAATTATTATTAATATTAGCGGTTTGTAGTAGACTAGTAGAAAAAACTATGTATTAATAACCCCCGTACTCAGAGATAAGTATTTAAGAGAAATTAACGTAGGTACCTTTTTCAAACCGTTTGTTAGAAGTATAAATCAAAATCATAAATTTCTTGTAGCGATTCACCCGTTCGCAATTTACCTCGGTTGAACAAAATCTCATTCGCTTTTTTACCAATTTTTCGTTTTGACGGTTCACAGTAGTATATTAAATTTAGTATCATCTTATTTTCCGAGAAGTGTTTTACCATAGTCGCATTTCACCGCGATCGAGTTATGTAGGTATCTAGGTATGTATGTAAACACTTAATTGTACATAAAACAGAAAATCAAATACAAAATTTACAGAATTGGAATGTACAAAGGCGAACTTATCCCTTTAAGGGATCTCTTCCAGCTAACCTTTGGGTGATTGAGAAAAATATGAAAATTAGAAAGAGGGAGCGCTGTTTTATTTGACGCGTTAATTGCTATTTGCAATTAATCTCGATTGTCATTTTTTAATGTGTTTTGTAGCTATAGTTTTATGATATAAAACCATCACGGCGAAATGCTATTACAAAATATGTGAGCGAGGTATACTGACACTAAAAATATTTTGCTAATAATAAAATAGACGATCGAGACCAAATGATACAAAATAAGCTTTTGAGGTAAAATGCGACTAACGGTGCGTTCCTATATTCAAAACCATGGATAGAGTTGTAACGTCTCGTTAAAATTTGACACATTCAACTATCCTCGGTTTTGATTATAGGAACGCACCATAAAGCTATTAGCGAACAAAATACACACAAACTGACGGTGACACAAAGGGAAAATAAAATACACAATCGACGTGAAATGCAAACCGGTGAATCTCTACACGAAAATTATGATTTTGAGGTATAGTAGAACCAAGGATAGGATAAACGCCCGTCATTTTGAAAACATAACCCTGTTCCGTACAGTAGAGACTTCCTTATGATGTTATTAAAAAATATTATTTGGTATTTTATAGATTTATTATACCATAATTTATATGTATTCAGCGACCATTTTATCAATTAATGACACCGGAAAAGTTATGGGAAAAAACACTTTTGTCCACAAAAAGAATGACGATTTGTTTTCAAAGTTTTCACGTGTGAGTCCATAACGACGTGAATTTTAGGACCCATTTATGAGTTGAAAAAGTTCGTTTAAAGTCAGGTCGGGCATATATTTGATAGTTGACATTGGTAGGTTATACTATTTGAGTGTGTGTTTGTATTTTCCCATAACCATTCCGGTGTCATTCATTGATGAAGTTGCCGCTGAATACATATAAATTTTGGTATAATAAATCAATAAATTACCTAAAAATTTTTTTAATTAACATCATAAGGAAGTCTCTGCTGTACGGACCAGGGTTATCTTTTCAAAAGTTTTTCCGATCCTTGAGTAGAACCAACTGTACAGTGGCCCAAAAAGTAGATAGGCTGACGAGTAATGTTTTGTGGCATACACAAGTTCTTCGACGCAGTCTTGTTAGCTGAAATATTTTCGTGCATTTAACACATTTTCAAATGTAGTGTTTTCAATCCCCAACTTCCCGCCTTCATACTTCATTTTTCATATATTGACCCTACAGTGCAGCGTACAAATTTGATAGGCGGGTGGCATCTTGGATTAACACGTTCGCCCCAGGTGACACAACGTGTGTGTCCAAAAAATTCTTACTCCTATGCCGGTGACACAACATGCGTGTCCATAGAAAACATGAAAATCTTAATCCGTTTCCGCTGACACAACATTGTGTGTCCATAAAAAATATAAAAATATTACTCCTGTGCCGGTGACACAACATATTTATGTGTCCATAAATATATAAAAATCTTACTCCTATGCCGGTGACACACGTGTGTGTTCTCATCAATATTGGCCTGCGTAGCGCAAGTGCGCAGTGAAACGGCACCGGGAGCGAACGTGTTAAAAACCTGCTTTTCGAAACATCGGAATTGTATATCTAGGTGCGTGTAGATAATGACATTTAGACACTAAAGGCTACTAACTTTCCGCCCGCGACTTCGTCTGCGGAGAGTCAGAACGTCTGTTAAAAGTACTGATATAGTTTACATCACCTTCAAAGGTTTTTTTTTCAAAGTCTAGAAAGTGAATTTTAGGTAAGCGGTCCACATAAACGAATTTCAATACAACAAAATTGCCATACAAAATAAATTCACTGCCCTATTTCTCCATTACGGGTATAAAGTTACGACTCTACATTAGATAGATATATAATTTAGTCATCTAATTACTGAATTACTATACGAACAATTACTTACCAGAAGATTTTTGAAATACACCAAAACTGAATGTTTCTTATGTAATAGTAGTCTCAATACCCATTTTCATAATTATATTGCAGGTATGTAATTTTGAAAACTACTTAACACTGCACCGAGCAAACGTTGAGCGTCCAGTGGCGCCCTCATTACTATTATTGTGTTTTCTAATTAACTAAAGAATTTCCTTGCAATCAGACGATACGTTTTTGTAGCGCGAGTAAAAACACAATTTATGGGATACGTAAAAAACTTTAATAACAATTACCCTTTGAGTAGTCAGCTTAACGGAAAAAAAGTCGGGAAAAGGTGGCCACTTTTTTCCGTTAAGTTGATAACTAGAAGGTGAATTGTTATTAAACTATGTGATATACCCTATAAGTTGTTTTCATTTGTAGTACAAAAACCTACCGACCAATTTCAAGAAAATACTTTACTTTATTAGAAAACACAATAAAAGTAGTGAGGGCGCCACTGTACATCCGGCGTACGCTCGGCGCTGTTTTAATTTTGACACAAACTTTACAGTCAGCAGTCTTAGATCCCAAGTTTTCCCCTTTAGTATTTTTTTTTACTGATAATGGGTTTGCTCTTGATTAACTTTTCCTTTAAGGTGCAAATGTTTAAAAACACTGAAGTTAGCACTTTCTTAGATGCTATCATTCATGTACGTACAGTCACCAGCAATAATAATATTTATGATACGACATTGGGCGCAGAAATATCTGGTTCATGTTACTTAAAGGAGATATTCCTTTATCCCCTCGTATGCGGGAGGTCAAAAAAGTACCAAGTTCTAGTCTCTTCTGATTACGATACAGTCCATAAAATTAAGCTTAAAAAAAATACAAAAAGATATCCAAATTTTGAGCACGGATCCGTGCCTAAGCATACGAAGGGTTATTTTTAAAAAGATTCAAAACTGCCGTCAAAGATTTTCTAACATTCGCTTGTCTCAACCGGGAATCGCGAACCAGCTGAAAATTTAAAAAATTCAAACTTGCTATTTTATTCTTCTAATCGATAGGGAGAATAAGATTCGATAATTATTGTCCGGGATTAAATGTCCCTAAGAAACAAAAAAAATGTCTTAGAAATAAAAAACAATGAAATTTAACATTAATCATAGTGTTTTTTATTTTTATTTTTAGCGGTTCGATTCCGGGGAGAGGCAGGAAAATTTTAGGACATATTAGAATGCAGTTTTGTTTTAATTAAAAATTAAGGAATGACTGCTGTAAGTAAAATGAGCCAACTTAAGGATTTAAGGTCGTTTCCCTCTAGGGCCCGACTTATTTTTCCACCTTGTATAAGTCAGTGAGTCAAATTTGCCTTATATAATAGACTAGCGACCCGCCCTCGCTTCGCTTCGGTTTAGACTTTTCATACAAAAGGATATTCCTGTTAATTCCCGTTCCCGTGGGAATTTCGGGAATTCCTTTCTTAGTGCACCTCTGCGGTACCTAAGCTACGTCCTTTCCAAATTTCAAGTGCCTACGTTTAGCCGTTTAGGCTGTGCGTTGATATGTCAGTCAGTCAGTCAGTCAGTTTCTCCTTTTATATATTTAGATTTAGATAATCTGAATCTCGATAACGGTTCCAACGATTTTCATGAAATTTAGTACGCAGGGGGGTTTCGTGGGCGATTAATCGATCTAGCTAGGTTTCATTTTTAGAAAACCTAACTAGTAAAATATACCGAGCAAAGCTCATCGGTCATCCAGGTACTCAATTATTAACCATTATGTATTCATTAAAGTCCAACTGTAAGGAACGACTTAATCGTTAATAAGTTAATGACTGCGGCGTAGTATCCTTTAGGTTAATCTAAGATAGTTTCTTAGTTCTTTGATAGTTTTGTACTGCGTATTTAAAGCGTATATGATGATTGATATTGTATTTTTCCTTGTTTAGCATTGCTCATACGGTGCACGAGTCAGTTACAGAACAGGCCAGTATTCTGGTTAATGGAAACCTGAAAGAGTATCAGGTCAAGGTATGTACTTCTAATAATATCACTTTTATTGTGGTAAGCACATTGCAGGTAATTTGGCGTCCAACACCTAAAACTATTTCTTTTTAACATCTTTAGGGTCTGGAATGGCTGGTATCACTTTTCAACAACAACCTTAACGGTATCTTGGCTGACGAGATGGGTCTCGGCAAAACCATTCAGACAATCGCTCTGGTTACCTATCTGATGGAGAAGAAGAAAGTAAATGGGCCGTTCCTAATTATTGTGCCGCTCAGGTAGGTTTCAGCCGAGGTAATTTATAATGCTCTTCTCAAACAATGTAAGGATACATTACAGATACATTTTTTTGTAACAAAAAAGTAATATAATTGGTATAAAAACCTATTAAAAGTGATGTTTGTCATATAAGGGTCATTGTTTGGGCGTTTGTTCCGAATCACTTTCGTGGTCACATTTTTGTAGAAGTGGCTGCAGATTTCGATTTCATTTCTGGTTAGGTATCTAAGTGTACTGGCCATTTAATAAATATACAAAAACGGCATCAATATACAGGGTGTTTGGCAGTCGGGTGTAGGGGTTTTGAGGGATGATAGTAAGGGTCATTCTGAACATTTTTGACCACATTTACTATTATGCTAAGTTTCACGGTTTCCGAGATATTGATCATATTAATACGATTGTTTGTCATTTTTCCTTATGTCCGTGATACGAAAAACCCCTTAATTCAAGTATTAATTTAAAAAAAAACAGTGTTTTCTTGCATGACTTGAATCACTATGAAATAAGGAAGTTTTAAAGCTACATGCCATTTTTTTTTCTTTACAACTTTTTGAGTAACCTCACAAAATTGGTTTTTCCATACTTGGTGAAAAACAAACGCGGGGTTCTCTTAGTATGGAGAAAGTAACTCTTGCGCGTTTACTCAAAAAGTTGTAAAGAAAAAAAAATGGTATGTAGCTTTAAAACTTCCTTATTTCATAGTGATTCAAGTCATGCAAGAAAACACTGTTTTTTTTTAAATTAATACTTGAATTAAGGGGTTTTTCGTATCACGGACATAAGGAAAAATGACAAAAAATCCTATTAAAATGATCAATATCTCGGAAACCGTGAAACTTAGCATAATAGTAAATGTGGTCAAAAATGTTCAGAATGACCCTTACTATCATCCCTTGAAACCCCTACACCCGACTGCCAAACACCCTGTATAACGCCCAATTCTTCAAAAATATGTCTACTAAAGTGAGGCGGTTGAAACGCTCGAATAATGACCCATAAAGGACTGATTTGAAATTCGAAACTACTTTTACTACTTGTAAGAAATAAAAATTTGTTTCGGCTTTGCATTATTTAAATTATTATTCTCGTATTTTCTTTTTATTTTACTTTCTCTCCCACTCCTGTCGTAATTTTTGGCTAATACCCTCTATTAAATGGGCGACAGTAGTATCTGTCACCTTCTTAAAGGCTGAATTCCACTTGGCAAGGAAATCCTTCTTGTCACGTGCTGACTCACCCGTTTTACGCAGGACTCCCTTGACCAGAGCCCAGTACCGCTCAATAGGGCGACATTGTGGCACATTAGGGGGATTCATGTCTTTAGGCACTGTTTGGATGGCATTACGTTCAAGGAAGCTGAGGGTATCTTTGGCATAGTGGGATGTCGCAAGGTCCGGCCAGAATAGTGTTGAAGAACTATGCTTTCGAACAAAAAGGTAACAGTCGTCTCTTTAAGCACTCGTTGATATACATTATATTTTCTTGCTGACTGAGCCTGTTGTGACAAAGGCCCGGCTGCATTGATTTAGTATATACTAGATACACAATCAGCACGAAAAAATGGCAAGTCAAAACTACTGCCGAATCGACTTGGGCAGTAGTTTTGCTATTAGTCTTGTTCCGACCACAGACAGTGGCAGTTGTCAATCATGACAAAATGTGTGATGAAAAACTGCAAAAATAATAACAAAAAAACTAATAAAAAGGATGGAATGTCTTATTTTACGTAAGTTCTATTTATTTATAAACGTTTCTAGCTAAAATTATAATGTTTTCATGATTTTTAGGAATTTATTTTGTGCACACAAATTATGACTTACCAAGGAACAAAATTATTATGGAGTAGCTATTACTTTTTTAAATTTTAATATTTTTTATTTTTAAATTTAAGCTTTCCACGAAATCCTCTACGACGTGCAAAATGGGTCGCAATATTAGCACGAGATAGGGGTGATCAACTATTCAAGGCAAATAAGTCGTCTGTTGTGTGCTTGACCCATTTTCGTACCACAGACGTATATACCACAAATAAAGGCTGACTAAATCTAATAATAAATAAATAATAGTCATAGAATTCTGTTGATTAAATCTATTACCGATCGATATTTAACCGTCCGTTTGCATTACATTGCAAAAAAAGAAAGTATCTTAAGTAAATGTAGGTCTAAAAGACAATTACATAATAAATTAAACTTATTTCAAGGAAATTAGGTTAGGTTGGGATCGCATCATAATACCTATATATAAAGTTCAAAATACATAATGGGTCATATTACATAATGGTCATAATAAGTAAACTTTTCAATATTGCATTGCAGTCTTGTGATTGCGAATGTCTATGGGTCACAGTTTCCACTTACCATCAGGTGGCCTGTGTGCTCGTTTGTCTACTCGATGCCATAAAAAAAAAAAAAAAAATATATATATTTTTAAAAGCCAATTGTATAGAACCCATTAGGTTAGGTTAGGTTTGTTGTATAACAATCTTGAAAAGTTCAGGGTTTCAAAAAAAACCATTATATATTATGACCATTATGAATTATGACCCATTATGTATTTTGAACTTTATGTACATATTATGATACGTAACCGGTTAGGCTAGGTTGGTTATGATAGGATAAGATCTTGTCTTGTCTGGAGTAAAGTGTAATGTTTTAATGGTTCATTTATGTATGTATGTATAATTCTTTATTCCAACATAACTTTGAACACCTGAGCCAATTTATGTGTGTGGTATTGTTAGAATCATTTCACCATTCCGGGTGACAAAGGATACCTAAACGTTAAAATTTGAATAAAAACAATCGACGGGACGGGTTTTTAAACCTTGCTTTACATTAATTTATTCATTATTATTATTGTATATATATAGCTTAAGTTGTGTAATACAATGACAGCATTTATAAAACATGTCAAAAGTTTTTTTGTGTAATTTGTAATTTCGTTAAAACTAATACAATATAAATAGAGAAATTCGTCTCCATTCATTCGATGTCCACTTTTGTCATAAATAGTATGATAATGGCGATTTCACTAAAGAGTTTTAAATATTTTAAAACATTAGTTTGCAAATTTGACACTTGACTGCTAGTATATTGAGTTTTTTTTTGCATGAATGTTTAAGGTAAAAAATAGCGATGTTAGCATGTATCTGAATGCAGCTATCAATGTCATTTGGGACAGTTTATAATAAAGTTTTGTGCGGGATTGTGTATCTTGTATATACTAAATCAATGCCCGGCTGCGATCACCACATTGTCAAATGGCTTGCCACACCAGATATTTGGAGCCATATTTTTTCATTCCGATCGTCGTTTGTGAATCTGGAAGAGTCTCTCCATCTGCGATCGTATAATAGTGATGACCTGACAGTGTTGAAAAGTCAGCCTTGACATAGGTTTCGTCATCGAGTACTAAGTAAAAAATTTCAGTGCCTAAAAAGTCGTACAATTTACGCGACTTCGTTTTGATGGTTGCTTGTTGTTTCGCCGTAGTTTTGGGCACCTTAGACTTCTTCTTGGTCTTCATACCAGCACGTTTTTAGGCACGTCTTACCATAGATTGACTCGTATATATATTTTTTCGCTATATCTCATTCAGACATACTGCGATTCTTGCGAATCGTTCGTATGATATTACTGTCGAGGTTGGAGCCCCGAGGGCCCCCGTGATCCGTAACCCTCGGCTTCTGGGCCGTGGACAAGGTCTCCAAGTAGCGTTTTATAACTTTATCAACAGTTCTGCGATGGAAATTTAATTCTTTTGCAATGAAATGATTGGGACGATTAGGATCTGACAGCCATTTGGCAACGATTTGTTCTCGCCGTTGGATTTGATTCATTCTACCGTTTTTCAGGGAACCAGTACAGAAAATATTTTGTGACACAATATTTTAATGACAATGACAATATCATTTTTAAAAGTTTTACAGAATAGGTTTAATAAAAAAACCCAGAAAAATAATTTTGAATTTGGTAAATCCGTTTCGAATCAGTCCTTAGGACAATTTGTAAACGAAAACGTTATGGGTTTTCCGGGAACATTCATGTTTGTCCGTTGAACTTGTGATGATGATAATTTAGTGGGAAAAAATGTTGACGGTTTCTTGTTCTTAGACTGCTTACTGAAATACGCTTAAAACACATCTTCAGAAAAGCTATTTACATTCTTGTTTGCCCTTCATAGCATAAATTGGCTGTAAGATCCGTTATATTTTTCTCTTTATTTAGCAGGCAGTAGGTTTTTGCTTAGCCAAGGTGGCTTCATTTTTCGAAATAGGCGGTGTGGTACCTATTTCCTCACTACTGTGCCAGGGATCAGAAATTCGGATCGATATTTACCTAATCTTTGGCGGCGACGTTGTTGTTCAGTTTTACGGAGGCGGACTGAATATTAGCTTTTTAATAAAATTCCCGGGATTTCGGAATAAATAAATTATCCCATCATAAATCCATAATTAAGTATTTACATTCACTATTTGAAGTTATTTTTTAAATAAAGATTTACTAAAATTTTTATTTAATTTACAGGTAACTCATCTAACCTAACCTAACGAAGTCTGAGGAGCAAATTGACGGAACGTTTTATCCTAAACGTAAAATAATTACAATAAACGTTTTTTAAAGTCCCGGAATCCCGAAAATTATATTATTAAAATAGTATTTTTAAGAAGCCGACATATTCGCTTAACTTTTCCGGGATTTTGCCAACTTTAGGTAAATATCGATCCGAATTTCCGAACCCTGATCATCACTCGAGCTCATTTTTCCAAATATTTTGCACGTGCTAAGAAACGAGCAGTTACCTTGACTGTATTGGATTTTTTACATGGTCCTTTCTACTCAGCATGCATACGTTTATTTTACTACTAGGAGGAAAATGAGGCACTTCACATATTCGTTTTTTCAGAAAAGCCATCCTTTACGGGCACTTTTGAGAAAAAAAACTTTTTTTATTGGCTGCTTATGCTTGTGTTACGAGGGCGATACTGAAACTTCTTAGAACTGGTCACATGTAAGCGATATAACAAAAAAAACGGTTTAAATTTTGAAAATATAACTTTGCCAATATTATTGAGTATGCATTTAATTCTTATGTCATTTATTTTACGATTTGGCGGCAAATTGAAAATTGTCAGGAGGCCGATTTTTACCTTTCGAGCGCTCGAAAGTTTCACTCAAAAGCTTCGAGCAACACGGCCTTCCTAGCGGAGAAGGGACTCGCCTTAGTTATGAATATTACAGTCAAATAGTTCTGGCATTTCTAGCGAGGGGAAATTGCACACAAATGCCGATCTGCACACCTACATACAAAAACAAAACTGTAACGATGACACTAATACATAAACAATGGAACAATACACCGACAAGACTTGCGCAGCTCGATCAATTTTTTTGCTCAACTGATTTGTTGCTCAATAGGTTCGAATTTTGTAAAGACGAGCGGACTCGATGTTGCGGACTCTGTTTGTAAACAAATCCGCCACTTATATTACAAAAAAATATACGAATTTGATGTCTTAATGCTATGGCATTAAGACACAACACAGCACAACACATTGTTATATGTAACAGCAATAATATGATAAAAAAAGCGGCCAAGTGCGAGTTAGACTCGCGCACCGAGGGTTCCGTACAAACCTTGATATTAATTTCAATTTAATAACTCTACGCGTTCATGAGGAAAAGGGTAGTAATCTTAAAATGATTAAAAATATTTTATTATATGATGTTACTGAATATTTACGGTTTACGACATTTTTCCTTTATCTGTGCTATGAGACATTGCTTTGTACCAAATTTCAAGATTCTGAGTTCACGGGAAGTACCGTGTAGGTTTTGATTCCCTTGCGAGTAGTGGCGAGTTGAAAATACGCCGCTTAAATGGCTGTTTCTTTTGATTGCGTTGACATAGAAGTATTTGATATGAATTTCAATTTGATACCTTTACGCGTTCATGAGGAAAAGGGTAGTAACATTAAAATTATTAAAAAAATTTTTTTTTATTATTGAACAAATAAGTTACGGTTTTCGCCATTTTTTCTTTTTTTTGTGCTATAAGATGTTGCTTCGTACCATATTTCAAGATTCTGAGTTCACGAGAAGTACCCTGTAGGTTTTGATTCCGTTGCTCTATCTTTCTCGTATCTTTTGATTGCGTTGGTTTAGAAGAATGTTTTTTTCACAGCTCCAAGGGACAGTAGACCTGAGTATTTGATATAAATTTCAGCTTGATACCTTCACGCGTCCCCGAGAAAAAGGTTCTTGACACACAGACGGACGGACGGACAGCAAAATGATCCTATAAGGGTTCCGTTTTTTCCTTTCGAGGTGCGGAACCCTAAAAATTACATGCATGTGAAATGTAACACCATCTTTTTGTGAGTTTGATGTTCCAGACCCCTTTTTACTGCAGAAAACAGAACAATTCGGCATTTTTAGTTTTTTCAGATGCGCATGCCGGCCTGTGCTTGTAATATGACAGACGGGAAATGGTTATTTTTTTAAATTACGAGCGGTAGAAAATTTAAAAACGAATCATTGGTGTTCAATTTTATCAGTAGAAATTAATTTTGACATCTGAATCAAACTTCAAATGTAAAACCACAGATGTTTAATTTTCAAACAAACCTCAATTATCCTAGACAAAATCATAGCAGACTAAACGTTTGATTTATTCGTTTTAAGGAGCGTCCTCACTGACAGCATTCGCGTGTAATGAGCATCGCCCGGTTCAACGTCCACAACACTCAATAAAGTCTCGTCTCGTCTTATGTCGTCTGTTTATTAATATTTAAATTTAAAAAAAAAACGCTTGTTATCGACTTTCGGCGTACAACGAAACGCGTGCATATATTAAGCCTATGACTAGCTTTCGAGTGAGGACTTTCAAAAGTACAGAATAACGGGTTCATGCGAAAATAATCGTGACATATGTTCGTGTGTTTGTATTTTCTATCACTCGACTCTGATTTCGAGCGCTCGTAAAGTAAAAAATCGGCCCCTAGCATGAATTTAACGCGAGAAATTTTTCGCGCAATGATGTTGTAAGACTGATTGGCCTTTCACGCAGTATTGGCAAAAAGTTATTCCCGATTACGCTTAAAAATTAACGATTAAGAAGTTAACCGCGATTAATGATTATAGATGAATACTTTCAATCGTTAATCCAGTTTAACGATTAATTTAATCTTATCGTCAATCGTTAATCCAGATTACGATTAACCTCCTGAACGCCACCATACTACAAACGATTTACAGCCGCAATTTTTTAAAATATGTTCTAAAAAAACATGTTTTTTGAGGTTTGTCTTAAAAACTGAGGTTTGGCTGTTATTTGAAGTAGTTATACATTTAAACTACACTAACTGTTTTAAAATCAAATCTAAAAAAAAAGATTTTTCTGGTACCAGGTACGTATGTAAAGCAAATGTATTATTATTTTACTATAACATTTAGTAAGCTATTATTGGATAACTCTTAAAAACTATTATGTGCATGTTTGACCGACCGTTGGCCATGACCGTTTATCGAAACATTTGCATTTACTCATCAATATTAAATTGTATACATACCTGGTAGCACATTTCTGGTGGAATTATGGATGCTGGTTTAGTTTGTAGAGTATGCGCACAAAGCCAGAGGTCTCACGTCACACAAGCCCAACATTTGTAAATAAGTACAAGTAATTGGTTCTTGAGTTTCGTAAGTTCTGTATGTATTTTTGTATTTATCTGTATATGAATTAAGCTTATTATATTGCTATCTATCTAGTATCTATAGTACAAGCCTATCGCTTTAGTTTGGCACGAAAGTACGTTGATTTTTTTGTGATTTTTTCCCCTGATCTTATTTATTATATCGTAGCACACTGTCCAACTGGGTGTTGGAGTTCGAAAAATGGGCGCCGACTGTCATCGTGGTGTCGTACAAGGGGTCGCCGCAGTCGCGCAGGGTGGTCCAGTCGCAGATGAAAACTACGAAGTTCAACGTGTTGCTCACCACGTACGAATACGTTATCAAGGACAAAGGGTGGTTGGCTAAGGTAAGATTTTCAAGAAAATCTAGTGATGTGAACCACATGGCGACTACAATAAAAAATTTAAGATATGAAGTCACGTATCACGCTGCTTTATCGATATGTTCGAACATACACAGTACTTACTCAAAATATCTGCACCTTGTATGCTCCAATCTTATAAGTTATAACAATACTTAGTTTTCCCACAGTAGAATAATAACTGTCCAATCCCAGCATATAAAGAATTTTGTCAATGGAATATGAATTTATTACGTATTATATAAAATCAATTTTGTAGTTTGATCAATGATCATCCTATCCTACTAATCAAATCATACTAATATTATAAAGGCGAAAGTGAATGTGTATGTTTGTTACTTCTTCACGCTGCAACGGCTGGACGGATTTGGAATGGAGATAGCTTATACACTGGAATAACACATAGGTGACTTTTTATTCCGGGAAATTTGAAAGTTCCCGAGGGACTAACGATAATCGAAATCTACGCGGGCAGAAGCTAGTTAGTCATAAAAACAAAAGAAATTCCATTCTACTTTCTTTGCACTAGATCTTCATTTGAATGGCCGTATTGTGTACTATTTTTAGTACAAGGAACATCAAAGACGTAGATAATCCTAAAAAATATTTCAAATCGAATTGAATTTAAAGCATTTTGTGATTGACTTTTATTGTTATTTCTTTTATTTCCACTTCAATTTGTCCAGCGGGCCTAGTATAGTTGCGTTTATCGCGTGACAAAATATGGATAAAGCATCCGTCACTCTCGCAATCATAATTATACGTGTCAGAATTTGACGGATGTTTTATCCACATTTTGTCACGCGATAAACGCAGCCATGCTAGGCTTCAGGGCCCGTATTATGGCCGCCTTTATCGCGGTGGATAAAGCGTCCGTTACTTTCGCAGTGACATAATGGTCAGAAAGTAACAAAATGGGTTTGTCCAGGCTTATCCACGTACACCATATCGATAGGTAATGAAGGGTTTTTATATCCTTTTCTCAAAACTACTCAGAAATATTATAATGGTGGTCTGGTCTGGAGTCACAAAACATCACTTATATGGCCAACAATAATTTCGCCGGCCTGTTTGCTGATTGCTCGACAACATTGTTGTCCAACTATGTTAACGTGTGAAAAACCTCGAACCGTGGCACGCATTCAATGAGTACAAATCGGAAGGAACCGGTTGATTGCAGACTAAACTGAATTGAAACGCCGAATACAGCTGCGCGGAGGGCAACCTTCTATTGCTGCAGCAGCCTCTGTCTCCAGTGTTTGGAAAATGCAGCAGTGGTTTTTCTTACACAGAAATTGATGATCTTTCAGATGAGCATTGGTTTTTTAAGGAGGTCGATCGTGCTAGATACCTACACTCGCGGTCAAATAATTCGGGTCAGAGTGCGTTTTTCATACAAACGAGGCTATTTCGAAGCCTTGGTTCCTCGCCAGGGGATGCTTGTAGTGAAATCTGATGATGGATACCCCGAGCATCAATACAGGACTTCCAGAGTGCCTAGGACACCCAACTGATTGAATATGCGGCTAACGCCGCAATTGTGCATCTTCAGGAAAACATCTAAAATGACAATAAAATGTAACGAAATCCAAATGCTGACCCAAACTCTCTCGCTGTGGTGTCAACTGATTGTGCTATCAGTTAGGTATCTTAAGAACTTTTGACCTCCTCTATTGAACCTTGGAGTATCCACCATTAAACCTCACTCAAAACAACCCCTGGCTAGGGACCAAGGCTTCGAAATAGCCTCGTTTGTATGAAAAACGCACTCTGACCCGAATTATTTGACCGCGAGTGTAAGTACGAGGCGTCTTGGTCATGCTGCTGCCACTGATAAAGACAATGATTAGGGCTTGCAGAACTGCATTATCGTATAGTCCTACACCTCCCCTGTTTCGATGAACAAACGAAATTTGGGAGTCTTATCGTACTAGAAAACCGTTTTTTTTTTAATACCTCGGCCAGGCCTTTGCATTACAGCATCGCCATTTCGTGTTCTCCCATTAACGACGCGTCTAAATATTTATATTTATCTCATCCGGTAGTCTTATCGGACTAGGTTTAGTGTCATGGGCTCTTAGAATATTACTAAAGGTAATATAATAACTTACCTCTTTCTCATCAGTCGGTTAACGATCTGAGTAACATCCTGTGATGCAAGCATGTCATCACTTTGTTGACATAATGTAAACAAAACTACAAATAATCTAATTCTACACATCAGGTTATCACAGTTTCAACTATGACCACATCATCATATCACGTTTACATTAGAATGCACTCTCAACCGCACTGCAGAATGAATGACTAAATATATAAATACAGTGGCGTAGCGTGGGTTTCCGCCCCCCGGGTCGATCGGAGATTCATAAAAAACACCTAAAAAGCAGGTTTTCTATTCGTAGTGTTGTTTTGATTGTAAATTCCTCGATAATTGCAAGACCGCTGGACCGGTTTGAACAATGTTTCTTTATAACCTTTTTTATTACAAGTCTACTTGTACCCTTATTTTATTAGGACCCCAAAATTATGGTCCCATCCGCTTTCGTGAGATAAAAAATCTGTAGCCTGAGTAGATAATTAACGTTTAAACTCAACTCTAGCTGCAATGGAAATACATGATCATCGACGAAGGCCACCGTATGAAGAATCATCACTGCAAGCTCACGCAAGTCCTCAACACCCACTACATTGCCCCGCATCGGTTACTCCTCACCGGCACGCCGCTGCAGAACAAACTCCCGGAGCTGTGGGCCCTTCTGAACTTCCTGCTGCCTTCTATATTCAAGAGCTGTTCAACTTTTGAACAGTGGTTCAACGCGCCGTTTGCTACTACTGGAGAGAAGGTATTTTACCTCGACTTTCTCACTCCTGACCCTGATACTGCGGTTATATAAAGGATATTAACAAATATCTGTTTCAGGTGGAGTTGAACGAAGAAGAAACGATTCTTATCATTCGCCGTCTGCACAAAGTGTTACGTCCGTTCTTGCTGCGGCGATTGAAGAAGGAGGTAGAAAGTCAGCTGCCAGACAAAGTGGAGTACATCATAAAGTGCGATATGAGTGGCCTACAAAGAGTGCTTTACAAGTATGTTAACATTATTTCTTGTCCATCCAGTAATAAGTAAAGAACGGAAACCTTTCAATCTTCTCTTATCTCTGCCAGTTCTTTCACGTCTTTTGACGTTACAATATGTATGTAACTATGTCCCTTCAAGCAGGAGTTACCGATAAACTGTTAGAAAAAGAAACACCAAAACTACTGTGGTTAACCAATGTACACTCAGGAGCACAAACATGAACATGCACAATTCCGGCGTTAACCGCAAATTCAATCAGTTGGGTGTCCTAGGCACTCTGGAAGTCCTGTATCGATGCTCGGGGCATCCATCATCAGATTTCACTACAAGCATCCCCTGGCGAGAAACCAAGGCTTCGAAATAGCCTCGTTTGTATGAAAAATGCACTCTGACCCGATACTTTTGCTCCTGAGTGTAGTTTTGGGAAGAAATATGTAGGGAGCTGCAAACTAACGCTTAAAGATGCTATGAATAAAGATGCGAAGTGGAAAAAAAAATCAGATCAATCAATCATGAGGAAATCAAATCCTGACAGGAGAAATGTTAAGAAAACTATTAGCCTGCTAACTATTGACACAACGCCTTACAGAAATTACTAATGTACCGTTTCTGGACGGTTTTGGCTTTCTACGTCGTTCCTACGTTTTGGTTGACAACATTACTTTAACAATGTCCATAGTGGCATAGGAATCAAATTGGTACACTGAACTAAGTCGTTATGATAGGTACTTATAATATCAGGTATTTAAACTAAGAATATCATTTGTTTTTTAATGCATCCGATCAAGAACTAAATCCAGCTGCAACGTTCAGTTGGTAAAATCAATACATTTTGTATGAAAAACCAATATTGACCAGGTTTTTTTTTATTGTTGATCATAATTATCTACTAAGATAAAGCAGTAATTTTAAAAAGTAATGATTAGTTTCTCAATCACAATACTATGCAACATGCTAAAATATCCCGCTGGTGGCAGGAACTGCACTTTTTACCCTAAGGGAAGGGACTAAATCGCCTTGTCAGAAAGAATCCCCTGAGTTGACGTAAATATTTTCAATTTGGTTTGCTTACCTGTTATTACTAGTAAAATTTAAAAAAGAGGGATCCTAGGGGTGGCAAAGCCAGAGCAGAATTGGCCTTTCCTTAAGTTTACTTTTTTTTGGTACCAGGCACATGCAATCTAAGGGGGTTCTTCTCACCGACGGTTCAGAGAAAGGCAACAAAGGCAAGGGTGGTGCCAAAGCCCTGATGAACACCATTGTGCAGCTTCGCAAGCTGTGCAACCACCCGTTTATGTTCCAGCACATCGAGGAGAAGTTCTGCGATCACATCGGCACTGGCGGCGGTGTCGTGTCCGGGTGAGTGACAATTACCTAGCGATTCAACCACCTACTCGTACTGTCTGTATGTAAAAAATGTGATAACAAATAAAACTTTCAAGGCTTTTGATCATGTTGCTCTAAGCACCACTATATTATTACGGGAGCGGGAGGTCACAACAAATTTGGTAACGATCTCGGAAATGGATTATGCTTGTCTGACAAGATAGAGGTTAAGTCCCTGACTCCAAATATGTCGGTCTGCCTGCGCACAGTGGTCGCGATATCTAGATATGGCGGCTGAAAACCGTGTTATCGTTCCCAAAAAAAAACGATCAGGGAAATGGCTGAATGTTGTACATAAAGTAAGTAGTAGTGTACTCACGTCAAATATGCAAAAACTGACCAACATTTTGGTTGCGTTATAGTGCTACGACCTTTCAAAGATGGTTTATTCGCTCAAAAAATGGTCCATACACAATCACTGAAAATGGCGATAATCCTCCATTAACAAAACACCGTGATTGGTTGTTTATGTGTTTCCATGGTAATTAAAAAATATGCTTTATTACCTAGAGATTAATAAGGAGCTTAAGTCCCGATGTGCTGAGACTAAAGTTATATTTTAAGCGCATGAGAACTGAAAAGATATTTTTTGATTAATTATATTAGAGTGATTAAATATAAAATGCCTTTTATCACCTTATCATAGAATAAGAGCAAATAACTTATTGTATGCACCCAATCCGTCACATTTAGGGACGTATTAATAAACTGATCTCAACTTTACCACGCGTCTCAAGATACGTCAAAAATGACAGTTTTCTATGGTTTGACGTTTACTTTGACGTGTCTTGTGACCGGCATCTCAGCCAAGAGAACCCCTATTAATACGGCCCTTAGAATCGTTTATATCAAACCAACTTTAAACATAACATATAGTATCCGCAGCGCGCAAAGGACAAGTCGTAGTGTAAAAATTCACTACGACCACAGAATAAGTAATAGTACAAGTACAGAAGCGACTTTCTGTGACAACAAACATGCGAATTTAAACCTATTCAGAACGCGGGAACGACAATAATACAAGTGGATGCACAGAAGTGACCTTGGTTACATTTTTGCGATCAATAGAGGGGGCGCCCCAAACGAGGCAAAATGCACCTTAAATCTGCGCTGCGAGAATCTGTATTATTTCGCCCGTCATGAGCTTTACTGACTCCGCCCACCTCCCAGGGCTGGCACTTACTTGTACTATTACTTTTCCGTGGCTGTTGTAAGAAAACAAATTGAATTTATGATAATTTTTAGTTTTCTGATGTATTTCTTACTTAAATGACGAGAAAAAATTGTTCATGCCTGGAGGGCTAGCAAAAGTTGTCCGCGACTTGTTTGTTGTTTGCTCCGATCTCCCTTTCTATCTAAGTAATAAGACGTACTTTAATCGTATTAAACTTTAAAATATAATAATCGTTGCCTTTATGAAAGAGTGCGGCATCTCAAAATGAGTTACTGTTGCATTTAAATTCAGAACACTTTATATTTAAAGTTTTCTTTACAACGTCATCATTTTTCGAGTTGTAGCAGTATTGTATTAAAGCAGCATTTAACATTATGTTAAATTAATTATTTATTTTTTGCCATTTTGCTGTTATGTGATAAATGCCAATTTTTTTGTTTTATTGAATCCCGACCGTGCTAATACTTGTTGCACACCTGTAATTGGTACCAACTATTTAACTATTTTCTTTATACATACCTTTTGTATTTGTATTTGTTTGTACAACTATTGGTGTGTCTAATTTGCTGCTTCCTCCTTAATTTTGGGGAATGTGAAAAAGTCATTGGGGCTTAAGTCGGGGCTGTATGGAGGATGGTCCAGTAATTCGACTTTTTCACCGTCCAGGTACTCAGTTGTTTTCCGAGCGGTGTGAGGGCTGGCATGGTCGTGGTGAAGGATAATGCGGCGACTAGGGTTTTTTTTTCAGCAAAGATACTCGGCAAACAAATAGTGGTGTACCAATCGGCATTGACCGTTCTACGATCTTCAAGAGGAATAGTAGCCACGTGACCCGATTTGGAGACAAACGTAGCCACCATCTTTTTGGCCATGCTGCGAGAACGAATAACTTTTGTCGGCTTGAGCTCATCTTCGTAGACTTCGAGATTAGTTTTTATTTTCAGGCTCATATGCATATATCCAGCATTATTATTAAAACAACACAGGTAAACAACAGGCGGTCTTATCGCTGTATATTGTCGTCTTTGAAGGTGCTTCATTACTAAAAGCAACAATCATCCGGTCTCCACATTGTTTTTGTGATATGATAATCCACTTTTAAAGTCGTAATAAATCATAGCTCTTAAATTTTCACGGGACAATTCCATTTTCAGCAGCGACTCGACGACTTCAAAAAACAATTGAAACCGAACCATCGCTTTTTTTTTCTATGTGGCCAGTGTGTTAAAATAATGAAACTAGATATTATAAAAAGATGATATGTGTCAAAAATATGTTTCTAAGTATTAGATTCCCGAAACTTTCAGTGCAGCCCTCGTACTATAATATCTTCGATATAGACCTTAAAACTTTTTGTTTGTTATAAAGTCAAGCACTATCGTTACCTACTCCGTTACTTAGAAAAGCTGCCATTTGTTTGTGCGTTGTGTTTACCTAATAACCAGAACATGCTGACCTTGCTTTAGCAGGCAGTTACTATTACTGGGAGATCTACTTACTTACACTTAACGCTGTTTGAGGCAAGTAGATAACTGGTTTTTGGTCCGAATAAGTTGAAAACTGCGAAACTGCGGACGGGACGTTAATAAAATAAATAATATTATACCGCTCTTTTTGCGTCGAGGATTCTAAACTGTAGGTACTGATTGTGTCAGTAATTAAGTCCAGCTACTCGTAACTACCTATCTAGATCGAAGTTATTGATAATATTAATAATAATCTTACCTTTCGGCATCCTGAGGCAGGTTAAAAAAATATAAATTGACATTGGAGTTATTATGTAAGCACCCGTATGCGCTGTAGTACTTTTTGCCTTTTGGATTAGCCATATTCTTATAAGTGCGTATTCAAACAAAAACTTTTGCAGCGCACGGCGGCGCGCTTCGAGACGAGCGCTCGCGTGACACTCAACTGATTCGCCCCTTGCAAGGGGCAGCACATTTTGTAGGCGATAGCGCGGAGTGTCACCGGCCTGCTACGACTTGTCCTTAGCGCGCTGCGGATACTTTACTAAGATATTTTGGTGTCCGTATCAATTAATTATTTTTGACAGGTCATTTTTTGCATAATTTACTTGAGTACAACAGAGACTTACCTTATACACTGTATTCAGCCATTTCTATTACCGTTGTTTTGTGCACAAAAGTATCTTTGAACGGGTATAGCGCACTAACGCAACCTATAGTTTGATTACTTAAAGGGGGTGTAACGAAATATAACTGTAAATTTCAAATGAAAAAATAACGATATTTTTGGTAGATATCAATATACAGGGTGTCCCAGGAAGTAGTGTCAAGCGGAAGTCCAGAGGTAGAGCACCTCAAGGGGCATCTGAATCACCCCCATGTATGTTCAGCAATTGTTATTAGTTTCCGAGATATTAATCATTTTCATCGGATTTTTTGTCATTTTTCCTTATGTCCGTGATACGAGAAACCCCTAAATTCATGTATTTATACACTTTTTTTTCAGTGTTTTCTTGCATGATTAAAATCACTGTGAAATAAGGAAGTTTTTAAAGCTACATGCCCTTTTTTTTTATTACAACTTTTTGAGTAATCGCACAGAGTTACTTTCTCCATACTAAGGGAACCCCGCGTTTGTTTTTCACCAAGTATGGAAAAATAAACTTTGTGTGTTTACTCAAAAAGTTGTAATGAAAAAAAATATGGCATGTAGCTTTAAAAACTTCCTTATTTCACAGTGATTCTAATCATGCAAGAAAACACTGAAAAAAAAGTGTATAAATACATGTATTTGGGGGTTTCTCGTATCACGGACATAAGGAAAAATTACAAAAAATCCGATGAAAATGATTAACATCTCGGAAACTAATAACAATTGCTGAACATACATGGGGGTTAAATCGATAGCTTATGAGCTGCTCTATCAGCCCTAGGCGGGTTGACGTTGGTTTCTGGGACACCCTGTATATTAGTATAACAAAATTAAAATCCTATCTTCAGCTAAGTTAATTGTAAGTTTTTATTTAATTTGAATTCTTTTTGTACTCGTGGTACAGCTTCTTTCGAACGCCTTCCATATCAGCTTTTACGGAGCATTTTGTAACTTTTCTGGCTGCAGCATTCCATTTTTTGCGGAAGTCGTCTATATTTTTGGCCACTTTACCCGTCTTTCTTAAAATTCCCTTAATTTGAGCCCAATAATGCTCGATTGGGCGGCACTGTGGGACATTTGGTGGGTTCAGTTCCTTGGGTACAAAAGGGATATGATTTTCCTTGAGGAAATTTATCGTGTCCTTAGCGTAGTGGGCTGGGGCTAGATCAGGCCAGAATAACGTAGGGACGTTATGCTTCTTCACAAATGGCAGCAACCGCTTTTTAAGGCATTATTTTATGTATATTACTCTGTTGACGGTACCTTTTGTGACAAAAATGGAGCTTTTGTCGCCAAACTCACAGATAGCTTGCCATACGAGAAATTTTTCGTCGAATTTCCCAATCTTAACAGTTGTTTCAGACTCGAGAAGAGTCTCTCCTTTACCCGCCGTGTAGTATTGTGGACCAGAAAGCGTTGTAAAATCAGTTTTGGTATAAGTTTCGTCATCAATTATTAAATGTGATTTTGTTGTGCCAAGGAAATCGTATAGTTTTCGAGCTCGGCTTTTAATTACAGAACGCTGCTTTTCGGTCACTTTTGCCGTCTTAACTTTCTTCCGGGTCTGCATACCTGCTCTTTTCTTAGCTCGTTGCACCATAGATGCATTTGTGCCACATTTTTTGGCAATATCTCTGACGGACATACTTCGATTCCGCTTTATGCAATTGATTATCTTTTTGTCAAGCCTAGGGTCACTTGGCCCTTGAAGTCTACCACTTCCGGGCTTCTGTTCAAGAGACAATGTATTAAAATAGTTCTTCAAAATAAAATCCACAGAACTTCGCGGTAACTTTAGGTCTTTGGCGATAAGACTCGTAGGACGATGCGGATTTTCACGCCATTTGGAAACGACCATTTCGCGGCGCGTTGTTTTCTATTAATTGTCGAAAGTAAGTTTTTCCAGATATCCGAGTAATTTATATAGCAATGGCTAAGGTAAGAATGACACTTATTTATGACAGCAAGAAAATAATAGCTATCTTGTTTGGAATAAAAATTACAGTTATTTGAAATTTACAGTTTTTTTTCGGTACAGGCTTTATTAGTCTTTTTACATATCTGGCATTGGTATAACTAGTGCTTATTTTAAATACAACATTCCGCCATTTATTTCCCTTACAGTTTTTTGTGACAAAACTATTTATGAATGGGAATTGCTCACTAACGCCACCAAAATTTTGGTCAGGGTTTGCAGGTTGGACATGAGTACAACTAGCACTTACTTTATGTACAACATTCAGCCATTTCTAATGTTGTTTTTTGTGGTAACATTAACCCATATTTGAAAGGTCGTAGCATAGCACCATAATGAGACCAAAATGTTAGTTTTTACCTTTTTCACATGAGTACTTAAAGACTGTATCGTTTAGTATAAATACATACAAAACCTAGTCTAACTTTTGACATCCGTATTATTTTGAATTACAATGTTGTGAGGATATGACCTGAAGGTGTTTTTTAACCATTTCATCTGATATAATATGGTTAACTTTTGTGTCTTGGAGACTTTAATATGATGGTTTCAAAATCGTCCCTAAAATATATTTTGGACAAGCTTATTGAGCTCAATTTGAAGTATTTCAGCAACTCCTAAAGTACAATTTTAAAATGCAATAGGTTGGTATGCAGCCAAAACATGTTAACTAAGTGTCCCCTTCATGTTTACCCGAATGAGCATCCTCAGAATAAATATGATAGATTTTTACTTTCACACAAAAGCGACTTTTGCATCGAAGGCCGTTTGACCGGAGGAACCTACCTGGGTATGTTACAAGGTATAGTGAGCGAGTTAATGGAAGATGTTCCGATAGCCTATCTACGAGATTTTTACTACCAGCATGAGGGTGCTCCACCCCACTATGCAACAACAGTGCGAAAGTACCTAAATAACAAATTCGGAGACAACTGGATTGGAGCACATCAGGTGCCATGGCCAGCCAGAAGCCCGGACCTCACGATGTGTGACTTTTTCTTGTGGGGTGAAGTCAAACGTCGAGTATACGTCGAAGAAGCCCAGAGTCTCGACGATCTTCGAACAAAAATTATATCAGCTTTCGATGCTATTAAAAATGAAACTCGTGTTTTAGACAGACCTTTGTATAGAAAATAACGGAGGTGATTTTGAGCATTTGTTAAAGTATGTGAAGTTTAATATTCGTATTTTTTAAATAAATTTTAATAATTTCACTGATGAGTGTGGTTATTATTATGAACAAAACATAACTTATGTACAGTCAACAGTATAAATAAGTGATCATGAGACCTAGGAATATTCGGGGCAAAATGAAATGACAGCTAGGGATTGCCTATATCGATAAACTCAATTATCGATGCTTTTCCCATATATTAGTAATCGCTCCAAGCTTTGTTTGTAAAAAAAAAGTTTGATTGAAAGTATGCAATGAAACAAAATAGCAAAATGATTCTGGTTATTCTTTATTTTAAAAGGATTTTTTAACCTTCACTCATCATCATCATATATTTTTTCCGTATTGTGAATTTCAGCATGACTGTCCCATTTACTATTGTTAAAATAAACGACTAGAATTAGTTAGGAGTAAAAAAAATATGACGATGATGAGTGAAGGTTATAAATCCTTTTAAAATAAAGAATGACCAGAATTATGTTGCTGTTTTGTTTAATTTGCATACTTTAAAAAATAAACTATTTTTACAATCAAAACTTGGAGCGATCACTAGTATATGGGAAAGGCATCGATAATTAAGTTTATCGATGTAGGCAATCCCTAGCTGTCATTTAGTTTTGCCTCGTATATTCCTAGGTCTGGATCATTTATGTACCTTGTCACGTTAACGTCGTGTTTGAAATGTTATATATACAAAACTGTGAAACGATTGAAAGCGACAAGGTACAGAAATGATCACTTATTTATCGCCCACACTATTAACTGAGTACTCGTACTAGTGACCCTTATTTATCGGGAGATGTTTGCATTTGCATGTAGTGAACAGCTGAGTATTAAGTTGAACACGTGTGTACGAAGTCTTCTAAAGTGATAGTTTACTTAATGATGAATGACATGGCTTGTCAAGCTGTAGGTAATACAAACACTGTATTGATATTCGAAATTTGAAATTTCGTTTATTAACTTACCTGACAACACCCCTCTCCTCGCACCCGTGCTAGAGGGTCCATGAATATCGTTAAGTTAGTGGAATCATTGAATCGGCAATATCTTTAATATTTTTTAAGCTAGAGTAAAGCAAATATTAAAATTTGTGCACCTATTGAAAAATTACCCTGTATTTGGCATGAGTACAACTAGTACTTACTTTATGTACAACATTCAGCCATTTCCGTTATCGATTTTTTTGGTAACATTAATAAACCATATTTGAAAGGTCAGCTATTGTAAATTTTACATACACTCTACACACTTACACTTTCTGTACAAACATACGTACGCATTTAGAAACTATCATTTGCGTGAAGTGGAACTGATGAAGGAGACCACACATGGCCACCGGAACTCCTCTTGTTGAAGATAATTAAGGGACAATGACGAAAGCTAATTTAAATGATTTACGAGTAATAATTTTGACTATCCCACAGCATTACTTGCGGCGAGTTGGAAATATCTTAAAGTTTCTTATTAATTTAGAACTTGGATTATGTAAGACGCAGCATATTAAGATCACTAAAAAGTATAAAAGAAGAATAAAATGCTTAATAAACAATAACCGCCTCCAAAAAAAAACTTTTTCCTTGCAGTCAATTGAAGTCGGCTTCCCACAATTTTTAACCAAAAGGCGACTGTATTTTAGTATTTTTAGGCGATGGGCTTGCAACCTGTCACTAATATACACATGATATACATCTTAGCCTGTTTGTGCAAAATGTGGTTACAGAATTAACAACTGGCTGTTAAAGTTGTTGGTAATTCTGTAGCTCTGCCTACCCCACTCTGGGATGAAGGCGTGACGGTATGTATGTATGTATGTAAGGCGACTGTCTTGTTATCATTTGGAAAGATTTTCTTTCAGTTTTTGAAGGCGATTCATTGTTATTTAAACACTGATCTATCAGTAAAATAATTTCTAGTACCTTATTGGTAGATCGATAAATTACTTTATAATATGAACTTCGCCACCTAAATAATGTTGATGGAGTCCATATACATCAGATAGACTAATGAATTGTGTGCAACAGGCCTGACCTGTACCGCGCGTCCGGCAAGTTCGAGCTCCTAGACCGTATTCTGCCAAAGCTGAAGCAAACCGGGCACCGCGTGCTGGTGTTCTGTCAGATGACACAGTGCATGACCATCATAGAGGATTATTTATCGTGGCGGTGCTTCCAGTATCTAAGGTACGTACAAACCACGCTTAATTTTTTTCGAAGGCCTCTTACGTTTGACCATAAAATTAATTCTTTTAGTACCGTAAAATGGAGTTATTTGATACAAATTTCGTTCTAAAATACGAATAACTCAACATTTTTACCCTTACAAAATTTGTAATATTTTATTTATTTATTTATACGAGACACCCACAGAGTACATAAGATTTGGTACAGTATAAATGTGCATATGATGTATTTGGGTATTTATGTACCCCAATCACAGGTGAACACATTCATTATAGGTTATAAAATTAAGAAATGTTAACTTTTCCGCTGAGTTACGAAAATAAGGGCTATTCCCAGTAGTCCGCACCCCGTAGTCCGCACCTCTGGCAAGTGGTGCGAACTACTGGGAATTTTTATTCCCAGTAGTTCGCACTGCGGACAAATGGGAAAAAAAATCCCAGTAGTTCGCACTGTTTAATTCAACATAACTGTGTTCAATTTCATATGGTAGGTATTATAGGAGCAGGATTATAAAAACGTAATTTTAATTTAACACATTTATTTAAAATTAGACTGACAATTAAAAAAAAAAACATTTATTTTACGGAAAATTTCAGCATATTAAAGTTCTTTAAGTACTTTACTACATAGGCATAACTTCGTATTTAATGTTTTTGTAATCAAAATTATGTTACTTTGTTAATGTTGATTCATTTTATATGTGTACACAACCAAGATCAGCTAAACGGCAGCCTAGATATTTATTGTGTGTCGTTGTGATGGTCAAGGTAGTTTTTATGTGGCCAAGTAATATATAAGTAAAGGGTGGTCCAGATATAGAGGCCGCCTGTGAAAATGTCGATTGCGTTTAAACAAAAAGAATGAGACAAAATATGAATACCGGGTATTTTTCTAGTTTTATTTTCAGGAAATACGTAAATAATATTATAGCCCCACGGGTCCTTGTTTGGCACATTTCAGCAATTTGGAGCGAAAGCGTTTAAACAGTGATTTTCCAGATTTTTCCGCGATTTGCTTAGAAATCCGTTTCCAGATACTCTTCATTGCTGGTATGGTGGTAGCTGGTTTACTTAAGTCACAATATCTCTGCTTACAAAGAGCCCAAAAATTATCGATCGGCCGAAGCTGTGGCACATTTGGCAAGTTGTCTCGTTTTGGCACAATAGGATTCTTGCCTTTTTGAGTTCCTTAAGAACAGGTTCAACATAATGTGACGTAGCGAGATCTGGCCAAAACAAAACAGGCCTTTGGACATTTAGCTTTCGAATTAAAGGCAATAATCGCTTCTTGAGACACACTTCTAAGTATATTTTCGCCGTTTACAGTTCGGTTAGTCATAAAGGGCCAGAAATGTGCCCTTCTTCAGAGATGGCCTGCCAAATCATGAAACGGCTTTCAAATTTCCCAGTTGGGAGCAATGTCTCTTCGATAGGAGTCTCCTGTTCATCATCCGACATGTAACGTTTATCTCCTGATACTTGCGACGGATCTAAAGGCACGTAGGTTTCGTCATCTAAAACGAAGAAGTAATTTCGTCCGCTCGGAATACTGTCCTTGTAAAGCTTAGCTGCACCTTTAATACACCGATCAATCTGATTTTGATTGTATTTCGGGCTGCGTCTCCTCTTCCTGCTCCGAATTCCAGCAGCTTTCTTCGCTCGCCGGTACGTAGATAGACTCAGTCCCAGCTCTCGTGACGCGACGCGGTCAGATTTGCTACGATTCTGTCTCGCTTTCCTCAATCTTTTTGTTTCAATCTAGGAGTATTTACAGTCGGTTTTTGACCCAGAAACCGCTTGAATCCCACTTGTTGACCGTCTACGTACCGATTGATCACATTTCGGATAGTCCGGTCAGGTATATTTTGCTTACGAAAGTCATGCAAAGTTGGTAAACGATTTTCAGAGTGATGTTTGTAAAACTCTACTTTCAACTTAGTTCGGTATTCGGGCTCAGCACGTTTCATTATTATATAATTTGTCGAATAATGCTACTGAATTGTAAACTAGGATAAATGGTTATTAAAATGCATTTGACATTTATTTCAATTGTTTATTCACGTAGTCATAGTAACTGCGAGAAAAAGCGGCCTCTATATCTGGACCACCCTTTATGTGTATATTTAGTTTTGTTGATGTAAGTTTTCAAACGTGTTAATATTTGTACATATTTCTGATGACTTTTATATATATTTTATATGTGACTAAATACACTGTAAAAAATGCTTTACTGTGTTGGTTTGTTAAATTTTTCGTAAAATTAATGTTTTTTTTTTTAAATTGTCAGTCTAATTTTAAATAAATGTGTTAAATTAAAATTATTTTTTTATATTCCTGCTCCTATAAAACCATATGAAATTGAACACAGTTATGTTGAATTAAACAGTGCGAACTACTGGGATTTTGATTTTCCCATTTGTCCGCAGTGCGAACTACTGGGAATTAAAATTCCCAGTAGTTCGCACCACTTGCCGGAGGTGCGGACTAGTGGGAATTTTTATTCCCAGTAGTTCGCACTGCGGACTACTGGGAATAGCCCGAAAATAAGCTAGAGTCAACCCACAATAACTCTGCAACGACTTGACAACAGTAGAAATGAAAAGTTTGTTTATGGCAATACTAATTTATAGTCAAACAACACGTTTTGATTATTATTATCATTAGATTTATATTTACATTACATTTATAATAGGGAATAGATAGAATACGCATGATTATCGCAGTCCTTAACAGAATATCAAATACCTACAGTAAAAATATGAAATTAAGTAAATCAAAATAAAAATCGGCCAAGAAATATGGAAGCATTTTAAACTAATTAAAAGACGGCGATTAGACGGAGAGGTCCGACGAGTACTATGACGTCATTACGTCGTCGGTCATATAAACTATAAACTAAATTCTGCTTTGCTAGAAAGAGATAGAGATAAAACTTTAATGGCTTATATCTTGTTTATTTTTAAAGTACCTAATTTGTTTTTTTTTTGGTTCCGTTTCTTATATGCCAATGAGCTTAAAGACATGCATATTCCCTATTACGTGATATATTTGTTCTTTTATATTTTGGAAATGAGTAACCATCTTAAATATAAGTTCTCGAACTTCACTTTTAATAGTTTTACCCATTTCGAAAGCAGGATTAGCTAGAAAGACCTAGAAAACTATTCACGAAATTCCAATTTGTCATTTCTGAGTAGCGTGAAAAGAATGTTACCACAGCGTGATATTTCTGGGTAGCCAATTAATATCTTATGCAGAGTTATCGTGGGACGATTCTATACTGTTATAAGACAAATGGTGTTATTTCATAAAAAACAGCAGTGCATGCATATTACCTCACATACACCTATTTATATTTTTTTATAACTTATAAGTCTCATAACACGGTGCAAGATGACCACATAAAAGTTTCGATACGTTTTCCTACATCAACGGTGTCCCCTAGACAAGATAAAGCTTTTGCAATTGATCAAATTATTATTGACTATGTTTCGGGTTTAGACCATGCATTTTTGTCTGTTAGATAGTCCTCGACCCTATAATACGCTTTAGACCTTTATACCTTACCTAAATCTCATAAAAATATATAAATTAAACGAAGGTGTATTGGTGGCTGTAAGACCTAAGTGCCTTAGTCTTAAAAGAAGAAATTACTTTATGCACTAGTGCATAAAATGCGATTTTATGCAGCCTCTATCCAGCATAAAGAAGGACACTAGCATCAGAAGTGAAAATGTTTTTGGCTAACATCATTTCAACATTTTGTGATTTTCAACGTTAGTTCTTTTATATACAGGGTGAACCTAAGTCGTGAACAAAATGATCACCTCTTTGTTCTTCCCTCGAATATGAACAACTTTCACTATGGGACCAACTCTGAAATCACGAATCGACATTTTGGTCGAGTAGGTATTAAACTTTTCTATGAACAGCTGTTATTTTTCGTGATTTCAGAGTTGGTTCCATAGTGAAAGTTGTTCATATTCGTGGGTAGAACACGGAGGTGATCATTTTGTTCACGACTTAGGTTTCACCCTGGATATGTATTTACCTTATTAAACATATTGTGTTCAAAGTACACGTGAAAAATTTGATTATAATGTGTGATATATTTTGGCTTATCTAGTTTGATGTACTCTCATACATCGAATTGTTGCCTTGGTGTGTTCAAAGTCACTGGGTGGTTTAGCGATTTTCCCTTTACAGCGCTATTATAAGCTTTATATTTCGTTCTCGGTTCGGTTGGGACAAACTTATAATATTCATACTGGTAAGATCTAATTCTGAAGTCCACGCAGACGAAGTCGCGGGCTGAAGCTAGTGAAATATATATGAGTAGATACGATTAACAAACAATAATGTTTTCTGCAATAGGTTGGATGGTATGACGAAAGCTGAAGATCGCGGCGAGCTGTTGAAGAAATTCAACGACGCGAATTCCGAATACTTCTTGTTCTTGCTGTCGACGCGTGCCGGCGGCCTCGGGCTCAACCTGCAGAGCGCTGACACTGTCATCATATTCGACAGCGATTGGAATCCGCATCAGGTATGTACGATGTATAACCTACAGTATTTAGATTAATGCCTTTAACTTCGGTTCAAACAATCTTTATATCTTAAAAGACATTCACTTAGATGAGAAATACTATCAATTAAGTCATTTACATCCGAAACATCTATATAATAATATATACTAGATGTCCGCGCCCGGCGCAGCCCGGTGTAATGTTTCTTTTCATACGTATCTTATGAAATATACTTAACATCCTGTTCTCAGACCTACTGAAAATACACACAAAAATTTGTAACAATCGGTCAATCTGTCTCGGGAGGAGTTTTATTACAAACACTGACACGAGCATTATATATTAGATCAGAAGATTACGCTAGGCCTTATTTATAGCAGTAATGAGGTAATAGAACAATTACCGTTTTTAATTTTAGTCCTCTATGAGCACTCTTTTGAAAAAGGTCCTAAGCAGCGATAAAGTTAATGGTACACAAGTAGTTCCTTTCGATACCGGTATCATATAGGTTTCAAGAAGATTCATTTGTGTTGTAGGACTTACAAGCGCAAGATCGCGCACACCGTATTGGGCAACGGAACGAAGTACGAGTGCTGCGGCTTATGACTGTCAACTCGGTCGAAGAGAGAATTTTGGCTGCTGCGAGGTTAATCAAACTATTTAAGACCTAAGTATCTAACTGTAATTAATTATTAATGACACTAATGGTAATAAGACGAGTGCGGGTTGAATTGGTCATGTTATGTTTATTTAAAACGCGGTATGAACCCTGTTTGTTATTATTAGTGTCATCATAAAACTATAATACTACCCAGATAATAGGTCAATCCTGACACAATCTACAACTATGAAGCTTAGTAATACGGTTATTTATTACTATTCGTTCACATGCAACAAATGAGAGCATTGTTTTACTGCTGTCAACTTTATATGCAGAAACTTCATGGTTGTACGTATGAGTACCCCAACGAAAATGTCAAACATTTTAGTGCATTGTCATAGTTAACTTCAAACAGAACATCAAATGACACACGTGACAATGACAATTACGATGATAAGGTTCTAAGTATGCTCAACATTTTTATTGGGTGACTGTACAATGTGTTAGTATTGACATCTTATCTACCTATAATAATCTTTTCAACCATTTATTTTGCCGATGACAGCAGTCGTTAAACACAATGCCTGTCAATTTTCCAAATAACACAATGCCGTACCATACGACGCAAAACTTATATTTGAAGTGCGAGATATTAAAAATATTACATGTGCGTAATCTACTAATTTTATAAAATACAATAGGGTATTTGCCTACTTTGTAAAAAGTACTTATACTTAATTAGTGATCCATTTTATGTTAGTAAAAAAAATCTCGCACGGATATTAACCCGATAGCAATAATAAAACAATAAATAAATAATTGCCTTAACTCTTTACAGCCAAAACGATATCTTGCTGTATGATCTGTGTTATGTCAAATGTCATTCAACCCAACGGACAATTTAAAACTTCAAAAACTGGGGGTATATTTGTGTTTACCTACTATCCCGCATTTTTATTTTTTTTTAAGAAACATCATTTCTGTGGGATATTTATCACTGAACCAGTCAAAAAAGCATTCATTTTTATACTTACCCATAATAAAATTATCAACAAAGTGATGCCAAATTACTGTTGCGTAAAGTTAGATGCCACTAAAATAATAATCAAAATACTTACACTTTGCGCTTAATCGTAGCCGCCATGTTGACCAATGTTGATAAACAATAAACAACTTACTTTACTTCAAATCACAGATTGCAAAACAGTATAATTTGACACATGTGATTTCGCACATAGATTATAAGCTCGCGTAAGGACGCGCACTTTTTCATTACCGATTCAGTGCTGCCACAAAAGAATATCCCATTAGTAGAATACTATCTGCACAAATGGCAACACATACACCTCGTCCGCGGATTAGCGATCTCGCTTGGAGACAATGTCTCGACACGGGCACTTGTGCTACCGAAATTGAGAAAAGTGACAGTAGAGACAGAGATTTCTCGTCTCTCGAGCTATGTCGCTGGGGCACATGTGATAGCCGTGCTGCAGGTATTCCTTCATGTAAACATCTGACGTCATTGTAGAAGACGTTACGAAAATTTTGGTCTTTAAGCCACAACTACAGATCCCTTGCCATATCATGTATTTATTTGCGAATTTCTCCAATTTAACGAACTTATATTTTTCTTCAACATTTCCTCTAGCATCAGCCAAGTAACACTTTAAACCGGGCAGTTGCTTCAAATCGAGTTTAACATAGGTTTCGTCGTCCATCAAGAAGCATCTTTTGAATTTTGTTAAAACTTTGTCTTACAACAAGCGAGCTCGTTTTTTAACTTGGCGGTTCTGCTTCATGGTGCGATTTGGCTTCTTAATAGCTTATAGCTCTTATAGCCAGCTCGAAGGCGAATCCGTCTCACAGTACTACGACTTTTTTTAAATTTACATCGTGTTGGATAGCCCTGGATTTTGTTCAACAGCTCTCAACACTTTCATTTTAAGTTTTCTATCCCTGGTACCCGATTTACGATGGATCTGTGTCTTTCGGCGCAAAGACAGAGTCTCCTTGTATCGTTTTATAACTATACAAACAGTACTTTTGTGGAAATTTAGTGCCTTAGCTATCTTCGACCCAGACCACGACGGATTTTCCAAGTATTTGTTCACAATTACTTTTCTTTTTTCAAGTTCCATTGTCGATAACTATTAAACGAATTGATTAAGGTCTATAATGTTTGCACCATTTAAACATCAAAAGGTGGTCAACAAACCATGATTATCACTTTTGAAATAAGAACTCAAGAAACACTTTTATTAAATTAATTTATACGTGCCAATTCTAAATAAACCATGCTTTAATATCTGTATTAACAACTTGCAAAGTTCAACTCGAAGAGTCGTCAAACAGCACATTAAAGGAAACTCACGTCTAGTTTTATAATTAATTCGTATTAATGTAAACGGGTAGATGTATGTATATTTATTACATTAGTTCGTTCTTTGTGTAGATACAAATTGAATATGGACGAGAAGGTCATCCAAGCCGGCATGTTCGACCAGAAGTCTACCGGATCTGAACGTCAGCAATTCCTGCAAAGCATTCTACATCAGGATGGAGACGATGAAGAGGTAAGAAGCTTGATTACGGTCTATAAGACTAGTGCCCAAGCACGGTGTGTTTCTCTCTCAACTATTTATAAAATTATGTCTCAGAGTAAGAGTGACAAATTAAAGCAACGAAAAAAATCTCCTCTCCGAGTAAGAAAAACTTACGTACTTGTCTGTAATTTAAATTATACTTGTGACAGCTCTGCAATCGCCATGACTTGTCTATTAATAATAGTCGATATCAATAATAAAAGTGTTTCTAATACTAGCTAGATTGCGACAGTCTGACAGTCTTTTGTTTCAATTACCGCGAAATTTCTGGGCTCTGCCTAGCACACACGATTGTACGCGTATCATTACGTTATCAAACAGGAAGAGAACGAGCTACCCGACGACGATCTCATCAACGAAATGATAGCGCGCTCCGAGGAAGAACTCGAGATATTTAAGCAAGTTGACATCGAGCGGCGCAAGACCGAAACCCAATCGCGGCTCATCGAGGAAGCAGAGCTCCCCGACTGGCTCGTCAAAACCGATGACGAGGTCGTCTGCAATAAGGTAACCTACAGGGTGACTTTCAATCGTTCAGTGCCGCAAACGCCCATCGGCGTACGAATCTGTTAACGTAATGCTACCAACGCCGATCGGCGTTAAATTTAATGTGTTTCATCTACTTAATATCAGTTTACATTGTCGCGTTCCTGTCACAAATTTAGCATCAGCAGTCGGCATTGAATGTATTAAGACGTAATGCAGAACAATTATTAAGACTTAAAAAAAAAGTTAATTCAATTTAAGTATATTTATTTAAAATTACCAAAATTAATTTTAGTTTGTCATATTAATCTAGCTGACTGTCGATTTATTGATTGAACGTTGAATTGTTACTCGGGATGCAGGGATTACAAAGCGGTGCATCATTCTTCATCTGTAACAGTAATAATTCCCGATACGATGCATCGTAGTAATAATCGTGAAGATTACTAAAAAATTATGGTATCAGTCGGGACGCATCTTATAATAATAGGTCTAAATAAAAATTACTTTGAAAATCGTAGGTCTATTTAACACTTTATTATAAAGATTTTTAGCATTTGCAGGTTTGGATTTATTGGATGGGGACGGTATCCTATCACAAGGTCGGATTTTAATTTCCAACTGTTTTCAAAAACACATGAGTAGGAAGTAAATGCATTTTCCAAAACCATAATTTAAAATGTACCTAACCCAACCTATACAAAATGTAGGTTAGGTTCGGTTTGTTTGATGACATCCCGGGAAAGTTAACCGGTACTCTACAGAGAAAAATTAAGTATGTGGAATTTATAAAAATCTGACAGATATATTACATAGAAACGGCAGCCCCCTATTTCGCCATTTTGACATAGACATGCATGACAGATGACAAATCGGTATACATTGCTAAGTTAACTCGCTCATACATTACTGGAATTCATATTAGCTGCGCCATGTACACTTATATGTCACCTGTCACCTGTCATTGTCAGGATGGTGAAATAGGGGGCAGGTCTACCTTGTGATAGGCAACCGTGGCTTTTTTATCTTACAACATTGTATGTGGTTTGGTTGGATAGCTCTTAAATAACCATTATGTGAATTATAACTACACATCGCTAACTCGTGGCATTTAGGTAGACATCGGAATCAACGTTAAAATTTCATGGCAATGTATGGTCGGCAGAAAAACAAATACAAACAAATACACTTAGTATTTTAAACCTTTATTTTGTTTTATAAGTAAAAAAGAACTAAAAATGTAAATAAATATAAAATCAGGATATTGTGTTGAGTCCATTATCTCAGTCTAACACGGAGTTTGATTGGGCATTTGTCATTAAAGCTAATTTTCAGTTATGAAACTTATGAATTATGAATGTTTCGATAAACTATTATTTGACTTTACAGATTATTTTGCATGACAGTTAAATTGACATTCGTTGGGAAATTTAACATAGTTTTATTTTTCGAATGCGAAATGAGTATTCAGGTTTTATGACGTATTTAGAATATCAACCTCTTTTAGTATATTTACAGTTTACCGCAGTGTATGAGTGTAAAAACAAAAAAAAAATTAAACGTTATTATTCAAATATTCAAATGTATTTATTTATTTTACTACCCTTACCCAGTGCCATGAAATTTGAACGTTGATACCGATGTATACATTTAGGTAGCACTTGACAGATTAGTGATGAGCAAACCTCGAAGTCGCGGTGGCAATAACGTCAATTAACTAGGGACTTCCTTCCGATATAAAATTTATCGATAACTGAATACTTATTTGGAAGTGACACTTCATATTAGCTGTAAAGTTTACCTACAGAATAATTGAAAATTAACTAAAATGTGATGATTACTACCCTTCAATGTTACCTATATAGGAGTTTTTAGGACATTTTTAGGAATTTAAAAATTCAAATAAAAATCAACCTTTACAACTAAATTTTTATTTCATAAATTTCCATGCAAAGTAAACTAAAACCTAGAAGTACATCCATAAAGTATGAAAACCGTTATCTTCCTTAATCAACCTTTACGGACTTCAATCTTTATACTGTATAAATGATACAGTTTAATAGGTATTGCAAGTTGCATATTAATAACATACGTCATCTCATAGTCATAACATAACTATTGTCATAAGAAAGTCCAATTTATCGATGAAATAATATCGCGTGGAAGTCCCTAGCAAAATTTTATTCGTGCCACCGCGACTTCGAGGTTTGGTGATGAGACAAGTTTCCCAGGTGTCTTTTCAGATAAGATAAAATTATAAATTAATATTACCTACATGTTCTTAACATAATGACGAAGTAGGTTTGATTACTATATTATTATTACGTATTATGGTATTATTACGTGACGTGTCTTGAAACATAGTTTTTTTTTCCAAATAATGGAAGAAATCATTAGAATGCACCCAGAACTCCTACTACACGGTGACAAGGTATACTTTTCTTACACAAAGTGGATTTTCTCAAGTAGAAGACGTACGCTGACTTGTAAAAATTTAGAACATATATTAATTGTTTATCACAAATGTCATATATTAAATGATTGAACATACTTTTTTTCTAATTGGTTTCCTTTTCTCGACTCGTACAGGAAGAACATTGTCACATCACTAGTCTGTTAGAAACTGTCAAGTGCTACCTAAATGCCACGAGTTAGCGATGTGTAATTATAACCATTATTATTATCAATTTCAAGATTTGAAGGACCGTTTAAGAAATGAATTTTTAAGGGGTCGTTTTCGCTAAAGTCGCCTTCAGTAGATCTTGTGAACGATGTAAACAAAGCGTCATATTGATATTGTCTATGGTTTGAAGACTTTGGTAGTGATGTTTGGTGGTGATAAGTAGAGCTAGATTTAAAATCGCGTAAAATTTATTTTTTAATTAGAATTGATTGAGGAAAACCAATATGTATTATGAATTTTGGTATACAATCCGTAGCCCTGTCAATAATGCCGGCTAAGCTTTTCATGTTGTTTTCGTCATTTATGACACGAGCCACGCATTTTTTCCATCGCTCCGCCCCGAAATTAAAATCGTTTTAACACTACTTCTCGCTATAGTCTTAATTTGGCCGACTCTAGTCAGCCATCATAATAGACAATTGCGGCCATAAAATGAAACAAATATGTCATTCCAATATGTCGGATTCACCTCAACTGCAAAATAACTCCAAACTTTTACTGAAATATCTAATTTTAAGAGATATTGTATTGTTCGATGAGGATTAGAATAACAAGTGGTGAAATAGCATATGGGTTTAGTAGCGATGCAGAGCTGGTGTAAAGATTTACGAAGAGATGTAGACTGAAAGGTTTGCTTAAATAGTTTACAAGTTCTATTGAAGGTGACTTTAGAGTTACGTGACCAATTAAATTGATTTTAAAGAGTTATCCGACAATACCTCATATGCTGTACTGTGTTCCCGAAACCGTTGAGAACGGTCATTTTTTGCTGTCTCTGCAAATCGACGTAGTTTAATATTGTAAATTAAAATGTGTCCCTCATAAATAACATCTAATGCAAGTGTTTTCTTTTTTCTTTACACTGGAAAAAAGATACACATTCTGATTATAAATTGGTATTTTATTTAAATATTGATGACTTAATTCAATAACTATCATTTAAAAAAGTCAAGTAAGTATATGCACTATATTGTGTATAATCGATTATCGTAATCGAAATAGCTGAATCGTTACACCCCTAATTACACTGTAAGCATAAAACAAAATGCAAAAAAGAAACAGTTTGTGCACACCGTAATGACCGAACATTTGCATCCCTAATTGTTACATCATTAAATCGTCAGAAATGTATTCGGAAAAAATATATTTGAATGTACGACCTAAATTTGCATTACGTCTTTAAAGTCGCCCTGTACATTTTTTATTTTTATTTGAAGCGATGTTTTTAATTAAACTAACTTTACGAGAGAAGTTTGATAAGTTAGTGACTTTTACACTTTATAGGAGCTTTTTGTGTTTTGTTTCCAAGCTCTTTGATAAATGTAAGTGAGACAGAGGGAAAATAAAAACATAAAGAATAATAAGTAAGAAGATGTAGCAAGGTTGTAAGAAAATGTAGGCGGGTGAATATCGTGTGTTTGTTTAACAAGCACCAGTTATTTTTTTAACAGTGCTCTGTTTCTCGTAAGCTTGTAACTTGTGCTACAAGTGAAACTCTCTTTTTAATGCATATTTTTGACTCTAATTTTCACTTCGATTGCGAGAAAAAAATGTAGATTGTTTATCAAGGGATATGAGACATTTAGCTACCCGAGTAATGTCATTCTAAAAACCCTGTGTATTAATTACGAGAAAATAAGTCCTAATAAGTATAATACGAGGGAAGGTCCAGAAGTCCGCGGAATGAAGCAGATGGAGATATAATTATACAAAACCTTTTTGCTTATCTGGTATGAGAACTCTTTAGAAAAAAAAAAGTTAAATGTCAATCCATAACCGTCATTTGTTTTAAAGATATCGCCCTTCAAACAAATTATTTCGGAATAAACGTGCGACTATGGAGCAAATTGAATATCGTGCCGTGATAAAATTTCTATCGAAGCAAGGAAAACCTCCGCAACTTATAATTAATGAAATGACAGCCGTCTACGGGGACCAGTGCCCTGCTAAAACCATGATTTATAAGTGGCATAGCCTCTTCAAACATGGCAGAGAGTCAATTGAAGATGACCCTCGCCCAGGAAGGCCGATTGAAGTCACATCGTCGGATATCGTTCAAAAAGTTGAAAAACTCGTACTAGAAGATGCTCGACTTAAAAAGAAACAATTAGCTGCATTAGTTGGTGTATCGGATACAACAATTTTGAGGATCCTACATGACCATCTTGGCATGACGAAAGTGAGTGCTAGGTGGGTACCTAGAATGCTCAAACCGTTGCAGATGCAACAACGAGTTGAAGCATCGAAGCAATTTTTGAATCTGTGCGGTGACAATCCTACCCACATATTGGAACGAATTGTCACTGGAGATGAGACTTGGGTTCATCATTTTGATCCTGAGTCGAAACAAGAGTCTATAAAGTGCAGTGGCATAAAAAGGGTGCACCACCTCCGCAGAAGTTCAGGGTATCATAATCGGCCGGAAAGCTGATGGCCACAATCTTTTAGTATTCAAAAGGAATTCTCATGATCGACTACAAGGACAAGGGTGCTACCATAACTGGGACATATTATGCAATGCTATTAGAAAGACTACGTGAAGCTATTAAAGAAAAAAGGCGGGGAAAGCTATCAAAGGGTGTGTTGCTGTTGCATGACAATGCACCGGTTCACAAGAGCAATGTTGCGACTGCTGCTCTTAAAAAGTGCGGCTTCGAATCGCTGGTTCATCCACCCTACAGTCCGGACCTGGCCCCCAGCGATTATTATTTGTTCCCAAATTTAAAAAAAGAGCAGCGAGGAAAAAAATTTCGTGCCGATGAAGAAGTAAAGGAGGCAATTTTGGGTCATTTTGAGGGCAAAGGCAAAAAATATTTTTTTGATGGTCTACATAAATTATTTAGTCGATCTGAAAAATGCATTAAACTCGAGGGTAATTAAATTGAAAAAGAAAAATACTTCCATTGTTTCATTTCATTTGCAAATACTTCATTCCGCGAATTTTTAAACCTCCCCTCGTAGTGTTATATGACACGTATAAAATTACAACTTATTGTGCTATCATTTATTTCTCCTCAACCCGTCACTGTACGACACTGGAACGGTGGAGTTTGTATTGTATGCCCAGCCAAACTCCAACTAAAAGGGCATCTTCATTAAATGGCAACATGTGGCTGTTTATAGTTTTCCAATGATTTATATTATAAGTGTAAGGAAATTGAAAAGAAAAATTACTTTAGTTCCTAGGGAGTAAAAGAGTCACTTTAGTCCCTAAGGATTAAATGCATCACTTTATTCCGCCTATACATGGCTATCATAAGTCATTTTAAAACGAGAGAAGTGAAATTTTGGACTTAGCTTAATGGTTTCAAAAGACTGTCTTTGAAGTGTATTGCAGAATTGGAATAGGCTGTTCTGTTCTTTTTTTGTGTTTACCTTTGCAAGCACGCATATGGTCTGTAGTTTAATTATTTGTTATTAGAAAAAGGTTTGGCTATGCTTTCCTTAAGGAGACTGTAATTCTACTATTTATATTTTTTTTTGTGTTATTTACAACTATACGAGACTGTTTGTTTCTAAATAAATAAATTAATTAATCAAATTTAATAAATAATAACAGTTTTCACATAGGGAATGGTGTTTTGGTTTGTGTGAGTTTTCTGTAACACCCGTACATAAACCAGAATATATCATGCATATAAACCTTCCTCTTGAATCACGCTATGTATTGATGAGAACTGCATTAAAATCCCTTGAGTAGTTTAAAAGCTCTAAGCGAACAGAAGCGGATTACTTACCGACGGCGTGCGAGTGGCGGCGGCCTGAAGCCCCGAGGAGTCTTCTGGGTCTTGGTGGCAGACCGATTGCCTAACCAGCTTCGTCTCGCCACGCCTGTCTCACGTCGAGGCACAAAACTGTGATGAAAATTAAATGCATCATTTTAGTCCCTATACATGGCTATTATGAGAAGAGGTCGGCGAGGGTGAACTATTTTTACGTCATTTTGTCATCTAGTGGTGTCGTGTAGATATTAATACGGTGTATCCATAAAGAAATATTACAAGAAGACAAAACTGAAATTAATCAACTGACACACAATTGACTGCCTTAATGCCAAGTTGTTATAAATATTTGCGTTATATCTTTTTTAAGTAAATGCACTCCCGTATTAATCGTAAAGGGTATAACCGTGTTTGTATGGGGGATCGGCCCCAGACGCCAAATTGATTGTCGTTTTGCTGATTTATTTCCCCAAGCATAAGATGCTATCCCACCAAATATTGAGCCTAAAATGTCACAGGTTTTGGAGAAAGTAAAAAAAAAAAAAATTGGTTTTTATTTATTTTTGTCTAAACTACTGAACCGTTTTTTTTGTAACTTAAGTATATTATGCTAGTAATTTAGATGTATTATTAAAAAAAATTGAAGTTCCAAATGCATTTGTAAATAGTAAAATTTTTACTTTTTTTTTTATTATTATTATTTTATTGTTTCGAAGACACCCACCAATTTTGGATATTTTATGTAAAAACTAATATTCTATAACATATATTTTTTTCAAAAACATTCACTTGGCTCAGCAGGTTAAGAATACCATGTGCATGTAAATTGATACGACGACCGAGAATTCCATATCGACCGCCGCTGTGTAGGTAAGTACGAATTTGAATTTAGAACGTGACCAATTGTTAAAGAGGATGGATTACGTTATTATTGGCTGTATAAGCTGTATGTTTTTGAAAACAAAAATATGATAAGAAATGTTACTTCTTTATCGTATGTTTTTTTCAAAAACATTCACTTGGATCAACATAGCGAAAATAAAACAAACATTATGATGTGCCATACATTTAATATTGAAATGTAAATAGATACTAATCTTCATCACTATCTACGTCAATTGTTACAGTCAAGCCTTCGTTTTGAAAAATGTTACTGAGCCTTTCATTAGGGCGTGGAATTTTGGATAAATATCTGCCGTGTGACAGATAATAAATAACAGCCGCCACGTGCGAACAGCACCCCACAGTTCTCAAGCCATTGGCACATTCACAACAATACTGTTGTATTTAATTGTGTGTATACCCGTAGCTTCAGGATCATATTTTAAAAAACATCTGTACAACTTTTTAGATATGTGCCGGGACAGAACCTGTATTTTTAAAATCGTCGTTTGATCTTTAACGTATGCCATTTGCAAAGAACTGTTTTTATCTAAAAGTTCTGCCATTTTCTTATAATCTCCTTTTTTCTCATTGCAAGATCAATATGAATGCAACTCATATTGAAAAATAATGGATCCCGCCTTTTTTTTAAATTTCGTGGTACTCTACAACCAAGCTGCATACAGCTTATACAGCCAATAATAACGTAATCCATCCTCTTTAACAATTGGTCACGTTCTAAATTCAAATTCGTACTTACCTACACAGCGGCGATCGATATGGAATTATCGGTTGTCGTATCAATTTACATGCACATGGTATTCTTAACCTGCTGAGCCAAGTGAATGTTTTTGAAAAAAATATATGTTATAGAATATTAGTTTTTACATAAAATATCCAAAATTGGTGGGTATAACGGAACAATAAAAAAAATTCAAAGTAAAAATTTTACTATTTACAAATGCATTGGGAACTTATTTTTTTTTTAATAATACATCTAAATTACTAGCATAATATAATTAAGATACAAAAAAATCGGTTCAGTAGTTAAGACAAAAATAAATTAAAACCGATTATTTTTTTCTCCAAAACCTGTGACATTTTAGGCTCAATATTTGGTGGAATAGCATCTTATGCTTGGGGAAATAAATCAGCAAAACGACAATCAATTTGGCGTCTGGGGCCGATCCCCCATACAAACACGGTTATACCCTTTGTATTTAGATAGTAATACATATGTCGTAATTAAATTAAGATAAATGTCATGAAAATATATCAATTAAATGAAGGTGTATTCTGTATGTGGCTGTAAGGCCTAATTGCCTTAGTCTTAATGAAAGAAATTACTTAGTGCATAAAATGCGATTTTATACAGCCTATACCTAGCATAAAGAAGGACTTTACGAGCATGAGAAGTGAAAAAAGTATTATGGGGATCTGTTTCTTTTTATTTAAGGGTGCGTAAGTAGATATCGGGTTTTGTTGGGGCTATACCACCCACCGCCCATAGAACTGAACTATGTACAGTCGCGGAACGAAAAGGTTGACCAGTTTTCAAATAAATTCATTTACGCGTTGCAATCACATGTTACCTTTTTAAACTGTGTAACAGACGAGAGAAATAATATTGAACCAATAGTGGCTGTTGTTTATACGTGACCATAGCAACCCTTTTGTAACGACCAATAAAGACTTGAGTTAAGTTTGAACTAATAGTGGGTGTGGTTTAACCGTGACCATGGTAACCATGTATCTGTGGGCCATGTAGTGAAATGACATACATTATGACGGAATGTGTCATACTCGGTCGATAAGCAGATACTGTTATCAGTGATAACTTATACTGAGTAAGCAAAAACAGATCTTAAGGTGGTCAACCATTTCATTCCGCGACTGTATTAGGAACTTCGATCAACAATACAACTAGATTAAGGGACAGGGAACAAAAAACTGCCGAGCGAATAACGACTAACTTTAAATTGGGAGCTTACTTGAACTTAGTTCGTTGTCAACTACGTTAACAGAGACACGTTACAGAATGTCTCAGTGTGTTTTCAGAAACTGTACAAATCATTACAGTAAGGAGAATCTTTCAGGCAGAATATCATACTTTCGGTAAGTAAATGTCGATTCGTAATATAAATTAAGCAGACACTTTCAAATACAAGTATTTATTGTATCGGGTGTTTCAGAAAGTATAAGCACAAATTTGCAGTGATACCTTGTTGGTAGTAATAATAATAAGAAAAAAAAATGAATCTAGAATTGTTCTTTCCTTAGTTACCAACAAATATTTCCATTCGTCACCGTGTCTTTGTGCGAAATACGCGAAATGCGAGGCATTTCTCCAGAAAAACTAAAACTGATCGTGGACAAATGGTGTACAATCCCTAACATCACGATCAAAGAGTTGGCGATATCTGTGGGAGTTCGCATCGGAGCCGTACGTACGGCTATTCGAAAGTATGGTGAGGAATGTACTTTATACGATGCACCAAAAAGCGGTCGAAAAAGGGGGCCTGTGGATCGAAACTTGGACCGGAAGATTGCACAATTATTCAGCAGAAAAAAGGACTCATCTGTCAGGGATGTGGCTAAAAAACTACGAACATCGGCTAGCAATGTCCAACGGGCCAAGGCAAGAATTGGTTTAAAGACATTTAAAAAGTAGAAGAAACCTAAACGGAGCACTCAACTGGCCACATGCGTGAAACCGAGAGCAAGAAAGTTTTATGATAGCCTAAGGCGAAGGCTAGACGTACAATAAATATTGTTATCCGTCGATTGGCAAATACTGATGGATCACAATCTGTTCATGGATTCAGAGTGCCAAGGCTACACGTGCAATATTTTTGACGTCGGTATTATAACGCGTTTCGTGCAGTTCAGTCGTGTGTGTAGATATGGAGACAAAAACTAAAGCTTGTCTCGCTATTATTTTAGCATTTAGTTTAAAAAAAAGAATTAAAAGAAAGCAGTGGACTAAAAATTGGCTGCGACAAAAAAACAAATACACACACTTGAATCTATTGGCTGAAATTAAACTGAATGACGTAGAAGATTACGAAAATTATTTTCGTATGCCTGCCGCTTGTTTTGAAAACATTCTGACATTAGTAACACCCTTTTTAAGAAAAGAAGATACAGTCATGAGAGCTTCCATTTCTCCCATTTCGGCGGCACGTCAGTCTCCATTGCTGTCGCGATGCGTACTGACATTTCTCAATATTTTTTGTACGTGTAGTTCAGTATATTGACGGATCTCAATATTTATCAGAAATTGGCAAACCGGAATCCAAAAATCTAGATTTTTCTGACATATATGGTCATCCATCAATATAGCAGACTAGACGAACAATATATACCACAATATGAGATAAATATTGATGGATAACAATATTTATTGTACGTCTAGCCTTCGCCTAAGGAGTGGTCCGGAAAAAAAGTAGCAGCACATAATATGGAATTTATTTTTATTTTGTGCTAATTTCTAAGCAGTGCATTTTTAATAGTAATCTGTAGATACTATTAAATAAAATAAACAATAAGAATGGTAAAAATTAAAGAGGGATTTCAAGTTTTCGCCTTTTGCATTAAATCTCACCTAAAACTTTTTGAACACTGTCTTTTGAGAGAATTTATGAGGTGTTTGTCATAAACATAGTTTTTTTTTATAAGTTTGATGGGCTAGTTAATACTTTATTGAATTGTCTTTTGATCATTATTTAATATTTTTGATTTGACTTTAGTTTGAGGTAGTTACATTATTTTCAAAATTTGTGTATTTGCCATTTTTACGGAAATTTGTCTCCCATAGAAAAACCCCTGTCAGAGGTTAGATTGGAGAAACTTCCTTACTACCCAACGTGAAATCCAGTTTATTGGTATAAGTTATTCGTATAATAATATTCTTAAAAGCATAAAACAAGTTCTTTCAAGGAAATTCATTGCAATTGTGGTATTGTAGAAAACAGCAAGCGAAGATTGTCAAATTGTGTTGTGCAAAAAGTTATAAAGTACTTTTTTTTTTTTTTTTTATAAAAGAGGGAGGCAAACGATCATGCGGCTTACCTGATCGGAAGTAATCACCACCGCCCATGAACACCGGCAACTCAAGTTGAGTTGTCGGTCCGTTGCCGGCCTTTAAGGAAAATAAGAGCTCCTTTCTTGAAGGACCCCATGTCATAACTGGCAGGAAATATCGCCGGAGAGCGTTCGTTCCACAGTTTCACCGTACGAGGTAAAAAGTGCCTAGAGAAACGCACGGTGGAAGAACGCCATTCATCAAGGTGATGTTGATGGAACCTGGCCCTACGACGGGTGGTACGGTGGTGGAATACGGCGGCAGGCAACAATGCGAATAGTTCTTCAGAACACTCCCCGTTATAAAGCCTATACAGCACACAAAGTGAGCTGATGTCCCTCCTGATAGCAAGTGGATCTAATCGGACAGAGATCACTGGGTCGTTGACAATCCGAGCCGCTCTACGTTGAATCCGGTCAAAAGGAAGAAGAAAGCATTGCGGTGCTCCAGCCCAGAGATGAGAACAGTACTCCACATGCGGCCGGACCTGAGCCTTATAGAGTTGGAGGCAGTGGACAGCTGTGAAGTACCGTCTCGCTCTACTAAGCACGCCTAGCTTCTTGGAGGCTAATTTGGCTTTATCTTCCAAATGACTGCGGAACTGAATATCATGCGATATGTCAACACCCAGGATTCCGATAGTAGGCTTAATAACGAGGGAAGTGCCTTCGAACTGAGGAGTCATGACAAAGGGGCTTTTTTTGGCAGATAACACGCACAATTGTGTCTTGGCGGGGTTAAATTGGACCATGTCTAGTCTGCCCCACTTTGAGACCACCTCCAGTGATGACTCAATTACAGACACAAGCTTTGCTCGGCACTCTTCAGTGTCAGCTCGAGAGTGATTGCTCCGGCCAAAGTAGCGTGAGTGACCCGTGCTGTCATCTGCATAGCAATGAATGTTACTAGACTGTAACATATCATTGATATGCAGAAGAAACAGCGTAGGAGACAATACACAGCCTTGCGGCACACCAGCATTAACGGGCATGAGTTTCGAGCATGAGCCATCGACTGCTACTTTGATGCTCCGTCCCTCAAGAAAACTGGCTGCCCATTTACAAAAACTCTCTGGGAGCCCATATGAAGGCAGCTTTGACAAAAGAGCTTTGTGCCAAACACGATCAAAGGCCTTCGCTACATCTAAACTAACGGCCAATGCCTCGCCCTTGCTTTCCACGGACTCAGCCCAGCAATGAGTGAGGTAAACTAAAAGATCACCAGCTGAACGCCCACGGCGGAAGCCATACTGGTGGTCACTTAACAGCAGATGATCTTCAAGATACCCCAGCAGTTGGCGATTAATTACATTTTCCATGATCTTGGAAAACAAGGGCGTTATAGCTATAGGCCGATAGTTTGATGGATCTGAACGAATACCCTTTTTTGGGATCGGGTGAACCAAAGCTGTCTTCCTAGGGCTCGGGACTACACCGAGAGAATAAGAGAGCCGGAACAGACGCGTTAAAACTGGAGCCAGCTCAGGAGCACACATTTTCAAAACAATAGGAGGAATACCATCAGGCCCGCAAGACTTATGAACATCCAGGGAACAAAGGATTCTGTAGACATCTCGTTGTATAAAACGGATTTCAGGCATAGTGTCCTCACACCGCGGGATAGTCGGCGGTATGTTTCCCCGGTCGTCCAAAGTCGAGTTTGACGCAAAGAGAATACCCAAGAGATCGGCTTTCTCCTTAGCAGTGTGGGCTAAAGTATCGTCCTCCCGCTTCAAGGAGGGGAACGATGACTGGCAAAAGTTGTCTTGAACAGCTTTGGCGAGAGACCAGAATGCACGGGAACCGGAAGGTTGGCGCACAAGTCTGTCACCAATTCTGTTAATGAATTTGAATTTTGCCCTGGCTATACTCTTCTTGAATGACCTCGTGGCCGAGTTGTACTTCTTTTTAAATATCCCAGCGTTCGGATCACCAGCGCCCAAAGCTTCCGACCAGGCCCGATAAGAGTCCTGCTTTCGGCGGGACTCCGCATTGCAAGTCCCATCGAACCATGGTCGGGACTTGCCACCAACGGGGACCACCGAGTTTGGAATAAATAATTCCATTCCCTGAAGCACCACGTCGGCGACCGAGTCAGCACAGGCGCTGGGATCTTCTGGTGAGAAGCACACCTGTCGCCATGGGTAAGATGCAAAGAAACTTCGCATCTCGTCCCAGTCAGCTGACCTGTAGTGCCAAACACGACGACATCTTCCATTGCAAAGGCGACTTTGGCGTGTGAGAGGCACCACACTCCGAACCAGGCAATGGTCGGAGGTCCCGAGAGGGGCATCGACATAAACCTGGTAGAGTTCAGGATGGGAGGTCAGCATGAGGTCAAGTAAAGAAGGCGCTTGGTCTTCCACATCAGGAAGACGTGTTGGTGATTTAACCAGTTGTGTCAGACCATACGCCAGGGCGAATTCGTGGACAGATCTCCCCGCTTGGTCAGTAGAACGAGATCCAAGCCATTCAGCGTGGTGGGCATTGAAGTCGCCCAATACTACAATCTCGGCAGTGGGGGTCTGCTGCAGTAAAGTATCAGTCACCGTTCGAATGTGCTCCATAAGACGCTCCGTTTCTAAATTGCCACTATAGGACCTGTAAAGACACGCGTAAATCCTCACATGATCCTCGAGATCAACGCGTAACCAGATGATAGACAGGTCCTTTTCTTCAAGCGTGCCAAGGCGCCGACAACAGATATCCTCCCGGAGGAACACGCATACACCTGCTCGTGGAATGAAGTTATGTTCCACAATGTAGCCTGGGTATCGTAGATATGAGACATCTGCCGGGGAAGATATCTGTGTCTCCGTCAAAAAGAGTAAAGCCGGCTTAGCCGTCTCGAGATGGTGATGGACGGCGTTCAAGTTAGAGTGTAGACCCCTTACGTTGCAAAACTCAACGGCAAGCAAAGGGATAGCAGCCTTTTTACCCTGTTTGCCTCTGGCAGAAATACAGAGCGGGATTGTGCCCTCCCCAGAATACGCAGGGCAACCTGAACGCTCACGTTCAGGAAGGGATTCTCCTGCACCGAGGGTGCAGGTACCCTCCTGGGGTAAATTTCTATTCAATACCGCTGCCATATTTGGAGGGGGGGGGGGGAGAGGGCCACTGGCGCACCCACTAACCGAACGAAACGCAACAGTAACACTATTACTTCACGCCGATATTCTGTGGGAGGGTGGTACTACCCCAGACGAGCCGGCCCATTCGTACTGCAGCCAGTAAATGGATACAGTGTGGCTCTACCACCTTGATGCAAAAATACATACCACATTGCAATAAATATTGAGAAACCTTTTGAATCTCATATATTTCAAAATGATTGTATTTTTATTTAATAGTATGATATCTACAGATTACTATTACAAATGCACTGCTTAGAAATTAGCACAAAATAAAAATAAATTCCATATTATGTGCTGCTACTTTTTTTCCGGACCACTCCTTATTGTGCCGAAAACCAGCGTGCGTTATTATGGATGACGAAACGTACATTAAATTTGATTATAAAATGCTTCCGGGTGACCAATTTTATACCGTACGAGAAAACCAGGATGTCAACGATACCGAAAAAATCATTTTCGTAGAAAAGTTCAGTAAAAAAGTAATGGTTTGGCAGGCCATTTGTGAGTGCGGGAAGTTGTCCAAGCCATTCGTCACCTGAGTGGTGACAATGACAATGAAGGCCGATACCTACATTTCGGAGTGCTTGAATCGCCGCTTATTGCCCATGATCCGTGAGCATGGTGGCCTTGTTCTGTTTTGGCCAGATTTGGCATCTATACACTACTCGAAGACCACGTTAGCTTGGTATAAAGACAACGCAGTCGCATATATGTGTCTAAGGAGATGAATCTGCCGAACTGTCCTGAAGCCAGGCCAATCGAAACTTTTTGGGCTCTAACCAAAGCATATCTTCGGAAAAACATTAAGTCTGCAAATTCCATCGATGCCTTCAAAATAAACTGGTTGAAAGCCTCCAAAGTCATCGGAAACAGATCTGTGCTGAAGCTTATGACCAGTGTAAGGTCCAAGGTGCGGTCTCTGGCTGACATTAATGATGTCGAAAAAATTATGCCTGTATCTTGTTACACAATAAGTCAATTTTCCATCAATTAATATATAATTGTAAAAATTAAAAAAAAACTTTGTTTTATATCATATAGAACTCGTGCTTATACTTTCTGAAACACCCGATAAGTAAACGTAACAAAAACTTATTTACAGTATTTCAAATTTTCAGCTTTATGTAAAATAGGCACATAGATGATACTGATGATAGGGAAACAGAAGATGATGATAACTAAGCAGTATAGTGATCATCATCTTCTGTTTCGCTATCATCAGAAATGCGTTGTAATGAAACGTTGCTGAAGTTTCAAGAGCTGAAATAGTTGTCATCGTCATCTTCTTGAATATCAGGTGACACCGAGAGATCTGTTGAATCCACATATCTTAAATTTTGCCGTACTGTAATTAGTTTATTTAAGCGAGTATTATTTAGTCTATTGCGTAATTTTCTGGGGGTAATGGAGAACAAACTACAATTTCTTTCTGCAGAGGCAGAACTTGGTGGAATACTTAAGAGTCTGTGTGCTATTGGATATAATTCTTCTTTAGAACCAAAGCTCTGCCACCACAGTCGAGGAGCAATGGCCTCTGCGGTCGACTCTGCCGAATGACATATAGCGAAAAGTCCTGTTCGTGTACAAAATTCGGTAATATTTATCATGACTTTTACGGGATCTTTCGATAGGTATATTGCTTGACTATGTATAGAATTCGTAGCGTCAGCCATTTCATCGCTTGTCGAATCGAAGCCGATGTATCTAGGATCTAACAAATTCGCCACCAAATGAATTTTTTGTTTTCAGCTTCCGAAAATATATTATCCAAACTGAGTTTTCTAAAGATGCTGCAAGTTACAAAAATATGTTTCGGACGTCGGAGGCCTTCCCAACTTCAGATTCCGCTTCAGTAACAGCAACTGCGATTGGATTGATAATCTTAAGGATATATTTTATTTGGTACCAAATTTGGTCATCTAACAAAGTAGGTAGATTTAATGTTCGTTCCCAAATCTATTCCATCTTGAATGGCCAAATTGGCCAAAATGGCCAGGCCATCTTCAGGGCATCTTTATTGTTTAAATAAGATTCTAGAGTAGTGACCAAAGTATTCCATCTCGTTTTGCATGGCAGTTTTAGGGTTTAAGGTGTCCATAAACATTTGTCTGTATTAATTGGAAGCATGCCAGTAATCGGTGTTTATTTTGGATAAATTTAATAATGCGGCTCACAATGTCTATTATATCTCTAAGGGGCCCAATTTCGTTTCTATCTTTATAAATAAGATTGAGAGCGTGAGGTACACAGCCAATGCATGCAATGTTCGGGTAAACATTTTGTACGATTCTCCAGGCAGCTTTCATGTTTTTGGCATTATCCGTTACTATAGCTACAACTTTAGTAGGATTGATTACTTCTATTACCTTTAGAATTACGGAGCTTAAATATTCAGCTGTTTGTCTTTCACATTCAGGATAAACAGATTTTAAAAATATTGGCTGTGGCGTAGTCAGAATAAAATTCAACACTACTTTCCTATTGACGTTGCTCCAACCATCTGTAATAAGAGCTAAAGCCATTGAATTTTGTATTTTTCGTCGAAGTTAGTTTTTATACGCAAGTACTCGGCCTCCAACAAATGATTGCTAGTAGCATGTCTCGTTGGTGGGTCATAACTGGGATCTAAAGATTGCAATGCAGATTTCCAGTATTTCAATTCTAACAATGATAGAGGTTCCCCTGTGGCATATATAGCTCTAGCCAAGCAAATATCCGCCGTTTGGTAATGCAACCAAATGTCGCTGACGCGTCGGGGCATTTGAATAGCAATTAATTGCGAACGGGATTGGAATAAAACTTCAATCATGTGATAACATGACAAGAGTGTCATTTAAATGACGTGTCCTAATTTTGTCTGTGTCATAATTATAAAGTCATAAAGTTTCAAAAGAAAGACATAAGGTCAGGTGGGGTAAGGGGAACTACTGGGAAAGGGAAACACTAGTTGATATATCAATAACTGTACACCGCAGCGTTGTGATTACTCGATCGATAAAGCAGTAACTAAGAATTAGTACCCAAAAAAAAAACACAGATTGAGTTATAATGATTGAACGTGTGAGTGTGACAAAAACAATACTTTAGTTGGCAAACAACGAAACCACGAGTTCGACGTGTTCGATTTGGATACCGATTTATGTGTTAAAAAGTCTGGTAACAAGTCTGCAAATGTCAGTAAGTATTGTTTTATAGATATATTTTGTTTGTATGCATATAAATTTTTGCTGAATAGGCTGTAAATGTTAAATTTTGATGTGATTTGTAACATAACCTACAAATGCATAAGTGGGGTAAGGGAAACTATCATGGCCGGGTTAAGGGGGACATATGTTTCTCTTTCCCGATGTCAGAAGTAACAAACATTTTGAAGGCAAGGCAAATTTTATAAAAAGTAGAAATACAGTGCTACAGTCTCTTGAATCGGTAACTAACCATAAATGTTATGATATTTTACACATTGCTTGGGCACCGTAACAGCTGTCCTCTCCATACAAATTATACCCTAACCTAAATGGCAAAATAGGTTATTAATTTGGTAAGGTACCTACCAAGTTATGGGAAAAAAATTGTTAGGTATTGAACTATTCTATTATAATGATTGGTTATCTATTGACTATTATTATATTATGTTATTACATACTTTTATTATGTTATTTTGTATGATGTCAAATGACGGTTGGCGATATGAACATCTTGTTTTTATCCGTTTAGAAAAAAATATTTACAGACTACAATATTTTTTACAGAAAAATGCCGAGAAACTATGTGAGAACAACCAATAATGCGTCATACCAAAAGGAGGAGGTTTCTTAATTCGACCGTATATATATATATTTTTTTTTTTAAGTTTAAGTTGTCTTAATTGAGTATGTAAAACTTTGTAATGCCAAATAAAAGTAATTCCTATTAATATTATTCTTAGTAATTATTGATAAGCGTGAGGCTACTTTATTTTAACGATTAATAAACATTACAATAAAAACATTGCACTTCCTTTTTACTTCCTTTGTTTTTAGTTGACTACCTCTGTTCGAAACTCGTATGTTCCCCTTACCCCAAATACCGATTGTGATAAATATCTTCTATTTGCAACAGTATTTCGTTACGCATCAAGTACGCATTTCAATAAAGGTGTTTTTAAAATGTTTTGCGTAGTTATAATCCAAACTAGTATTATTACTTTTAGATTTATTGAGACTGTTTCCCTTACCCCAGAAATAGGGAAAGGGAAACGATAGAACTAGTCTAACGAATAATCATTTTCTGGCGATATGCATTAGAACTAGCATAAAAAGTATTTTGTCCTGGATAGCTAACGAAAATAAGTATGTTTTGTCTTAAGCGAAACAATTAAGAACCTTATACTTTGTAGTATAGAACTCAAAACAAGATAAGAAGAATAAAGTATGTTCCCCTTACCCCACCTGACCTTACTCGTAATTACACGGAATGAAATGTGCCTACCAACCTATCCTAAGTTATCCTACAATCTCATTGCTACATTTTTGCCGTGAATGAGGAACATTAATACAAAGTAAGCATTGATAAAACCATATATTCAAGTCTAATGCGCATGAAAAATAAATTCCCGTCTTGTCCATTCTTGATGAAAATGTCAGGACATTAATCGAAAATGACCGTCACATATGGAAAATATCGGACACTTTACAACTCTAATTTGGTTGTAGCAGAACAGTGCGCCTATGGAGTACTTTAATACTTTATATTTCTTGCAGTCGTTTTAATATTCATTTGTAGATTTTCTGGTGTTCCATTTCACTGTGTGGTATGGAGTTCTATCGTCGCGAGTGAACGGCACGAGTTTTTTAACTGATGATGAGGACCAAAGATGACCACCGGAAATCTTTAATCGTAATTGTTTAACGGGCAGTGATGAGATTTCACTATTAAGAATATGAAGCTACTTTTATTCATCATAATGTAGTGAAGTGCAACTGATGGTAAGTATCGGGAGAATTGTTTAATAATTAACGGTCCTGCATCAAGGACGGCGAAATTTTGTTATGGCTGATGGGAAGTTGTTATTAGACTATAAGGTTTCTTATTGTTATGGCTGATGGGAAGTTGTTATTAGACTATAAGGTTTCTTAATGTAATGTATATGTGCTTTAGTGAATCACAGGATAATATTAGAAGTATCACTAAATATCAATTACATTTTTACAAAAATAAACTGTCTTCTAAAACCCATTAAACATACATATAATAGCTTTACATTTGTCTCCCAATGGGGTAGGCAGAAACTATGGAACGCCAGGTGCACCGGTCTAAGCATACAAGTACAACTTTCGCTTCCCCTACATTCATCATTTTGACCCACTGAACAAGGTGAAGTAGTAGTCTCCTAGAAATCGTCTATCTGGTGCCTAAGAAAGTACGTAAGATATATCCAAGCCAGTGTCAAGGAGGTATACTTACACAAAAGCAATGCCCAATGATTCGTGCCACCGACCTAAGCTAGTAGATATAAGTTTTTCAAGTAGCTATTAGGGTTTTTGAAGACTGTTTTATTTTTTGTTACAAAAAGAAATATATGACGGTTTACGAGCCCACAATATTATCTTAAAATATAAAAAAAACATTGGAGTTGTTATTTATAATTAAACCCATACCCACCTGGGACGTCAAGACAGAAAAAATATTAAGCGTAAAGCTACTCCATTTGTACTCAGCTCTAGTTATGTATAGTATATAGTTTTAGTTATTTATTAGGGCCGAAAAAACACGTTTTCTTACGGGGTTTGAATCTCTCTTGTAGATTGGGTTCAAAATACCGAAGGTCGACTAAGGAAGTTGATGTCGGGGAACGAATAACGAACCTTAAGTGGAGATGAGCGGTACACTTGGCGAGGCAGAAGGATGGCAGATAGACGAAGTTGGTTAGTAAATGGCGGCCAAGGAATTCAAAAAGATCCGTAGGTAGACAACCCGGCCGATGGGTGGACGATATCCATAAAACGGCGGGGAGACAATGGATGCGACTAGCGCAGAACCGAGGAGATTGCCGTGATATGGAAGAGAACTATACCCAACAGGGCGTATACAGGCTGATGGGATGCACGGAAACAACTTTAACCATGCTGGATGAATTAAATAGATTTTTAATACAAATAAAAAGATTTCTAGTTTTCTTTCATTTTTCACTGAAAGTCATGTACTTATCAAACTGTCCTCGTACTTGCTAACGGTCCGTGTTGTTTAACTTCGATTGAGAACTTTAATGACCGGGTTTTATTAATCAAATAATTGCTTAAAAAACGCTTTAAATAAAAGTGGTGTTAAAGTCAGCGATTGTTCCTTAGTGAATTTCGCAAATAAATAATAATTTTGCGCGCTACATACATTTGTTTTACCTCTTCAGGGCCAAGGGTGGAGTAACTTCGGGGACGAAGACGAGAGCCTCGGTCGCGGTTCGCGTCAACGCAAGGAAGTCGACTATACGGACTCGCTGACTGAAAAGGAGTGGCTGAAAGCAATCGACGACGAGTTCGACGAGGAAGAAGAAGAAGACGACGACGATGAAGTTCTCGATAAGAAGAGGAAGAAAGGGCGAAAGCGTCGGTGAGTGGACAAAGATTATCTAGGAGTTGATAACGGTCCAGTAGTATGATTATTGTCGTATGATACTATTACATAATAGTGTAAATACTTGTTGATTTATTATAAATATTATAATCAAACCCACTGTTGGGCTTCTTCTGTTGGAAATCTCTCAAATCACGACAGTGCCATTTCGGGCCAATCCTATCAAGAGCCATCAAGATCAGCTCGCAATCTGCGCCGTAGTCTGCCGCGTCGTCCTGTGTGACACAGTTCGCATAAATGTTTCTAAACTTACACTAATAATTATTAAGAGAAAAGATTTGTATTTTTGTATGCTTGTAGCTAATAAATTCAAAAACTATTGGACCGATTATCCCTGAGTAACATGGGCTATTTTTCATCCCGGAAAAATGAACGGTTCCCGTGGAATGACAAAAATACGAATTCTTCACGGACGAAGTGGCTGGCAGAAGCTATTTAGTGAATAAAACTGATTAATGTAGGGGAATAGTAGATAATTTAAATGCCATTTCCGAGGATACTGAGCCTTAATAAGTTAACTCCATTATAAGAAGTGGTCCAGAAAAAAAGTTTGAATTTTGATCAATGTACAAAACATAATCTAGAAGTTATTTTATGGTGGCGATTATTAGTTTATGGGTGAAACGCAAAAATATTGTACATAGTTGAGGACTTAATTGACACAACGTTAACTTTCTTCCATTGTTTTTCCTTTGTGAAAGTTATCCATATGATTATATGACTAATCTTCGTTACACAAAGGAAAACGTTAAGGATTGTTAAAGATTTTCTAATTGAGCCCTTCCTTAACTATGAACAATATTTTTGCAATTATTTTAAAATAATTCAAATGGCCCCATCTGAAGTTACTCGTCGTAAGTTAACTATAGACACCTAGCTAGAAAATGCCCGATAGATTCAAGTTCAGGTCGCCAAATATTGAAATATACCCGATCCAGAGTAGCTAAGGTTCTGCGGACTTACAGAAAGAGATCGTATGTTAATAGAAAAGCAGGCACCGGTCGGAGAAAAATGTTCCTTCAGATTAAAGAGTGTGGCGGACTGAGATCATACAAGGTTCAAAAAGTACCAGACGGAACCCCAGAAAAACAAAAAACGGCTAGGACACAAGCTAGAAAATTATTCACAGACTTCCTAACAAGATTTGACTGTTGCCTAATGGACGATGAAACCTATAGCCTACGAGTACCAACCCTATATAAAGGCACTAAAATCATTGTATGATGGATGACTCGAGTGCCTATGTCAGGATTAATGGGACGTGCACGGCCTGTTTTCGCATAGAACGTGGTGTTCGACAGGGCTGTGTAAGTGTGTAGCGTCTCCTTGGCTGTTCAAACTATTCGTTGACAGTTGTTTTTCAGATTTGAGAGAGTATTAGCGTGGGATAAGGATAAATGAATCGGCTCTTAAAACTTTGGTTTATGCTGATGAGCAAGTTTTCTTTGCATCATCGTCGGATCACTTGCAAAAAATGGTTACTTTGATGAATGAGGCGTTCAGAAGGAAAAATATGAAAGTTAATGTTATAAAGATGAAAGAGATGGTCGTGGAGAGGGATGAAAAAAAAAACAGCATGTGAAATAATTAATGAGGATGAAAAATTTTAACAAGTAGATGAGTTTGTATATTTACGGGAGATGGAATATGTGAGGGGGATATTGAAAGTAGAGTAAAAGCGGGAAAGATGATAATGGGGCGCTACACTCGATCTTGGCAAATAATATCATATCGAGCAAAGCTCGCCTTGCCATTGTTCTGGGAGTATTGATACCAAGTTTGATGTATGGTAGTTATCATGGGTATGGCAGAAGAAGAATGAAAACAGGATTAATGCTATTGAAATGAGAGCTCTGAGAAGTATGTGTGGAGTTACGAGTAGGATGATGGATAGAGTTATAGGTAGACCGGATAACTGAGTCCTCGCCCGCGCGGTACAGGGGCGCGGGGGTATGACGACAGAGGGGACCGAGAGCGGGGAAGGCGGCAGACGCGCATAGTGTGATATACAAGAGGTGATATGTGCACTGGATAGTTCTTGAGATATGTGACGTCATAGCCGTTAACGGATGGTTATAAATTTTGAATGAAAAATAATAATTTATACTTAACGGTAATTTAATTGAAAAAGCTTCATACTAATGTAACAAAATGAAACAGTAGGTAGGTAGACGGTTTGTAATTTTATTTACAAGAATATAAGTATATAATAATATTAATAATATAATTAAGTATTGAGATTATAAGTCAATCACTTATGCTCATATTAATGTCTCTTGAACTTGATTCTTCACTTTCGAAGGTGTCATCATCAGAATCGTCCTGCACATTAACAATCAATCGATCAACATCATCATCTAGAATTCTATCATGTTTGCAGTATTCGTCCTCGATTTTAATTACGTGGTTAACACAATGATCCCATTTCTCTGCGGAATATTCAGCAAATAATCCCTCTAAAATATTTTTTTTTTGATCCATGCTAGTCTCGATACTTTTTTGTGCTAATTGTCCTTTAATATCTCCCCAGACCAACTCAAAGGGGTTTAAATCTGGATGGTATGGAGGCAAACGCAACACTTCATGTCCGTTTTTCTTCAATATTTCTTCAATTTTGTAAATATCTTCTGTGAAATGGCTTTTAATTATTTGTATTAAATCACATTTTCTATATTTGTCATCAAATGACACGTTATGACGTCGTAACCATGCTTGCATAGATGGCTTGGTAGAAGCCATAGTTGGCTTTTTATCTTCTCAAACCGAATGGTAAGCTGCGTTATCCATTATTATGACAGAATTTGGAGGTACGAGTATATATATTAGGCAAGAGCTTTTCATTTGTCCTACTGTCAATCCTTCTACACATGCAGCCTGTGGGGGTGCTTCACGTAGCGGGCGTACAGCGACCTTCGGGTGCAGTACAATAACGCCTTCAGGATGCTGATGGGGTTGCCGCGTCATTGTAGTGCGTCGCTTATGTTCGCGGAAGCACAGGTTGATGGCTTTGCCGCTATCATGCGTAAGCGGAGTGCCTCTCTGCTAAGTAGATGGCGCGCCAGCACCAACAGCATCTTGATGGCGTTGGTTGATAGGTGGGACTCCCCACTGCTCCAGCGGTGGACACAGCTCCACACTTATTCTTATTCTAAAACTAATAATAGAGTATAAGATTTTTAACATAAGTAACTAATACCTATGGATTTTATCCGAAATAAACGATTTTTATTTTATTATTATTTATTTATATTCTATATGACAGTTGACGTTTGTTTGTTTTTCTGGCTTTGCTATGATTAGCCAATGTCAGTTTGTTTATGTATTGACCACTGACGTCACTGATTCCTGTACGACGCCATCTTGCCAAAGAAAGCGTTTTGGCGGCATATTTTAAAAGTGAATTTTTATTTCCTTTTTTGAGACGAAATACATAAAAGAATTTAAAATTACCACTTTTGGAGTACTCAATAAACACCAACAAATAATCTGAGATGGTTTTCAAAAACATGTCAAATAGCCTATTTATGACGAAAACGGCCCGCTCACTTTCAACGTTACTCACAAACAAACTACAAATGTCAGTTTTTTTTCTTTAATTGCGTTGACACCTTACGGTGTTGCTGTATCAAAACACGTTTTTCCCTTACTTTTTTATTAATGTTTAGGGGAAATTCAAATCATTGTATGATGGATGACTCGAGTGCCTATGTCAGGATTAATGGGACGTGCACGGCCTGTTTTCGCATAGAACGTGGTGTTCGACAGGGCTGTGTAAGTGTGTAGCGTCTCCTTGGCTGTTCAAACTATTCGTTGACAGTTGTTTTTCAGATTTGAGAGAGTATTAGCGTGGGATAAGGATAAATGAATCGGCTCTTAAAACTTTGGTTTATGCTGATGAGCAAGTTTTCTTTGCATCATCGTCGGATCACTTGCAAAAAATGGTTACTTTGATGAATGAGGCGTTCAGAAGGAAAAATATGAAAGTTAATGTTATAAAGATGAAAGAGATGGTCGTGGAGAGGGATGAAAAAAAAAACAGCATGTGAAATAATTAATGAGGATGAAAAATTTTAACAAGTAGATGAGTTTGTATATTTACGGGAGATGGAATATGTGAGGGGGATATTGAAAGTAGAGTAAAAGCGGGAAAGATGATAATGGGGCGCTACACTCGATCTTGGCAAATAATATCATATCGAGCAAAGCTCGCCTTGCCATTGTTCTGGGAGTATTGATACCAAGTTTGATGTATGGTAGTTATCATGGGTATGGCAGAAGAAGAATGAAAACAGGATTAATGCTATTGAAATGAGAGCTCTGAGAAGTATGTGTGGAGTTACGAGTAGGATGATGGATAGAGTTATAGGTAGACCGGATAACTGAGTCCTCGCCCGCGCGGTACAGGGGCGCGGGGGTATGACGACAGAGGGGACCGAGAGCGGGGTAGGCGGCAGACGCGCATAGTGTGATATACAAGAGGTGATATGTGCACTGGATAGTTCTTGAGATATGTGACGTCATAGCCGTTAACGGATGGTTATAAATTTTGAATGAAAAATAATAATTTATACTTAACGGTAATTTAATTGAAAAAGCTTCATACTAATGTAACAAAATGAAACAGTAGGTAGGTAGACGGTTTGTAATTTTATTTACAAGAATATAAGTATATAATAATATTAATAATATAATTAAGTATTGAGATTATAAGTCAATCACTTATGCTCATATTAATGTCTCTTGAACTTGATTCTTCACTTTCGAAGGTGTCATCATCAGAATCGTCCTGCACATTAACAATCAATCGATCAACATCATCATCTAGAATTCTATCATGTTTGCAGTATTCGTCCTCGATTTTAATTACGTGGTTAACACAATGATCCCATTTCTCTGCGGAATATTCAGCAAATAATCCCTCTAAAATATTTTTTTTTTGATCCATGCTAGTCTCGATACTTTTTTGTGCTAATTGTCCTTTAATATCTCCCCAGACCAACTCAAAGGGGTTTAAATCTGGATGGTATGGAGGCAAACGCAACACTTCATGTCCGTTTTTCTTCAATATTTCTTCAATTTTGTAAATATCTTCTGTGAAATGGCTTTTAATTATTTGTATTAAATCACATTTTCTATATTTGTCATCAAATGACACGTTATGACGTCGTAACCATGCTTGCATAGATGGCTTGGTAGAAGCCATAGTTGGCTTTTTATCTTCTCAAACCGAATGGTAAGCTGCGTTATCCATTATTATGACAGAATTTGGAGGTATATATATTAGGCAAGAGCTTTTCATTTGTCCTACTGTCAATCCTTCTACACATGCAGCCTGTGGGGGTGCTTCACGTAGCGGGCGTACAGCGACCTTCGGGTGCAGTACAATAACGCCTTCAGGATGCTGATGGGGTTGCCGCGTCATTGTAGTGCGTCGCTTATGTTCGCGGAAGCACAGGTTGATGGCTTTGCCGCTATCATGCGTAAGCGGAGTGCCTCTCTGCTAAGTAGATGGCGCGCCAGCACCAACAGCATCTTGATGGCGTTGGTTGATAGGTGGGACTCCCCACTGCTCCAGCGGTGGACACAGCTCCACACTTATTCTTATTCTAAAACTAATAATAGAGTATAAGATTTTTAACATAAGAAACTAATACCTATGGATTTTATCCGAAATAAACGATTTTTATTTTATTATTATTTATTTATATTCTATATGACAGTTGACGTTTGTTTGTTTTTCTGGCTTTGCTATGATTAGCCAATGTCAGTTTGTTTATGTATTGACCACTGACGTCACTGATTCCTGTACGACGCCATCTTGCCAAAGAAAGCGTTTTGGCGGCATATTTTCAAAGGGAATTTTTATTTCCTTTTTTGAGACGAAATACATAAAAGAATTTAAAATTACCACTTTTGGAGTACTCAATAAACACCAACAAATAATCTGAGATGGTTTTCAAAAACATGTCAAATAGCCTATTTATGACGAAAACGGCCCGCTCACTTTCAACGTTACTCACAAACAAACTACAAATGTCAGTTTTTTTTCTTTAATTGCGTTGACACCTTACGGTGTTGCTGTATCAAAACACGTTTTTCCCTTACTTTTTTATTAATGTTTAGGGGAAATTACTTGTAACACAAAAAATAGTTACACAAAAGTGAAATTTCTATCAACTAATCTAAAGATCAATAAAATACTCAGTTAAGAGTATTTAAACACCGTAATTACTTCAAACAGAGGGTAATAATCTGGTCTTTCAAACGTATTAATGTTTTTTTGTGTATGTTTAAAAAATTAAAAGTTACATAGTGTTTAAGTAGCGGTAAAAAAAAGGACACGGCAATTTTGACCAAAATTAGGGGGGTTTGGTGAACATAATTACATAAATTTTAAAGAAACAAACCACTTTTATTCCGTTTTTGCTATGGGCAAACAAGCTCAATAGTTGCTTTATAGAATCAAATAACTACAAGGGCTGTAATGCTTATAGTTTAGTTGAAATCAACCTGGAAAATTTGGTTCGGACAAAAAGTAACAATTTTGGCGGCCTTACCCAGTTTTGGTAGAAGCACAAAATAAAGCTTCATGTTAAGTTTTCAAAGTTGAGAAATGCTCACTGAACGTAAGGTAGCGCTTACTCGTCACTTAGCTGTCATATATGCGATGAGTATTTAACAGAGCCCGGATTTTTCGCGGCAAAATAAAAGACTGTCGCAATCTAGCTAGTGATGGAAACACTTTTTTATCGATAATACCGATATATATATATATATATATACATTATTTTATAATCATTCGCTGTAGTTGTTTTATATGTGTTATTCCATCTAAAGTTTAACTCTTACTTTATCATATCAAATAATAAAATAACCCGTCGGGTAACTTTGAATCAAGTGACTACATCTACTACCTCATTGAATATAGCTAATACATAACTAGCTTTAAGTACAGAATGTTAGCTATTAGTAAAAAAATTATCATTTTGCAGAGTTTTTTTTTTTTTAATAATAATTATTAATATAATAGATACTTCAGAAAATGAGTACTGCATTTTATTAAATGTCGTATCATTACGTACTACAGTAATAAAAAAAAATCGTCTGGATATAACCTGTTTCTGAAACCGCTTTGAAACAGACTATATAATTTTACACAAACCTCACGTACTTTTTTTTAGTAAAAACTTTTTTTTCGTTTCTTTTCTTCTGCTACACAACTATCGATATATTCATATTAAAATATTTGTAACACTAGCTAGATTGCTACAGGCTTGTTTTGCCGCGAAAAATCCGGGCTCTGGTAATTAATTATTTCTCAGCGCTACATGGTGCTAAGATGGTAGTCCCTATGTTCAGCAGATTAAGGACTACTCTTACAGCGACATGTAGACGGGTCATACACAGATTTAGGTTCCCGTCTTTCCTGTGGACATACCCGAAGTTAACGTGTTTAAGGCCTAATTTTCTCACTGAACCCACATCCGCAAAAACGGCGTCACGTCTTCTTTAGTCCTATCAAATAAAAACATAACTTATATGCACACGAGCCCTTAACTATTGACCACAGGAGAGACAACTTTTGTTTTTGTGATTGTGTATGACCCAGACACCCTTTTCTAAAGAGGTGTGCGTCTCTTTCCAACAGTACACTTATGGATGCCACAAGGAATGTTTCAAAATATATCGATAACCATATAAAACTTGTTTGTAACCTTAATATAGGTACTATTAACATTTACAGGCAGTAAGTAAAATTATATCATTTAAACTTAAAACAGTAATGTTATAATAGAATGATATCTTATTGTCAAGAATACGGTTTGCATAAAGTTGTAAGATTTTAAATTGGGAACGATACCTATATTAAAACGTAACAAAAAAATGGCATTTCTGAAGCTTGTAAATATTTTTGTTTTGATTGTACCTTATTAGTACATAAAAGTCTAAACTGTAAGCTTGGATATTACGATGTTGATACAAATACACTAATAAAAAGGGTTCGGTTGGGTGCCACGTCACGAGATCTCAGTTTGGGGCGAACCAGTAGTTTATCGTACCTACATTCTTATGTAAACTTTATTTCACAAATGGTAAGAATAACTTAAAACAGAAAGATTTAGTAAGCTCACAATCATGGTTTTCTTTTTACCGGTTACAGGTAGCCAGTTGAGAATTTCTCTGAATACGAGAGCTGTTTGATAAGTCCTTTTAAGAAGTAAAAAGGAAATGTTTGTATACAATTTACATTTTACAAAATCCAAAAACACCATTTGTCTAGGTCTGCAAAATAGCCGTTTGCACCTGCACTGCGGTTCTCATTTGTCAAAAAATTTAGTACTCCAAGCCGTCTTTTCAAATTTGGGTATAGGTATATAGGTTATATAGGCATTGCAATGGTTGACGTGTGCACTAGGGCATTGTCTTCATGAAAGACGACTTTCTTGGGTGACAATTTTGGTCGTTTTTCAATAATTTGGCATTAAAACGGTCCAATAACTCTGCGTAATAACGGCCAGTGATAGTCTTCCCTTTTTCCAAGTAGTCAATCATGATGATTCCTTCGCCATCCCAGAAAACTGCCGCCATCACTTTCCTAGCCGACAAAATAGTCTTGGCCTTCTTTGAGGCACGGTTCACCAGTAGCCATCCATTGTTTGGATTGCTGTTTTGATTCGGGTGTATAGTATAATGGTGAACCCAAGTTTTGTCCACAGTGACAACTCGACTCAAAAAAAAACGAGGATTACGCTTCATCATATCCAAACACAGCTTTGAAATTCACTTTCGTTCGCGTTTCTGTTCGATCGTCAACAAACATGGCATTCATCTTGCAGACAGCTTTGTCATAGCCAAATCTTCGTGCAGTATTTTATGAACTCGCTCATGAGTACAATATTATGGACTTCTTCAACAACATCCTCAGTAGTGACTTCGATTGGCTGACCAGAGCGTGGAGCATCAGATGTGCTTGACCGACCACGTTTAAAATCATTTAACCAGTTATAAACAGTCTGCAACGTTGGTGCGTTAGTGCCATGAACAGAATCAAGTTCAGTTTTTATTGCGGCAGCACTGGAACCCTTAATAAAAAAATGTTTTATAACGGCACGAAATTCCGATTTATCCGTAGTTGTGAGAAATTTAGAAGTGATCACATTCAAGCAATGGTTAAAGTGTCAATTTCTTGTTTTTTTTTACTGATTTGCCAGTGTTATTGCCATTTACCAAAAAAAAGGCCAAAAAAAATAATGAATAATGGATCTAATCCGCTACAAGATTAAAGTAAAACAAATCATACACTAATGAGTGGTGAACCAGAACCAGTTGAGGATTAGATTTTTGTTAATCTACTATGGTTGTAAATATAAATGGTTTTAAACTAAAAATAACAATGGTTGTAAATCTATGACGGCTTCTTATAAAGGTGACAAAACTGATAAATTAAACTTTTATATTATTAAATGCTCATAATTTACTTACAAAGAGGAGTCTAAGATAAAAGTGGTCCATTTATGCTAAATGTGACTTCGGTGTCATCACTACATACGAGGGTCAAACTGAAAGTTTCGGGAATAGAAAAAAATATGCAGTTAAATTGAATAAAAGTATTTTTATTGTTTTTCAAAGTATTCTCCTTTATATTTTATGCACTTTTCCATGCGATCAAACCAGTCATTAAAGCACTTATTGAAGTCTGAAGTAGGGGTCGACAAAATGGCCATTTTAAAAGCCTCCACTGCTGCTTCCGGCGTCTGAAACCGGTGACCACGCAACTTATCCTTAATTTTGGGGAATGTGAAAAAGTCATTGGGGCTTAAGTCGGGGCTGTATGGAGGATGGTCCAGTAATTCGACTTTTTCACCGTCCAGGTACTCAGTTGTTTTCCGAGCGGTGTGAGGGCTGGCATTGTCGTGGTGAAGGATAATGCGGCGACTAGGGTTTTTTTTTCGGAGTTCAGCAATGATACTCGGCAAACAAATAGTGGTGTACCAATCTGCATTGACCGTTCTACGATCTTCAAGAGGAATAGTAGCCACGTGACCCGATTTGGAGACAAACGTAGCCACCATCTTTTTGGCCGTGCTGCGAGAACGAATAACTTTTGTCGGCGTGAGCTCATCTTCGTAGACCCATACTCGAGATAGGTTTTTATTTTCAGGCTTATATGCATATATCCAACACTCGTCACCGGATACAATGCTAAAAACTGCATTTGAGCTTCCTCCGTTGAATTTCTTCAAAGTTCTGAGGCACCAATTGACACGAGTCGTTTTCTGCTCCTCAGACAATAAGTGAGGGATCCAACGGGAAAACCACTTTCGCACGCCTAGTTGTTCCTGTAAAATGATTTGTATCTGACTCATTCCAATGCCCAAACACTCTTGAATCTCCTGATAGGACACATGTCGGTCTTCCTTTATCAGCTGACGCACAGCATCGACGTTTTCTTGCGTGACTGCCGATTTTGGTCGACCTTCACGCACGTCGTCCGTGAGGGATAGACGGCCACGTTGAAATTCTGCATACCACCTGTATATTGTCGTCTTTGAAGGTGCTTCATTACTAAAAGCAACAATCATCCGGTCTCCACATTGTTTTTGTGATAATCCACTTTTAAAGTCGTAATAAATCATAGCTCTTAAATTTTCACGGGACAATTCCATTTTCAGCAGCGACTCGACGACTTCAAAAAACAATTGAAACCGAACCATCGCTTTTTTTTTCTTTGTGGCCAGTGTGTTAAAATAATGAAACTCTAGAGATTATAAAAAGGTATGATATGTGTCAAAAATATGTTTCTAAGTATTAGATTCCCGAAACTTTCAGTGCAGCCCTCGTAGTATAAAACAAAGTCGCTTCCCGCTGTCTGTCCCTATGTATGCTTAGATCTTTAAAACTACGCAACGGATTTTGATGCGGTTTTTTTTAGTAGATAGAGTGATTCAAGAGGAAGGTTTTTATGTATAATAAATTTTGTTTTATGTACGTGTGTTATAGAAAACTCAAATAAACCGAAGCGAAGCGAGGGCGGGTCGCTAGTATACTTATATAGACAGACACATCTAAAATCCAATCAATGGATTAAATCTGGAATACAGTTGAACCGAATCCAGATTTTAGTAAATATTTACGTCATTCAGGATAATTATGTTCTTATAGTGTAAGCTTTATATTGTAAAGGAAATTTAATTTTCTATAACGTGAAAATCACTACATAGTATAAAACGAACTCGCTTCCCGCTGTCTATCTGTCCCTACGAGTATGTTTACTTAGATCTTTAAAACTACGCAACCGATTTTGAGGCGGTTTTTTTAAATAGATAGAGTTATTCACGAGGAAGGTTTATTGCTTTACGGGTGTAACAAAAAAACACATAAACCAAAGCGTAGCGAGGGCGGGTCGCAAGTTTGTTATAATTGTTTTTCTTGTGTTTTAAGCGTGTGATTTTAGTGATAAATAACTAGAACTATTAACACATTCAGTTATATTGCCCTCCGGACCATCTGGCCACCAAATCTTTACCACCAGTGGTGACTTGAACCTGCAATTTCCCAACTGACTACCAGTGACCAAAGAACACGATATTTACCACTAGTGGTAAAACTGGAAGGGTTTCGTTTTAATTGACCACCGGTGGCCAAACCGCACTTAAATTACCACTAGTGACCAGATGATCTAGAGGGTGGGATAGAAAACAGGATACTTTATTTGTAATATAAATATGTACAAGCTTAAAACAGTAACACATAAATAAAAAATAAATTAAAGACTAAGTTATATCTAAGAAAGGCCATCGCGGCGTAGGTAGTGCCTAAGATGCTGGCGGGGATGCCGCACGCTGAGCAAATATAGCAAATTAATACATACCTAATTCAATATAATAATGTAATATACATTAAATTATTATTCAATTTTCGCAAACTATACATATACCACCTTCTTCATTGCTCCATTACGACGTAAAAGAAAATTCTACATTGACATGCGTCATTGTGAAAGGTTTCCTGGGGTTATCTACAGCAAATAATTTCACCGATTACTAGTGCGACGGTTTATTTATCACAATAATGTGTGATCGTGGCTTTGTGCAAACACAGAACAACCCAATTACTTGTGAATATATAGCAACGCAAAGAGGTGGAGTACTACTTTTGCATGATGGTCGCAGATACCACCTAAAGAAGACCTACAAGTGTGGAAATAAAATATGGATTTGCTATAATAAAAGCTTTTGCAAGGGGAGTCTGACACTAAATAATATTCAAATTAAAGTTAAAGAAAAGGTTCATGACCCAAATTGTCAGCAATCACTTTCAAAAAACATCGTAGCAAAGCATGTCGATCAACTAAAAAAAGATGTTACTGAAAATTATGAACCAATTCCACGACAATATTTCTCTATGGTAGGTCGACTACAAGACCAATGTGCAAATTTAGATGACATGCCGAAATACACTGGAATAAAGTCTACATTATATCGCCACATGAAACGATCGCTTGGTGTACGCAAAATACAATGTGTCAGGGCAAATGAAGTTGAAGTGCCACACATTTTCACTGACTTTTTACTAGCGGATTATGAATATCTTAACAACCGAATATTAATTTTTGCTTCCGAATATGCTAGAAATAAAATTTGCGACGTGGACCATTTTTATATGGATGGAACCTTCAAAAGTTGTTCCAAACCCTTCACACAAATATACAGCATACATGGAAAAATATCTAGTGCTGACGGGTCCACCGCAATTATACCATTATTGTATGCACTAATGACGAATAAAGATACACAATCATATGAACTACTATTCATGCTTTTAAAGTCACAACTTAAGTCATGGAAACCCAAAAAAATGACCCTGGATTACGAGTCATCAGCCATCAATGCCATAAGAAATATTCTTCCAGAAGTAGAAATTAAAGGATGCTTTTACCATTATATTCACTGTCTGAGAAGAAAGGCAAAGGAAATTTCTATGAAAACCTCAGTAGAGAGACGTCACGTGGCTTTATGTGGAGGACTAGCTCTAATTCCTCCACAAAATATTGATCAGGGATGGAACTACATACTGAAATGGAGTCCCTCAACCGAACCTATCTCGAACTTTAATAATTACTTCGTCAAACAATGGCTAAATAATCATTTATTGAGTAGAATGTGGAATTCCGAAGGAGAAAAGTATCGTACAACAAACCATCTAGAGGGCTGGCATTCAAAAATAAACAGATTCTTAGGCCAAAAAAATACAACTTTGCCACGACTGTTAAAATTATTAAAAGATGACGCAAAATATTATTCCATACAGGAATCTGTCAAGAATTTTCTTTTGTTGAAAAGATGCCGTGACCGTGTCGAAAATGATGCAAAAATTACCCAAGCTGTAGCGGAATTAAATAAAAATGTGATCACTGTTGGACACTGTCTAGAGATAGTATAAGCCCTTTTGCTTACTAATAGGTATATACAAGTAGGTATAAGTTATTATTCAAAGTCAAAGTGATAAGTGAAGTTACTTATATAGAGCATGTGGAAAAAGTACATTTAGTTTAATTAAGTTTAATTTTTCACGATAACTTATCTTTCTAACTTAGTTAATTTTTTAGTACAAATAAATGTGGTACTTGGATTTACTAGGTTTTGTTTTGCCCACCTTGTAGCTCCTTTTTATAAGTTGACCACCGGTGGTGAAGTGATACTATTTCTGTTTAATTTTAACACCAGTGGTCAAATGAGCTTGTTTCCACCACCGGTGGTGATATAGGAGTACTATCGTGTTCTTTGGTCACTGGTAGTCAGTTGGGAAATTGCAGGTTCAAGTCACCACTGGTGGTAAAGATTTGGTGGCCAGATGGTCCGGAGGGTTATATTGATTGCTGTAGAATAAACCATTTATGCTCTGAAATCCATACAAATATTAATATTCATAAAAAATAGAAATAATGCTTAAAAACAAAATTCACCGGTGATATGTTATGGCCTTTGATTTTATATTAACGTTTGCACTTCGATTGTTGAACAGTTTCACGCTAAAAACAGTCTTTTACCATTTAAACGGAGCTCGTATACTGACAGCGATCAGTGGGTGACTAAGGCAACATGTCCATTTTGACCATATCGAGGCGTCACGAACCACGATCTGAGGGGAATATGAAAGGAAAGGAAAATACACCGTGGGCCTGAGGAACCCGACAGATTTTAACAGGGTATTCCTGACTATAACATGAGTAAAAAATGTAATATAAACATAGGTCCATATATATATTTAAAAAATATATTTTAGAACAGAATTAAGCAATTAGCACTTCCTTGTGAACAAATCTTTAGTTGAGAGAGTGAGATAAAGATAATCCTATCCCTAGGTGAGAAACAGTAAGCAAACGGCACTTCACGACTAACTCCGACATCATACGATGTACGACCAGTGAAGTGACGGTATGTGTCTTGGTGTCACATCATGACAACAAACGTCATGAAGGTATAGCATGCTCGTCTTAGTTTATTGATTCATAATGCCACGCTACATTTTTAAGATAAAATCTTAATTATTGGCATACCTAAAAAAAAACATATCATCACCAAAACCGTCAGCATGGCCACGATTTCATCCGTAAGAAATGATACGTTCCATTTGTTACATACTGGTAGGAGCGATTACTTTGTCTGTTTACAAACGATCATGGTAATCAAACCGTATTTTAAATTCTCGCTTATTTAAATTAAAGCGTGTCTAACTATGTATGTCATATTCTTAGGGTTTGTTACACTTGAGATTTTACAACTTGAGTTTTTTTTAAATAATGAATATCTCGGGAAGTATGTGAATAATGGAGTACATGTTATACCACATTGTATATTCTTGATTGGCTCTAGAATCGTTCCTCGGGCCCGCGGTGTTTTTTTTTCGAGCTGTGGCAGTGAACGTAAATACGAAAGAAAATTATTTTTAATTTTTCTTTTTTATTTGTTTAAATGTTTGCAATTTGGTAATTACTTAATTTTATTAAGACATCGTTTCTTTGACAAATGTAATAGGCTGACATCATAAATATAAGTAACATTTAATATCTGAATTCTAATAATTTACGGTTGATTTAAAATGATTTTTGAATGATAATGCTGGTTGCATTTTTTTTTATTTTTTTTTATTAGCCTATTTGGTTGCATTTATATTTCATATTTAATTTTTAGTACGTAATTAGTTAATTGTAATTATGATGACATGTTTGAATTGAATTAGTTATTAACGCAGCGCGCTTACAGGGTTTATGCTTGGACTAAATATATTTTTAAGATCATGTGTACACGTAATGCAATAAATAAATGAGTTGAGTACTTTTATAGTCTAATTAATTATTAGTAATTTGTAATGTTTACTGAAATGTGCAATAAATATTGACGATTGGTTTATAAAAAACTGATTTACTAACTTAAACGTAAGAAATATAGTCATTAGTCATACTACTTAGTATTCATCAAAACATTTACGGTGCTCCTCAGGTTTTATGCCGTGGACGGCTAAAGGAGTAGGGCATTTGTTTAATTTATTTTGTTATCTTATTGAGAACGACGTGTTGATTGTAGTATCGTTAGAAAAAAGAAATAGTATATTTTATGATATTTGTAATAAAAAAAAACTCCGGTAATTAGCCGTCAAATTAAAATCTTTTAGGATTTTTACCGATTTCATAAGTTTAGCCTTGATTGTCACTAATAATTGTACCTATATTTTATATTTGTATAAAAAGTTTAGAAGATACGATAAGTTTAGAGACGTTTTTGTTAGAAAGTTGCGGATGCGCGGCGCGGGGCCTGCGTCGCTAAAAAACCCGGACGGTTGAGGGCATATCGGTCTCGCGGCGGCCCGGACTGTTAATGGGTATAAAGAAAATGTGATTATTTTATTTTGAAGTTCCACTGATGTTATCTACAGGGTGACTGGAAATTCGCCGTATTCCTTGAAAGGGGTTATTCTACAGCTCATTTGTAACGATTTAAGTCCAGTCAACCAGGGGTCAAAACTCATTGGTTACCGAGTTATTCACGATTTTAGAATTTTAAAAAAATACCCGCTTTTCGACCTAAAACTAGTAATTGTGTAAAAACTTCGTCATTTAGAAATAAAAAGAAACATTTTTCAAATAGCCAATGAATTACTGATTACGAAAAATAATAAAAAATGCCAAAGAAATGCAAAGTTTTGCAAATAAAAGGATTTAAAGTTGAAAGTTCTAGTGATTATTTTCCAAATTTTGTAACATTTTAAAGCATAACTAAAAAAAAAGTACGACACTTCGCGTACAAATGACAGAATGCTCAATTCATAAGCTTTTTAAAAAGGTAAAATTTATGACATTTTAAAATTAGTTTTCATTTAATAATTTACAATTAATAATAATAGCAGAATTGTTCGAGGTTATGTTCCATCGTTTCAACCAAAAAACGCGGAATCGTTATCGTTTTTAAATTCAGCCAATCGTGTTCTTTTAAATTTGCTTTTTAAAAACATAAAGTGCGTTAATGAATAGAACATCGTTCTCCTTTTTAAATTCAGCTAATGGTGTTCTATTTTTAAATAAATTTGCTTTTTAAAAACAAAGTGCGTTCCATTTTGAAATATCGAGCATCTCAAAACTTTTTGAGTGACCTAGGTAATCAACTCAACTTCCTTTCTTCCAACTTTCTTTCCATTTCGGACGACATTGATAACTAAGCTTCTTTCTCAAATGCCTGCTTCGACGGCACGGCACTACTTTGACGAGATCCTTCTCTCTGGGTACTGCCGAGCTGAGTGCAGTTGCAGTGTAAACCACGCCTTCCACTGAGACATACCGAGCCGGTTAGCCACTATTCTCGTCGAAGTAGTGCCGTCTGTCCGGAAACACTGAAGGATTTCTTCATCTTGAGCAGTATCATGTCGAGGTCTTCAAGCGACAGCTTGGCGGCGTTGAACTGATCCTCTTTCCCGAATAAGACGGTACGATGAACCAAACACGCTTGCGTGAGGTAAACGGCGGTTAGGGTAATGACGTTGGTATTCCCTTCTAGCTGCAGCAGCGTCTCCATCGCAGAATCCGTAACAATAAATGATATCTGCTTATTCTTCGAATTGGCAAGCAGGCATTTGAGAAGGAAGCTTAATTATCAATATCGTCCGAAATAGAAAGAAAGTTGAAAGTAACTGATTAAGTAGGTCACCCAAAAAGTGTTGGTACGCTCGAAATTTCAAAATGGAACGCACTTTGTTTTTAAAAAGCAAATTTATTTAAAAATAGAACACCATTAGCTGAATTTAAAAAGGAGAACTACAACACTTCCCGCGTTTTTCGGTTAAAAATGGAACGCACTTTATGTTTTTAAAAAGCAAATTTAAAAGAACACGATTAGCTGATTTTTAAAACGATAACGATCCCGCGTTTTTTGGTTGAAACGATGGAGCATAACCGCGAACATTTCTGCTATTATTATTAATTGTACATTTTTAAATGAAAATTAATTTTAAAATGTCATAAATTTTAGTTTTTTAGAAAGCTTATGAATTGAGCAAACTATTCCTGTCATTTGTACGCGAAGTGTGGTACTTTTTTTTTAGATATGCTTTAAAATGTTACAAAATTTGGAAAATAATCACTAGAACTTTAACTTCAAATCCTTTTATTTGCAAAACTTTGCATTTCTTTGGCATTTTTTATTATTTTTCGTAATCAGTAATTCATTGGCTATTTAAAAAAATGCTTTTTTTTATTTCTACATGACGAAGTTTTTACACAATGACTAGTTTTAGGTCGAAAAGTGGGTATTTTTTGATGAGTTTTGACCCCTGGTTGACTGGACTTAAATCGTTACAAATGAGCTGTAGAATAACCCCTTTCAAGGAATACGGCGAATTTCCAGTCACCCTGTGTGTACTTACAAGTGGAAAGTGATTTCACTGTCCTTGGAATGATCTGAATGATTTTTGTACTATTTATTTTACAACACATGAAGGCATCTTAAATGACAAAAAGCCTTAAATAAAATATCAGGGGACAATGTCACACAAATTGACCTAGTCCCAAACTAAGCTCCAGGTTTGTGCTATGGGTACTAGACAACAATATACATACTTATATACAGAAATACATATAAAACATCCAAGACTCTGTAACAAATAATCGCACTCATCACACAAATACTGCCCTTACCAGAATTTGAACCCGGGACCGTTAGCTTCGAAGGCAGGGTCACTACAGACTAGGCTAACGCGGCGTTTGGTTCGGCGAACGGTCGTATAGCGAAGAATCTCGACAAACACCTCGAGGCACTATCGCTAGGTAGCTGGATCAAGGGTCACAGTCAGATTTTTTTTTTAGTGTCTCAATCTGTTTTTCTTTTACAGCCGTCAAGATGAGTCCGAGGAAGAAGATGCTTCGAGCTCCTCCAAAAAGAAAAACAAGTCAGAGTCGAACCAGCTAAAGACACTCCTCAGGGGCCTCATGAAGAAAGTCATCGACTTTACAGACGAGTAGGCATATACAAGATAAGCTTTATCCGGTTTTCAAGCTTTTTATCAACCATAATATTCACGTTACGGTGTTTGATGATGGAAGATGGCCGTAGTGCACTCGGGGAATAGCGTTCCCAGCTGCCGCAGAACTTATTGCGTACACCCTATCGTTTTGCTTGTAGTACTTCTCTTCGATATAATAAAAAAACTCATGTCAAGATATCGCGGTGCCTGTTTTTTGCGTACCGCTTTAACTAAACTCTGCATCTTTTACCTTCCTTTAATGCTATTAGCCGCACGATCAGGAGATGCCCACTTTCTTTATGATAAGCGTGTGTCCCAGGTCTTCATTGAGTACTTTTTTCACGCTAATTATGCTTAAGAACATCTCTAAAGCCATCAATTTCTGTTTGCGGACGCGATTTCTTGGAATGCGCGCCTTGATTGCTTTGATGACTCCCGGAGCTCTAACAGAACGAGGTCTGCACTAAAGTGTTTATGGTACCTCTTGATGGTACGATACACGAACCTCTTCGTGATTTTCAAGTTTTGGAGCGGGTCAAATATTGTGTTCGGCGAATGGCCACAACGGTGTAATGCAATTACTGCTACGCTGGCCTTTTTGAGTGTCCACTCCATGAAGCTTCTTAAGGTGCATAATGGAGCTTCTTAAGGTATGAGTGCCGAGGTTAGAGCGAGGGCTGGCGAGCGGTCTAATGACAGGAACGATTTCAGTCAGCATCAAAAGTAGCTAAGCACAATAACATGCTCAAAATTATCGAGACAATGTATTATCTTGACAATAGAGTCGAGTGCAGATCATTTTGTTTTTTTCGGTTACGTAGCTATTTCTGCTGCTGTTAAACCTTACTGTTGTTTACCTTAAAAGTAGTGTCCGACCGAAATTTCGGTTTCGGTTTCGGTTTCGGCCAGTTTCGGCCAAAAAAATCAAGTTTCGGCCCGAGTTTCGGTTTCGGCCAAAAACGGCCGAACCTTTCGGCCGCGCCGAAACTTACAACATCGTACCTTCGGGTCGCGCTCGGCTAACGTCGGGCGCGCTCGGCACGGCTGGCAATATGGCGTCACTCGCCTGACTCCGCCGGCAACTACCTAAATCCGTGCGCTTTGCTCGTGTTACTTTGTGTTACAAATAATGTATTTTTTTCACTTTATAGGGTAGTTAAATTTTCAAACTGAACCTCTGTAACTGTGCTGAAATTTCATTGTGATAAATCTTTGAAAGTAGAAACCTGTAATTGACAAGAACATATTTTCAAGACTTTAATTTTATTCATTTTATAGATACTGTTTGGCAGGAGGAAGACACTAATAGTTTTAAATTTTGTCTAGAATTAATAATGTACTTATTCTAAAAGGGCGTAACTTCATTTCTACGACACAATGGACATATTATTATTATGTTAGTCCAATCTGTATATAAAAAAGTATCATGTCAACCGATAATTCTCTAAGGGCCACTTGCACGAAAAGTTTAACCCTGGGTTAAGACACTAAGGGCCACTTGCACGAAAAATTTAACCCTGGGTTAAGACACTAACTCGAGTTAGTAGACGTCAGATTCATACGAGAACTGTCATTTTAACTCGGGTTAGTGTCTTAACCCAGGGTTAAACTTTTCGTGCAAGTGGGCCTAACTCGAGTTAAAATGACAGTTTTCGTATGAATCTAACGTCTACTAACTCGAGTTAGTGCCTTAACCCAGGGTTAAATTCTGCGTGCAAGTGGCCCTAAGTATCTATCCATCTGCAAATAGTGTCAATGTCAAATTTGAAGTATGACAGATTTTTTTCTCGTGAAAAAGGCAATGGTATTATATCTATTCAGGCATAGTATTGGAAAAACTCGATATTTTTATTAACTTACTTGTAATTTTTTAATAAAGAAAAATAAATCTAAATAAATATTTTGCCGTGTTCAGGAGGTAAAACCCTTTCGATTCGTATAGTAATTTGCAGGTGTCACCGAAATGAAATGTTGTCAATTATAGGTCGGCGAAATATTAATTTTAGAAAAAAACGGGCTTACTAACATTTTTTCGACTTTTTAAGGACTTTTTTTTTTATAAAAGGTTCGGTTTCGGTTTCGGCCGAAACTACAATGAAACCGAACCTTCGGTTTCGGTTTCGGCAAAATAACATGTTTCGGTCGGTCACTACTTAAAAGCTAATTATGTACCGTTGCATACATTACTTTTTCTACAACCTTCAACAGGAAAATACAAAGTTTGTCGTAATTAGTTTAGTTCTTACAGGTCGTTTCTAAATTGACAGCGACCAGTCGACCACAGAGAAAAACTATGGCGTCATAATGTCATACAGCCTAGTTAATTTACGAGGGCCGTTCCGAAAGTTTCTAGCTGTGTCGACATTTATTAAAATATATATTAATATTGTTGATACATTCATAAAGCAATTTTTATTACGAACAGGTTTTGTCAAAAATATTAGTAAAAAAATAATGTTTTTTTTTGATATTTAATTTTTACAGAGAAGTCGTTTTCTATGAAATTTTAATTTTTGGTGAAATCATCAGCTTTTTGGTATTCAAAACCTGTGTCAAATCTAAAGGGGTCGTCTGATTCTGATGATATTGCCCGTGATGGAATCGTCAGTATTTTTAATATATTTAAGCAGCTTGTTTTACTCTATTCCCAAATATTATAGTACTGCACAAAATGCTTTCATTGAAAGTCACTGAATTTTCCTGGAGACTCTAATTTAGACATTTCTTCAAGGCTTGTTTACTCCATATTCTAACATAGAATGTTGAAGGAAACGTATGGTTTAAAATAGGACTGAATACTACACGTTTTGTAATATTTATATTGGAAAAAATGAAAAGGTTACTATTTTTGAGACCGTATTAATTATAGCAAAAATCTAGCCCAGGAATACGTCGCTTGCATATTTTTCAAAGCGTTAACACCGTCTAGTCACAGTATAGATATAGCTAAAGCAGTAAAGAAGCTCCGAACAAACGCTCGAAACGACGCACTCACACAGACGCACGCCTCTACGAGACCTGCAAGCGGACATCGCAGTGCTGTCAGTCGCGGGTGCCGCGTCGAGACGAATGGTTTCTTTCGCGTTTTATATTCTTTAAAAAGATGCCGCGAGTGTATTGCGTGGTATACGGCTGTTTAAATTCGGCTTCCTCAAACACGGAGATTTAATTTTTTAAACTCCCTACTTGTGTTGAAAGATAAGAATAAATAAAATTTATTTTTAAATCTTATTATTATTTATATATTTAATGGCGTCTACATAATAACGATATTTTGCCAATGTCAAGTAGGTATATATAATATAAGCAACGTATTTTTAATAAAATGCTTTTTATAGGATGACATTTGTTTATTAGGTTATGAAATACCTACATAATATTATGTCAAATAAGCATACCTACCTCCTCCCGAGTTGAGAAAAAAAGAAGCCGACACCATGTTAAACTTTTTAGTTATTCTACCTATTGCCTCCACAGACCACTACAAGGAATCCGTTAACAGAATAGGAAAAAGTAGCCGCCATCTTGAACTTTTTAATTATTGGACTGATTGCTTCCAAAATTGATATTTGGGAATCTGTGTGGTCTCCGACAAGGAATCCGTTGACAGAATGGGAAAAAGTAGCCGCCATCTTGAATTTTTTAATTATTGGACTGATTGCTTCCAAAATTGATATTTGGGAATCTGTGTGGTCCCCGACTAGGAATCCGTTGACAGAATGGGAAAAAATAGCCGCCATCTTTAACTTTTCAATTATTGGACTGATTGCTTCCAAAATTGATATTTGGGAATCTGTGTGGTCTCCGACAAGGAATTCGTTGAAGCATACCTACCTCCTCCCGAGTTGAGAAAAAAAGAAGCCGACACCATGTTAAACTTTTTAGTTATTCTACCTATTGCCTCCACAGACCACTACAAGGAATCCGTTAACAGAATAGGAAAAAGTAGCCGCCATCTTGAACTTTTTAATTATTGGACTGATTGCTTCCAAAATTGATATTTGGGAATCTGTGTGGTCCCCGACTAGGAATCCGTTGACAGAATGGGAAAAAATAGCCGCCATCTTGAACTTTTTAGTTATTGGACTGATTGCTTCCAAAATTGATATTTGGGGAATCTGTGTGGTCTCCGACATCCTCCGTTGACAGAATGGGAAAAAGTAGCCGCCATTGATATTTGTTCCCAAATATCAATTTTGGAAGCAATCAGTCCAATAATTAAAAAGTTCAAGATGGCGGCTACTTTTTCCCATTCTGTCAACGGATTCCTTGTCGGAGACCACACAGATTCCCAAATATCAATTTTGGAAGAAATCAGTCCAATAACTAAAAAGTTCAAGATGGCGGCTACATTTCGTCAATCTGTCAAGGGATTCGCTGTCGCAGACATCGATTTTTCACTAACTACTACTACTACTAAACAAAAACTTTTTTCAATTTTACAAAATTTTAGGGGACAACCCTGACGCTCAATTGGAGAGTAGGCACTTATCTTGAAAATTAGGCCGAGCTTCTTTACTGCTTTAGCTATATCTATACTGTGGTCTAGTGTTAAAAAAATCGTAAACAACAAACGAAGTGATTTACATCTATGATTTTTGGACACAATGTTTATATTGGAATTTGCCTTAAATATCCATCAACAATATAAATATATTTCAATAAATGTCGACACAGCTACTAACTTTCGGAACGGCCCTCGTATGTATTTTTTTATCGTTTCTTGGTGATGAGTACAAATAATGCTCCTTTGGTAATTTGGACACATTTCTTTTTTTTAATACTTCGAACAATAAAGTATAAGAATTTATATGTCAATTTTATGCACCAAACGCCATTGGTGTAGTACCGCCGTAGTATCTCTAAGTAGTCTGTGTTGCCGCCGTATTACCATTTTGCGAAACAGTCGAACCAATTAATTTTATTGATATTTTCTTAATTATTGTTTATTTTAAAGCTACTGCTATGGTAATAAATTAAATATTTTTCGTATTTTTTCACATTGAAATTTTTGTTATAGATCTGTCTCTGACATGTTCATGCGCGTAACCATGGTAATAACAATGATATAATAATAATTATTATAGAACTGTTATTACCATGGCAGCGCTCATTATAGAATTGTTTTCACGCTTCGGTTACGCTATAGGTGGTATTGTGATACCGTTAACGATATCAATATTAGCGGTTTACAGTACGCGTGTAGATAAAATAATATTATGATCATGTTTTTAAAATTATATACCGGTGACAGTATTTGAGGACCGACTAGGTAAAGAAGGAAAAATATACTTACCACGTTTATAAAACCGATTAATGAAATCTTTTTTGGTACCATATTATTACATGTAATTCAGTTCTAGTTTTTTTTAAGTTTCAAGTCTCTTGCTCATATGCAAGTTAGTTAAAAATCGATTGCAAAATTTGTACCGCACAGACTAACAAACATTAACACCTCTCTTTTTTGTAGGGGGTTAATGCTATAGACAGACAAGAAAGCAAGTAACTTTAAGACTTAAACTGACGTACAGATGTTCACCGATAAGAGACTAAGCATGGACGATCACGTCAAAATGCAAGTAAATAAATTTAAAATTGTTAGAGATAAATACTGTATCGTTTAGTATAAATACATACAAAACCTAGTCTAACTTTTGACATCCGTATTATTTTGAATTACAATGTTGTGAGGATATGATCTGAAGGTGTTTTTAACCATTTCATCTGATATAATATGGTTAACTTTTGTGTCTTGGAGACTTTATGATGCTTTCAAAATCGTCCCTAAAATATATTTTGGACAAGCCTATTGAGCTCAATTTGAAGTATTTCAGCAACTCCTAAAGTACAATTTTAAAATGCAATAGATTGATATGCAGCCAAAACATGTTAACTAAGTGTCCCCTTCATGTTTACCCGAATGAGCATCCTCAGAATAAATATGATAGATTTTTACTTTCACACAAAAACTACTTTTTACGTAATGTTTTGGTTTCCCATCAATATCTGGTGCGAGCGGGAGGAGGGAGACTAACCAAAGGTCTCAGCGAGAAACCCAAGCACAATGGACAATCGTGGCGCCCAACCATCGGTAAAACACGTCGATAGAAACGCTTCTTAATAGTTATAACAGATGTCAAAGTCGGAGTTGTAATGAGTAATATGCCATATTCTCAAAATGGCCACCGCCCATCGCCATCCGAGCCATTTTTTATTAAAAATAAATTAAAGTGAATGCTCAGACGTTTTACTTTGGGAATCATGTGTAATTATGATTTGCGTAGTATGATAATTTTTTTTGGTTACGTTGTCTAGCTCGCAAACAGTAAATTTTCTTTTGCGATTTGTCCACTTTCGTTAACATCACTCAGATGGATTCGGTAAATTTGGACTAAACCATATGCCTCAAGTCGAGCCCGGAGGATGAAATATGTACCTAATAAAAGCACTAATTAAACACATGTACAATTTAATCTAAAAAATACTTTAGGAAAGAAAGACTACTACGTAAAGTTGTATTTATACTAAACGATACAGTCTTTATGCTCAATCCAATAATCGGGTACTACTCCAAAGGAACAATAGAAACTAAACTTAATGTGATATAAGCATGATTACTTCCTGTTTTGGATTACGGAATAGTTCAACTACTTCCCAGAGTGAGTAAAACAAACCTCTTGACGCTTGAGAGACAGTACCGCATGGCCCTTAAGTCGGCGGGAGGTTTTCCTCGTTCTATCCCCACGGAAAAGTTGTGGGATTTATTGGACGAAAATCACTGGTATATCCGGGATCATGAGTTATGCAGAGATACGAGTATGCTGGATAAACTAAAGGACATGTGTATGCCAGGGGTTCCACCCTCCAGGTCCACACTATGCTAGATACGGTCATTTTAACCCGATGATGTATAATGAGTCATTGATCATTTTAATGACAGAATGGGTGTAATAGACTATGTTTTAAAAAAACATAGGAATAAACATGTCAGTAATAGGCATGTTCCTGCAAGGGAACGAATCCTAAAATAGTAAATAAATGTAGCATTATACTAAATGTATGTAATCATTTAAATGTGAGCTGTAAAAAGACTACACGACATAAAATAAATGTATAGATCTTTAAGACATATTGCATTAAATTCACAACCCACAGAGGATATTTAACTGTAACAGAAATCAAAAATAATATTGCAATTTCAATTCAATTCAAATTGTCAATGTAATTTTGTATTTTTGACATGCAATGCAATGATATTGTCATATTACATTCATGAATAAATAAACTAAACTAAACTATAGTTTGCGGTATAATTTCGAAGGTTTTTTTTTTATAAAATCAAGATCACTTATTAAATTATAACACAAATCATGAAATCTTATATACCTATAACGTTCGATTTTTAGACTGTGACTTTGACTTCGAAAATAATATTTTAACATATGACGACTCCGTGGTTTCTAGAACCACCCCAAATACCCAAAAGTCCCAAGCCTAGTAGGTAGGTACTAAATTACAAAAATTACTTGATGTATGATGATCCTCATTGCGAATCATTAATTTCTGAGTAGTAACATTTCTAGATATTTTAGTTGCCTTGTCGGTTCTTATCAACCTGGCATTTTCAGGAATGGCCGCGTTTTATCCGAGCCATTTATGAAACTCCCTTCACGCCGGGAGCTGCCCGACTATTACGAAGTCATCAAGAAACCTCTAGACATTAAGAAGATTATGAACAGGATTGAGGATGGCAAGGTAGGATGGAGTTACACTTTTTATAACTTTTTACAGAAGGTTCACTGGTATAAGTCCTTTTCCAATTTCCTATTCGCTAAACTTATTGAATCTGATTTTATGAAGCATATTTGTTAATTTGGATGAAATTTGGAATGGAGATAGCTTATATCCTGGATTAACACATAGGCCAAACCCCTTTAGGTCTTTTGGTTCGGAAAATTTAAAAGTTCCCTAGAGTATAACTATAGTCGAAACTACGCGGACGTAGTCGCAGGCAGAAGCTAGTTGGTTAATAAAACTATAATTTGATAAAGGACATGGCTAAACTGAAGTGTGGGCCACAGCCCTAGCAATGTATAAACATTGTTACTAGTAATATGTTATGCTAATGAGCTGAATATTATTATTCAGCATGAAAAATATTTAGGATTTTTTAAATCGTTACAATCGCAATCCTGAAAATAAATCATAACATTTTACGCAAAACGGATCGTCATACTTACTGACAGATAATAGATAACATAAGATTAATGTTATCTGTTATCTGTCAGGTCTCGATGGCGAACAAAAAATATGAAAAACAAAGTGTAAAACTTTTAAATACTTTATTATTATTCCAAAGTTTTAGCAGAATAATAAACATGTAATAATTAATTAATTAATTTTCGAATATTACGAACTAGTAAAAAAATTATATATATGCTTAGGGCAGTAGTTTAGCCATGTCCTTTAGGGTAATCCCCAGACAACCGAATTTCATTTTGTCAAACTCTTACTATACGCGCTCAACTAAGGCGTATAAAAAGACGTGGCTATTTATTTAAATTTCTGGCGTTGCAAGGTTGGTTTCAATGTATTATTTATAAAAAGTTAAATAACCAAGTCTTTATATGCGCTGTCACAGACATCGTCCTACCCATTGATCCAAGTAGAGGCAGCTGCCCGTAGCTATGGTAAAACTCAAATTTAATCATGTTTTAGTTCGATTTTACGCATATTTCTATATTCATTAGAATCAGTTGTGACAAAGTTAGCTCACAATACGGCGTTTGTTTCCAACAGTACAACGAGATAGCTGACTTGGAGCGGGACTTCTTCACCCTTTGCGCTAACGCCCAGACATACAACGAGGAGGTTTCTTTGATTTACGCAGACTCTGTACGTCTCCGCAATGCTTTTATTGAGGTGCGCCGACGATACGAGGCGGGCTTACAGTCAGAGGATTCAGACGACACTGAAAAAGGTAACTTATTGTTAGTAACTACTCACGAAAAAAGTAACAAAACCATGGTCTAACAAAATAACGTCTCCTTTTTCGAAAAATGCACTTCCTACTTTCATAACGCAGATGCCACCTACACAAAATAACCGAAACCCATTGAAAATGTTTAGTATTTATGGTTATATACCGAAATGGTTAAAAAGGGAACCCTTTTTGTAAGACTTCCCTGAAAACCCTGTGCTACCCCATTGCGCTCAATAAACTGCGATATTTTGGCACTTGTTTCAGTATTTTCGAAAAACTAAGCAAAGGAAGCGTTTTTCAAGTAAATATCTATGTTTGGTACTTTAGTAAAGATAACTAAATTTGCTACAATTTGAGCGTAAACGGAGCACACTATGTCCATTTCATGATTAAAACTTGTTATTTAAAATAATTTGTTAAATAAAAGTTACCTCGCCTACTTACTATGACGGAGCTATTTAGAAAGACAATGTTTTATTATCAGTAATCTGTTTTCAACGTTGTAGCCCGTGTGCTTGCTGAGTTAGAATAGTGCCACTCAATGTCTTACAGTGGATGTCTTAATATTCTAGTACTAAGGGAATAAAGGCTTTTAGTACAGTCATCATCAAAAGTAGCTAAGCAGAATAACATGCTCAAAATGATCTAGACACGACGTATTCTCTTGAGGATAGAGTCGAGTGCAGATAATTTTGACCTCCTCGGTTTCGTAGCTACTTCTGCTGCTGACTGTACTGTTAGGCGATAAACTTGCAACCTGTCACTAGTACACTGGTAAACATCTTAGTCTACTTGTACAAAATGTGGTGATATGTTTATTATTTCAGAGTATTATAAACATTCAAACATTGCTTGTTACCGAGATCTTAATTAATACACCACTTCCTGCATGACCTTTGTTTCTAGACTAGATTTACTACAGATCACCCCCAATAGATACCGCTTACAAGGCAGCCGATGTTCACCACTCATATGTGAAATTTCCATTTGTCAGTCCTTCACTATTCGATGAATCGCTACAAGGAATTTATGCTTTTTGGTAATGGACTAACATATGAAAATTTCCCATAATATACAGAGTTATTGGTAATTCGACGTATTCCCGTTAGGAGGTGATAGGGGTAACTATTTGCTATAATTTTAACCCCCATATTAATTATGCAAATGCAAACCATTTTTTGAGTAAAGTATGTTTTTTTTTTCAAAAGGTGTCAAAATGCATTTAAAGAAAAGTATTTGTTCTAATATATTATTTCCTTCTTATTTATAAAAAAGACGAAACACTGGTTATTTATCAATATTAAAACAACAGTTCTCGGTATTATTTCAATATTTTTGCAAGTTTTTTTCCCACTAAAATTCCTTAAAAACAAAAAAATCGTTATGAAACTTGGTTTGCTGGTTATTTTAAAAACATAACCGTTTTCTTAGGTCTCCAACAATGCATAACAACTAGGAACTTATTTCAAAGAAACTGAAAAATAACTATCACAAACGAAGCAGGCGGCAATTTGTATTCGAACTAAACTTAAGGTCGTTCTTTAAAATTTCCATAAAAACCCAATGCAAATAAAACAAAAAATACAAATTTAAAATAAAATTTAGAACCAGTAACAGTTTAGTAGTAATAACAATTAACAATTAATAATAAGTAACAATAAATACTATTTTTTAAATAAATTTTTGATGTTCCATTTTTGACTCATTTTGAAAAACACAGTTGACACAGACAGTGGTCATCGGTGCTATAGCGTATACAATACAGGGTTATTGGTAATTCGACGAATTCCCGATAGCAGGTGATAGGGGTGACTATTTGCGATAATTTTAACCCCATGTTAAACTTATCGCAAATAGTCACCCCTATCACCTGCTAACGGGAATTCGTCGAATTACCAATAACCCTGTATTGTATACGCAATAGCACCGATGACCACTGTCAGTGTCAACCATGTTTTAGACTTATGTGCACACCTCCCGTTGGAGTTAGAAACAGGTCATAAAATATGTACAGAAATATAAGAAACTAGCGACCCGCCCTCGCTTCGCTTCGGTTTAGATTTTTCATACAAAAGGATTTTCCCGCTAATTCCCGTTCCCGTGGGAATTTCGGGAATTCCTTTCTTAGTGCTCCTCTACGGTACCTAAGCTACGTCCCTTCCAAATTTCAAGTGCCTACGTTTAGCCGTTTAGGCTGTGCGTTGATATGTCAGTCAGCCAGTCAGTCAGTTTCTCCTTTTATATATTTAGATTACTAAATTGCTAACTTTTTCGGTACCTAGTTATTTTTGCAACTTTTGAATACGGTTCAAAAGCTGCATTTTGTGATGGAAGGATGCCGCTTAGTGTTAGTAGAGATCAAAATAAGTGATTCTACCCCGCAGCAGCACAACTTTCACCCCTGCACACACAGATAGCGCCACTTCAATGTTTCAATTTTCAAACAATACTACAAGTAGCTGCACCATTATCAAATAATGTACCATTAAAAAAGCGTAATTGCTCCCAAAATCCCCGATTTTTTGTTATTTTTTTAAGTATTCACCTGTTTTTATGTAAGTACAGTCGCGGAACGAATAGGTTGACCAGTTTTTAAATAAATTCATTTACGCGTTGGAAGCACATGTTACCTTTTTAAACTGTGTAACAGACGAGAGAAATAATGTTGAACCAATAGTGGCTGTTGTTTATACGTGACCATAGCAACCCTTTTGGAACGACCAATAAAGACTAAGTTCAGTGAACCAATAGTGGCTGTTGTTTATATGTAACCATAGCAACACTTTTGTAACGACCAATAAAAACTTGAGTTCAGTTTGAACCAATAGTGGCTGTTGTTTAAACGTGACCATGGTAACCATGTATCTGTGGGCCATGTAGTGAAATGACTCAAATGACATTCATTATGACAGAATGTGTCATACTCGGTCGATAAGCAGTTATGATAAGTTATACTGAGCAAGCAAAATCAGACCTTAACACGTTCGGCGCCGGTGACACATATCTGTGATCAAAAAATTCTTACTCCTATGCCAGTGACACATATGTGTGATTTTATTATTACGCCTTTTTCTCAATAAATTTCCAATTTCAATTTTTTAGATTGAATGTACTGTTATGTTATTTAAATATTAAATCGAATTATGCGTTGGTACCAAAATCTGAGAGGTTTTGAAATTTATTAAAAGTTACCCTTATACAGTGCCGATGACACAAATCTGTGTCATTTTTTCCACACATTTCAGCGGTTTTCAAAGTTTTTATTAGAACTTACACTGCTTTATTGGAAATTAGTTAACAGTTAATTCGTTGTTATACCCTGTGAAGCTAAGACGCCAAATAGCATATTTTATATATTTAGTATTTTTAAGGGTACGGGAGACTGTTTTAAGTTGGTAATTTTATTGCGAGGTGCCGGTTTTTTTTTAATTTTGTGTTTTATTTTCACCATCTATAAACTTGCCAGGGTATAAAACAAATATCGGTATCAAGTATTTTATGACCTTTTGACGGTAGGTGACCACTTCTGGATTTGACCACTACTGGATTTGGCCACTTCTGGATTTGACCACTTCTGGATTTGACCACTCCTGGATCAAATGTCAAGTGATGTCTAACATTATTTTATATATTTCTCTTATTTTAAAACTGCGGCATATATCAGACCTAGCTGTGTCTTTAGAAAATTTGAAAGCCTCGTAAGGAAACAGTTCTGCTACTCCGGTTCTGTAGACGGCCGAAGGGAATCCCTACTATTGGACTTTTTTCACTATAAAAAACCCCCGACTCAAAACTGTCTGTAAAGAAACCACTAAAAAGTAAAAAATGATTATTTTTGGCCATTCAAGTGTCGACACGTTGGGGGGAACCTTTTGACGGTCGGTGACCACTTCTGGATTTGACCACTGCTGGATTTGGCCACTTCTGGATTTGACCACTTCTAGATATGACCACTTCTGAATTTGACCACTTCTGGATTAGATCAAATGTCAAGTGACGTCAAACATTTTTTTTGAAAGTTTTGAAAGTTTGAAAAAAAAATTGAAAGTTTGAAAAAAAATTGTACGTCGGATGTTGAAGATATTCCACAATTCTCGTCTATAAAAGACAGTCTATTCGCGGCCCGAAAAACATACTTGTAATCAAAGAAACTAAATTTCAAGTAAATTGAAGACGTACGTGTTCCACGGGGTTTGGGCGAAGGATTTTTAATTTGTGAAGATGGAGTTACGGACAAAATAATAATCACTATAAAAAACCAATAGTAAGAAATAGGAAGGAATAGTGAAAAAAGTCCAATAGTAGGGATTCCCTTCGGTCGTCTACAGAACCGGAGTTGCAGAACTGTTTCCTTAAGAGGCTTTAAAATTTTCTAAAGACACAGCGAGGTCTGATATATGCCGCAGTTTTAAAATAAGAGAAATATATAAAATAATGTTAGACCATGTTATTCGTACTCCTATGCCAGTGACACAAATACGTGACTACGATAATTTCGCCCGGCATAGCTTAAGGACTCGGTGAAACGCTGCCGGCGTCGAACGTGTTAAGGTGGTCAACCATTTCATTCCGCGACTGTACATTAAAAAATGCAAGAAAAGGGTAAGGTAACGGGTTGGCTTAAAGTAATGAGAATTACATATTTTTTTTATTAAATCACTTGTTAGGGTTATATAGCTTTTTATCATATTAAAATAAACTAAAACCAGTATGATAATCAATCATTACACACCTTACATTACCATTACATATAAAAAACCTCCTCCATATTAAATTTTGCGTAGCTTTCTTCTTACCGTTTTCATCATACGTTGGACAAAATCTTTTTTTTTTAGTTAATTCGTGGTTTTTAAACCCTGCGCTTCAACTGCGTCTGTGATTTTACTTCCCGCCCATCACTCTAAACTAGTCTACTGAGAATTACCGAAAATCCTGCATTGGACGAGCTATACCGACGTTCGGACGGACGGTTTGAATCCTTCGCTACGAAGTGACCATCACGCTCTTTTAGTCAATTCTGGGTGCTCCCTGCATAGTGATACTTCGCAACTTCCTGCACTTCTTTGGAATTTCTTGAAGCGGGTTGTCAGAATATTTGGGTACATTTTGACTCTTTAAGTGTCGAACATTGTGTTTCTTTAAAATATTCCTTACTCACCCACGGGAAACAGCATATTTGACAGCTAACTTATCTGGGACTCACCCACTTTGTTTTGTGCAAATTTTGCCACCTTCCTCCGGTCGGGATCATTAAGAATGGGTGATCTCCCCGTTTTTGGTAAATCTTTAGTACTAATACCTAGTTCCCAGCGCTGGATCAAACATTCAATTGGAGATGTAAATACATTTTCAGCTTTGAAGTGAGAGACCACTTCAGAATTTTCACGTCGTCGAAGTAGGCGACAGACATGTTCACGTAATAACTTCCTTGTGGACATTTATTAACCCAGCTAATCTTTATTTGCCTTTTTAACAATAATTGACATATTATTTTCTGTTTATTATAGCTGTCAAAATCCTTTTTCTATGATTTTTTTGCCTGCTATTGTCAATTGCATACCTTCTCATTACTTTGAGCCAACCCGTATTTTAGTAACTCACATGATTACGCTGTTAATAACACATTTAATATAAAAAAAACTGTACCCTTAACATTTAGAGAGATATTTACGATTATACGCGGTGGGGCAATGAGGTCATTGACGTTTAATCCGTGCGCCACTCCAATTTTGAACAAAAATTGATATAATTGATCCTTTTACAATGTCAAAAGCTTAAAATTTGACGTCCCGATTACTTCCAATCATCACATGCATGCTAATTACTAGTCAGGTTTATTAATAAAATTGGTAAATTTGTTGTTGCCATGTCCGTCCGTCCGTAGCTTTATTAAGACGAAAAAGAAAATGGTCGAATCGCTCAGGGTGGTTGCGGAGTTCAAATCATTTTCACTTTTAAAGTTAAGGGTAAGATGAACATAATTCCAAAATTGTATGCAATTCGGTTCACAGTAAAAAAATTCGGAGCAATAATGCTTCAATGTCTGCACTATTACTGGCATGTGAAATGTAACAGTCTTTTTGTTAGTTTGATGTTCCAGACCCCTTCTGACTGAACTCTACAATCCTAGAGACAAATTGTTTTATTAGATGCGTATGCCCGCTTGGGCTTGAACTTTGACGGACGGGAAATGGTGCGAATGCCTACTCCCTTCTATGTTGCTCGAAGAGTTGGTATTGTTGATCGAAGAATAAAACATAAAATAAACACATACGATTTTTAGATTAAAAGTTAAACTCCCCCATATATAAATTATAAACAATAATTGTGTTTCCCGGTCCTGTTAGCCACCCCGGCGCCAGAGGAGGAAGATTCTGATGGGGAGTCGAATCGCTCCGTCAAGATGAAAATAAAGCTGAAGGGCAAGAGCAAGGGCACTCCAGCACGCAAGCGCAAGGCTCGCAAATACATCTCCGACGATGAAGAGTACGAGCTAGATTAGCCCGGACCGCCAGCGCCCCGCGACCCGGACTCCGATTCCTGAGACATGACATTAGTAGACCGCTGTCCCAGGGCTAAAAAAGTGTGTCATAGTACTAGCCATGGAGACATTTATAGTGACGTAGACCTATACCTCTTGCAGCCTAGTTGACGTATAAGAAATATCCATTCCTTACGCGTCAACTAAGAAGCTTATGGAATTCGCAAAAAAAATAGTAAATTACTAATTTACGAGAGTATTGTAACATCATGCCCGGTACCACTATTAACCCAAAAAACAATTTTCCTGATTTTCGGGCCCCATTACTTCCATGAGCTTCCTAGTTGACGCGTAAGAAATGGGTATTTGTCTTCTATATGTATAGGTATACGACACTTTACTTGTCTCCGAGGCTAGTACTATGTATGATACACTTTTTAAGCCCTGGGATGGCGATCTATAAATAGGACTTTGTCCCACGCAAGCTAATGGTGTAAGATAGTAGTTATGCTGTCATGTTTCAGAGTAATCCGGGTCGTACCGCGTGGCCCGACTTTCTGATAAACATAGGACTTCGGCCATGCAGAACGAGCGCCACAATCGTCACCAACTTTTAAGAGTAACTGAGATTTGGGCTTACGATCACTTTACTACAATTATTCAAATCAATTTTTTTTTGTAATAAAAAATATTAACCCGATAGGCCCGATAGCTGTGTTACCCTAATGGGAAACGTTTTAGTATAGTACGCCATTTCTAAAGCGTCACAAAATACGACAATATTAATATCTTATAGACTAGGAAGTCACGATAAATTTGGTGACAATCTCGCAAATGGAATATCCTCTGGTTTCACAGTATAAAGAGCGACTCCTTGATGCCAAATAGAGATGTAGCACCTGAAAAACTAGTTATCTTTCCAAAAAAAAACCGATAAGGTAAATGTCTGAATGTTGTGTATAAAGTAAGTACAATTGTACTCACGTCAAATATGTAAAAACTGACCAAATATTTAGTTGCATTATGGCGCGACGCCTATAGGCGTACTACTTAATTGAGAGCTGGGGTATGCATGAGGTGCGGGGGTGACAGAGTTGGTAAATAGTCATATTTACTTAACTCTGCGTTTAAAAACTTCAGAGTCTTACGTTACTGAATTTGTCGTGACCTCCCGTAATATTATCAATATATCTTAGCAGATGGAGCTGGTAAGCAGTCAAAAAACCACTTTGTTATAATTAAAGATTGGCTCCTTTAAGGAGCTGATAGACTTACTCGTTCCGTTGGGCTGTAGGAATTAACAACCAATCAGAACACTCAATTCGGCGAGCAACTTATCTTATGTGCTCAAGCCTATCAACACCATTAACTTAATTTAAGACGGTTTATTGACTGCCTTATTATTAAACCGTAGGTTCTTAGTGTTTTTACGAAGAGATATTCAATATTTTAGATAGTTATGAACTTCCATACAATCGCTATGAGTATACGCATATCATGCGACTTAAGCCCTGCAGAATACAATTTATAGGAAAAAGACAAATCTCAGGAATCTAAATTATAATAATGGTATTAATTATTTAATTACTAAGGGAAATAAATAGTTTTTCAAGTGGTAAATGTTTGTGGTAAAATTGCGTAATAATGATATTATAATATGAAATAAATAGCATTCTACCTTTTTTGCTATAACATGTTTTATTGACCCATGGATTTTTTATTTTAAGAATGTAACTTAATTACGAAAATATTTTCTTCATTAGGAGTGGTGTAGCCATTAGATTTTAAGCAAAGACGTAATGTAGTATGAGCTAGTTTAATATTGCGCTCTTTCGCATCATTAAAACAGTTTCAGTCGTATCAATTTGTTTCATTATCCAAAAATTCCTTAATGGGACCTCGATATTACTTATTTTGTGCCACGAGGGATACAGCACATTAGAGGTAAATTCATGGAATTAGTAAGTACACCTGGAATGCTAACTGCCAAAATCGCGACAAGTATAATTTATGTGCAAAAAGGTTCAATTGTTAATTTTTTATTAGAAAGACAACAAAAATTAAAATAAATTCATATAAAAAAATTATACAATCATCGCAATTATCAATTAAAAACTGTTAGTGTGCTGTAAATTTAATTCGATTTTCACAAATGAAAACAATAACGTTGGAGTTGCTTTTATCATTTTGTTTTTCATAAAGCAAGATATGTTGCACGTTTATTAGTGAAAGAGATAATGCTCTACGCACTACACAAAAGAAACTAACCGATTAACGGTCTCTTTCTAAAATATCGTTATATTTTTTTCCTACTCCTGTACTTTTATCTGTCATTTATATAGTCACGAACACTAATATAAGAACATACATAATATGTCCGCAGAATAATCCAGAGAAAAGTCTATCTTGTCTATGCCCCAAAACAGCACTTGTGCGTTTTTGAGATAAAACGATACGGAAAGCTGCCAAAGCTTAGCGTTGCACAATCGATTTAATCATATTTTAACGGTTGTGAAATAGGGACTATAAATCACCTAATGTTTTGAGAAATGATTTCAGTTACCTGATTGGTCGATTTTAAAATAGCTGTATTCTGGTTGGTTGATACGAAATACAAAGTTTTTTTAAAAGATTTAAATTAGTTAAAGAGAAACACGTACCTAAAAGAACCTATCGTTCCGTTTGACAGTCGATGTGTATTGTGATTGGTGGATTTAATTTGGTGAAGTATTCTGATTGGTCAAATTAAAATGTTTTGGAATAGGCTAAGTAAAGTTTTTGGAATAGTTGTAGATAATATTTTTTTTCGAAAGTCGTCATTTTAAAGTTCAAGAAACTGCGTCTCTTTTATTTTTATTTCCTCTAATATTTTAGAAATATTTTTTTTAGTTATGCAGTTGACATTTGTAAACTTTAATGACCGACAAGCTTGTTGCCTTCGTATTTAATGAAATAGAAAAAAAAACTGTCACTTCTATATCTGTCAACGTCAAATCAAATCAAAGTAAACAAACGGTTCAATTCAAATAAGTAAATTCAAGTAAATCTTTGTAATACTCCATTTCCACAGTCCGTGTGGGATTGCCTGAATTCATTGCGTGGATTGTACAATTCAAAAGTGCTCTCGTGGCTATCAAAAAGCAGAGCAAGAGTCGTCGAGAAAGGAAGAAATCGGTGTCCAAGAAGAAGTACCAAGGGGGTCGAAAATAAATCGTAGACCAAATATCGTGCAAAGGTCTTAGAGCAAAGCGGCAAAACGAAAGTCCGGAGTTCGTTCTGAGATTGTTAAAAATATTTCTAAAAACACTGATCACATGAAACACAAGCAAACAGAAAAGAGCCGTTGTATTGAATCGTTTGTTTACTTTGATTTGATTTGACAATGACAGATGTAGAAGTGTTTTTTTTTTCTTTTTCATTAAGTACGAAGGCAACAAGCTAGTCGGTCATTAAAGTGTACAAATGTCAACTTCATAACTAAAAAAAATATTTCTAAAATGTTAGAGGAAATAAAAATAAAAGAGCCGCAATTTCTTGATGTTTAGCCACTTGACCGTCCGACGATAGCATAGTATCCGAAACCAATATGCTCTCAACCGTCCGCGGATACCTTACTATCCCGAGGGGTGGAAGGAGGAGCGGTTGATTTTAGAGCCATCTAATGGAATATTTCGGCATTATTTACTAATTCTATTGATGCAACAACGTAGCCTAACCAAATAGTTAGCTCTAAAAAATATAGATGGCAGTGTACGCCATTTGCTTACAAGGACAACATTTTTATTTGCCAGTGCTCTAAGAAACTGCGCGTGATTGTGAGTATTTGTGGAGAACTCGTAGTTATGTCGTAAGTATTTCACGTTCATTTACATATTTTTGGGTCTTATTATACATCAAAATAATCAGGAATGTGTACTTTCTACGATAATGTGTATCATCTTCTGTTTGTGATAGTGTGATGACTGTAATATCAATTTGAAATATCAAGGTTGTTTTCGAGCTGGGGCAGTGAACGTTTATAGCCTAATTATTAGTAATTTGGAGCTCTGTTTACAGAAATATACAATAAATACTGAAGATTGGTTTATAGAGAACAGATTAATATACTTAAACATAAGAAATATATCAAACTACTTTAGGATTCATCAAAACATTTACGGTGTTTCTCAGGTTTTATGCCGTGGACGGTTGACTATCCGCGGACGTTTTAAAATATATCAGAAATAAGGGTTTGTACAAACGATTTCTCGTGTGTCTTGATTATTCGGTGTTTGGAAATGTGTTTTTGTTTGCATGTATTCTTTCAGTTACCTACGGATATAGATACTAATTTAAAAAATGGTTTTATTTAGCTTGACTTTGTAATTTTGTACATTTGTTTGTTCAGATACCTATGTGTTTCAAATATTACAACAGTTTTTTCAACCACTTGTACTTCTTTGATCATTATGAAATTTTGATTTTGATAGTTTCAACCTTCGATCCTTGAATCCTGATGATGCAGAGGTACCTACTGCTCACCAGAACTATTAAACTTAAGAAACTTTTGATTTAAAAGTAGCATAGTGGGTATCAAGCAAAGACTGTTGTCATTATTATTGATATACAAAATTTATCTACTTTCGACACTGGATACCATAGTCTCCACGGACGTTTAAGTGTATATCAGTTGTAGGCAGCCTTATGCAGACGGCCATCTTGTTGCACTTGTTGGAAGGAGTAGGGAATTTGTTTAATTTATTTTGATATCTTATTGAGAACTATATATGTTGATTGTGGTGTCATTTAAAAGTTAAAATAGTCTTTTTTTATAATATGTAATAAAAAAAGAGGGTCATCGCGCAATATTTCCTGTAATTAGTCGTCAAATAAAAACTTTCAGCAATTTTTACCAATTTCCTAAGTTTAACCTTGATTATAGTCGATAATCATGGATATTTTTAGTAAAACTATAAAAGTATTTGAACAAATGAACGTTCATTTATGCCTTAGTATTTTTTTCTTTATTTTACCTTGTGTAGTTTAGAAGATACAGACGTTTTTGTAGAAAGTTGTGGTTGCGCAGCGCGGGGCGTGCGTCGGTAAAATAACCCGGACGGTTGAGAGTATAATGGTCTCGCGGGCCGGACGGTCAAGTGGTTAGGATGACGACTATCGAAAATAAATATAATATACATTATGTTCCAAAAACTTTACTTAGCCAATTGTAAATAATTCTATTTTCCATTCCGTCAATTTAAAAACAAAGTAAATCATAGACACATATTTTGTCATTTTCTTGTTTCCCGCTCGTTGGTTGTACTTTACTTCGTTCGTTCGTTTGTAAGTTTTTTCGCTTAGTTTTGCATTTCATTTGAAACCTAGTCGTAGAAAAAGTATTGTATGCAACGGTGTATAACTAAGTCAAAAAACACTCGTGGCGCTTACCTTTACGATGTTCGCCTTCGGCTCACATCGTAACACACTCTTATACAACTATTGCATAATAGTAGTTTATGCAATAGTTGTATGAGAGAGGTCAAAAAATATGAGTGGCGTGTGTTACGATGTGAGCCGAAGGCGAACATCGTAAAGGTAAGCGCCACGAGTATTTTTTGACTTAGTTATACACCGTTGCATACAATACTTTTTCTACGACTAGGTTTCAAATGAAATGCAAAACTAAGCGAAACAACTTACAAACGAACGAACGAAGTAAAGAACAACAAACGAGCGGGAAACAAGAAAATGACAAAATATGTGTCTATGGTTTACTTTGTTTTTAAATTGACGGAATGGAAAATAGAATTATTTACAATTCCAAAACATTTTAATTTGACCAATCAGAATACTTCAGCAAATTAAATCCACCAATCACAATACACATCGACTGTCAAACGGAACGATAGGTTCTTTTAGGTAAGTGTTTCTCTTTAACTAATTTAAATCTTTTAAAAAAACTTTGTATTTCGTATCAACCAACCAGAATACAGCTATTTTAAAATCGACCAATCAGGTAACTGAAATCATTTCTCAAAACATTAGGTGATTTATAGTCCCTATTTCACAATCGTTAAAATATGATTAAATCGATTGTGCAACGCTAAGCTTTGGCAGCTGGCCGTATCGTTTTATCTCAAAAACGCACAAGTGCTGTTTTGGGGCATAGACAAGATAGACTTTTCTCTGGATTATTCTGCGGACATATTATGTATGTTCTTATATTAGTGTTCGTGACTATATAAATGACAGATAAAAGTACAGGAGTAGGAAAACTACTATTACGCTAGCAAGTGTACTTTTTGCACTTGACGTAATACTAATAATAGACGAGTGCCTGGAGTGCTAATTTGTTGGCTAATGGTTACAGAAGCAAGTGTTATTTTGCTGACTGTTTGTTATTAAATTGAATTTTACATATTTTTATGTGTGATTTTCCGACTTGGATGGATTGCTTACAAGTTCACGTATTAAGAGTAAGTTAAATAAATTACAATAATCTCTTTATATTGGTAGTTTTTTATTATACAATACAATACAATACAATACAAAACACTTTATTGTACACCAAACAATAACATTACAGAGATACAGCATTATTAAAATCAACACAGGTAAACAACAGGCGGTCTTATCGCTGATTAGCGATCTCTTCCAGACAACCTTACTAGGGATAAGGTGTCAAATTAAAATATTTTACGAGGTAGGTGGTACAGACTTCACGCGAGCAATAACAAGAAACTATGTAAGTTATTAAACATGAGTATTAAAAATAATAATAGAAAAGTGATAAATATAGGCTCACTACATATGTACTAATAAATAGATAAGAAAATAAATACATAAACAAATAAATACAATATATATATGACTTACATAAATAAACAGATAAATATATATAAATACATAAATGAATATCAATACATCCACAACAGGGAAAACAATAAAAAAGACAGCTACACGACAGAGAAATTAACTGAGACAGTACAATTATGACTGCGACAAAAAATGCTCATGAAGAAGTTTCTTAAAAATAGGCAAAGACTTAGCCCGACGCAGCTCCACAGGGAGGGAGTTCCACAGTCGGACAGCCTGAAAAGTAAAGGAATTGTTGTAAAATTTTGATGAAGAGGAGGGTACAGTTAAAATATAGTTTTGGGAGCAACGAACCGACTTAAAAAAGTTAAAACGCTCCTTGAGGTAACGGGGGGTTGCAGGGATGAAGAGAACACAGTAGCGAAGATTAAGAATATGAAAGTACCGGCGAAAACGGATAGGAAGCCACTTGAGTTGCGAACGAAAACAAGAGACGAGGTCATATTTGCGTAAACCAAATATGAACCGAATGCATAAATTTTGAATTCGCTCAAGCTTGTTAAGATGCTCCTCAGTAAGATCTAAAAAGCACACATCAGCATAGTCTAAAATAGGGAGAAGTAATGACTGAGCAAGCGCAATTCTAGTCGCGATAGGGAGAAAGTTACGAAGCCGCCGAAGAGACCACACTGACGCAAACATCCTCCTGCTAACCTCGCTAACTTGAGGAACCCACGACAAGGTACAGTCCATAATGATACCCAGGTTTTTGACTTGATGCGAAAAAGGAGTAAGGACCCCATCAAAATAAACAGGCGGGAGAGTTGCAAAGTCAACCCTGGACAAAAACTTAGGACTGCCGAAAATAATAGTTTGAGTTTTAGCAGGATTGACTCTCAAACCAAAACCATTACTCCATTGCAAGATACGAGCTAAATCGTTGTTTGTGGTATCGATAAGTGAGTTGAGTTCACCGAGCACGCCTTGGGAGTAAATTTGCAGATCGTCGGTGTAACAATCTTGTCTGTTTAAACTATGTTTTGTCTATGCTTTTAAAAAAAATAAAACTAGACTCCAACCGACCATGACGGTGTTTGATTGCACCTCCTCATCCCAAATTTAAATAAAAGATTCTGGTGATCTTCCACACGCGAACCCAACACAGTCGGCATAAAGGTGATAGGAAGAGAGAAGGCTATGTGTGATAGAGTTGATGAAGACAGAAAAAAGAAGAGGAGACAGCACGCCACCCTGCGGAACGCCAGCCAGCGTACTGCACCACGAAGATCGGGAAGCTTCCACCTTTAATCGTTGCCGACGACCTACTAAATAACTACGAAACCATTCAATTACCGCAGGAGATATGTTAAGGGAGCGCAAAATTCCAAGCAAGACGTCAAAATCAACAGTATTAAATGCATTGCTGAAATCCAGCAATGTTAATACGGTTAACTTTCTGTTGTCAAACCCCAGACGAATGTCGTCTGTAATTTTGACGAGAGCGGTAGCCGTGCTATGACCGGGGCGGAAACCAGATTGAAAATGATTGAGGAGGTCATTCCTGGTCAAGTAAGAGGATAACTGCTGATGCACAAGACGTTCCAGAACTTTGGACAGGAAAGGAAGAATGGAAATAGGGCGATAATCAGAAAAAGAAGAAGGATTCGGTTTCTTAGGTAAGGGGACAACATCAGCATCCTTCCACAAAAAAGGAAATACGCTGGACGATATTGAAGTGTTAAGGATGCTGGTAATATAAGGGATAAGTAGGTCAAGTAGAGGGAGGATCATATTACGGCTAACGCAATCAGCCCCAACAGCATTTGACGTTATGGATTGTACACTCCTCTTAACATCACTGTCGGAAAATTTATTGAAAGAGAAAGGAGAAGTGTCAGGAGTTGGGATAGTAGAAAGAAACTTTAAGGTCTTGTCCTTAATAGGGCCATTAAAGCAGGCAGAAGATGAGAAGTGCTTATTGAGCTGATCGAAATTTAAATCTATGGTAGAGGAATTATGCTGAGATTTCCCAACTCCTAGTGAATTAAGAAATTTCCATACTTTGGCCGGGTCGCCATTTTCCACTGATTTATGAATGTGGCGACTTTGTGCGTCTCGACAAACCGTGCCACAACGATTGCGCAGTTTACGGTACCTAGCCTTGTTTTTATCCGATGGGTCACCTTTATACCGCGACTTGGCAAAACTCTTCTTCCTTATCAATGTACGTATATCCTCAGAGAGCCAAGGAGCAGGGAGATGTTTAACTTTAATGGGTCTTACTGGAGCATGTATGTCATAGAGCTGAGTCAGAAGAGAGTTGATCAAATTGCCATATTCAGGCAATTTGATCATCCACTGAATCAGCCCTACTAATCACACTCCAGTCAATATTAATCGCATCCTCAAGAAGCTTATCCACATCAATCCGACTAAAATTGCGCTGAAGGAGAACTCTAGGTTTAGCTTTGGGAGGCCGGATTTTATAGGAAAGAAAAATCAAATCATGGTAAGAGAAAGCGTCCGCAGAGTATTGACCATGCTTAATAACATGAGCGGGAGAGGAGGTTAGAATAAGATCGAGAAGCGAAGGAGAACAGTTTGGAAAATGATGGGTAGCATTGGAGGGGAGGATGCTTAAATTACAGGCATTTACTAAGGACCTAAGAGATTTAGAGCGGTAATCGTCTTTAAAAAGGCAAGTATTAAAATCACCCATTATGATTTGATGATTATAGGAGGGCATAAGATCTTCAAGAAGTTTCTCGTAAGCATCAAAGAAATTTACTTTGAGGGAGGGAGAATAGAAAACTCCTAGAAGCAATTTAGAGTGGGATAAAGTTAAATCAAGGAATAAATACTCTGCGGCGTCCGAAGAAGAAGATTGTGCTGACATGCAAATAATAGAAAAAGGAATATGAGAGCGGAGGTAAATGGCAACCCCACCGCCACCTCTTCCAGTCCGGTCATTGCGAATTAAAGTGAATCCTGGCAAAGAGTAGGAAGAAGATGGTAAACAAGGCTTTAACCAGGACTCCGAAACAAGCACTGCATGCACATTATTAACATCAAAACTAAGTAGCAGGTCGTTGAAGTGGGCGGGGATACTTTGTGCGTTTATGTGTACTATATTCAAATTTTTAGGTTCATCGGAAAACTGTGTATCGAGCAAATCGCGTAAAGAAGGAGGTAGGCTATGAAAACTGTCTTCGGAGTCATTACTCACACTGCCAGAGGAGAGAGACAAATAATTATTAGTGTCACTGCTGTCATTGCTGTCTACAGACATAAATAAATATTACAAAAAAATAGCTTTATAGAAATATAATAATAAGTATAAATACAAATAAATAAAATTCATAAAACGAATAAAAAGGCGTACTAGTTTACACTACCTACCAGCAGTGTTAAACAGCAAAACAACTTCATACATTAAATCTAAACTTAACAAATTTCAACAAACGGAAACATGCCTAAAACGAAACGCAAAAAGTGAAAAAAGATAACACACATCAACTGTCAACTCTAACAACAAAGAAACGTCAATCGGGCAGCGTCAGTGACAGAAAATATGAGAACTTTTACAAAGAGGGTAAAAAAGGGGGAAACAATTGACGGTGCCTGGTTGTTACACGTGCAAAATTTTCTCTTGCCCTTTTTAATCGTTATTTCAGTTGATTGTCTAAGAATTAGTGTAATTATTGTAGATTTAGTTTTTTAAATATAGCGTGTTTGTATCTAGCGAAGATTGGGTAAGTTTTTATTGATGTTGGACGAGGAGCCCCCTGATGGAGGCGGTGGGACTACGGTCCCTGTAGTGGATTGGGGAGAAGTTAGTTCCCGCAAACGTGGCCCAGAAGACTCTGGTGTTGTGGATGTCAACCATAAAAGGGATGCTAGGATGCCGGCGTCAGCCTCCATTCAGCACACTTTTTCGGTTCCCGAATTCGCTCCCGGTTCTAAATTGAAGTATGGTTCTGGTGATTCCGGTCCTTTCATTGTTCACGTCACGAGATCACTGGAGGATTCCTCCATTGGTTCTACATTTCGTACTTTGAAATTCGCCCAGCTTGTTCATAGATATAGTATTAAGGGTATTTCCAAGGGTGGTATTAAAACTGGAGGTCGCAGTCGAGTTGTTGTAGATTTTTCAAGTGCAGATTCGGCTAATGTATTCTTGGAGAGTGCCCTATTCAAAGATAACCCCCAATATTCCCCCATCATCCCAATGTTTAGTGTCACTCGGATGGGCCTTGTTCGTGGCATTCCCGTCGACTGGACTCTGGAGGAGCTGGTCAACTCTATTGACTGCTCTGTAAAAGTAATTAAGGCTCGTAGGCTTAATCGTAAATGTTTTCTGGATGGGAAAGTGTCCTGGGTTCCTACCCAAACTGTATCGTTGACCTTCTTGGGGCAATGTTTGCCTGAAAAAAATTTATTGTTTTCACACCTCTATTCCTGTGGATGTATATCAGCTCCCTTCTATTCAATGCAATAAGTGCTGCCGTTTCGGCCATATTAAAGCGAATTGTAGGTCTAAACCCCGTTGTTTCAAATGCGCTCAACCTCATGAAGGCGTTGATTGTGTTGTCAGTGCAGAAATGGCTTCTTGCCTATTTTGTTCTGGCATTCATTTTGCTACAAACTCTTCTTGCCCTGAGCACTCTAGACAGAAAAGTATAAAGTTGGTGATGTCAGAGGAGAATATCCCTTACTCTGATGCTGCTCGTCGCTTCCGTCCCGTCCGGCGTTCTTTTGCTGATACTACTCGCTCTTTGGTTTCTCCTTCTTTGTTTCCCGTGTCTCAAGATTCCTTATCTCCTCCTTCGCCCGTCTCCCCCACACGTTCTGTTCCTTCGGTTTCTCACAAAAAAACAGTGTTTGTTCCTCGTCGGCCTGTCCCAGTGTTGGAGAAGGGCTATGACAAAGCTGCTCACGACGCAATCATTCATGCTCCAAAATTCACTCAATTAAATGGCTGTGCTCTCAATAACTCTGAACCAGATTTTACTCCAAATGATAACCTTATTAAGCTGCTTATCAGCACATTAGTGAATCTTCTTTCGAAGTTCTCTGATGCTATACCGAACAATGTCTCAGAACTGCTGAACCAATTGACGTCTGTCTTTATGACCAACAATGGCTTATACAGCCATTCAATGGAATTGTAGAAGCATTCGACATAAAAAACATGAAATCATTCATCTCATTAATAAATTTAGTCCTTCAATCCTTGCCATCTCGGAGACATGGTTAAAGCCTGGGTCCCTTTTCAGGGTTTCAGGTTTCTCATGTCTTCGTGATGACAGTGCTGATGGTTGGAACGGCTGTGCCGTTCTTATTAAGCGTTCTCTTCCCTTTTCTTTAGTTCCTATCCCCAATCATTCTTCAGGCTTAAATATAGTTGCTGTAAAACTTTTTAATTCTACTTTTATCTCCCTTTATATTCCTCACCCCAATCTAACAATTATTGCTGAATTAGACTCAATCCTTTCCTCTCTCTCTGGCCCTTTTGTTGTCATGAGAGATTTTAATTGTCATCACACTTTGTGGAGTTCTCATTCCTGCGATTACAATTCTTCTCATCTTTTAAATGTCTTTGACAACATCAATTTGTGCCTGTTGAATGATGGCTCTCCTACTAGGAGATCATCCCCTTTGCAAAACCGTAGCTCTGTGGATTTATCTCTGGCATCACCTAACTTGGCTTCTGGGCTCTCCTAGAGTGTTCTCTCCCATTCTCATGGTAGTGACCACTTTCCTATTCTTATTTCCTTTTCGTCTGATGTGTCTGTTCCGATTTTATCTTCCCCTCCTCTTCTTAAATATAGAACTGGAAAGGCTGACTGGCCTGAATATTCTTCTTTGGTCTCTAATGAGGTAGCGCTTCTTCCTCCTATTTCTTCTGATAATTTTCTAGAGTTGTATTTAAAGTTTGTCTCAATTTTAATTCTATCAGCTAATTCTAGTATTCCTACTAAATGCTCTTCACTTCGCAGGGCTTCCTCTCCTCCGTGGTGGGATGCTGATTGTACTTTAGCTATTAAAAAAAGAAATGAGGCTGAAGATGCTTTTACTGTAGACTTGTCTAATCTGGAAAAATATTTGGAGTTCCAGGCTTCCAATGCTCATTGCAAGCGTTTTTTATCTTCTAAAAAACGTCTTGGTTGGTCCCGTTTTTGCGAGAGCTTGTCTCCTCGTTCTCCCTCTTCCTTAGTATGGAAGAGTATCAAAAGATTTCGTGGATCCTTATCTGATTCGAACCCACTGCCTAATGATCCGTCTAGCTGGTTGGAGGGATTTTTGGATAAATTAGCGCCTGCTTTTGTACCGCCGGAAGATTGCTTTCCCCCATCTTCGTCTCCTTTTTCGTCTGACAGTATGGATGATCCTTTTTCCTTTCGGGAAATTTCTTCTGTGTTGGATCATCTTCAAGATTCTTCTCCAGGTATAGACGGAATTCCTTATTCTTTCATTAGACGGTGCTCTGACTCTTCTAAACTTTTCTTCCTTTCCCTGCTAAATCATATTTATAATTCTGGTTGCCTCCCTGATTCTTGGAAGAATCAAATAATTATTCCCATCGTAAAACCTGGTAAAGATCCCAGTGACCCCTCCAGTTATAGACCTATTGCTCTTTCATCTGTCCTCTCAAAGATACTAGAGCATTTAATTAAGAATAGGCTTGAGTGGATTTTAGAAAATCGAGGAATCCTTTCCAAATCCCAATTTGGTTTTCGTAGAGGCATGGGAACTATGGACAGTTTAAGTATTCTTACGTCTGATATTCGTCTGGCTTTCTCTAGAGGTCATCACCTTGTTGGTGCTTTTTTAGATATAACTGCTGCCTATGATAATGTGCAACTTCCGCTTCTTAGACAAAAAATGCTTCAATTGAGTTTGCCGGTGAAGATGGTTCACGTCATTTGCAATCTCTTCATGGCTCGTTCTATCTCAGTTCGTTTTCAAGGTTCTTTGGGTGAATATTTGGCGTTTCAACCGCCGTCATTATTATTTTCGCATATTATTCAATATAAACTCAATAACTTTCTTGTTTTTTTAAATGGAATGGATACTACCCCCGGGTCCGCTGATTTTGACATCAAAAATTGCTGGTAGTTATCATTATTTTTGTCAATGTATTAAAGAGAATAATGACGGCGGTTGGAACGCCCGAATATTCACCCCTTTATTACCTCCTAGAACCATTTGGAAGGGCCTCCCTCAGGGTTCTGTATTAAGTCCAATTTTATATAATCTTTATACCGCCGACCTTAGTAAATCAGTCGATTGTTTTTGTAGCATTTTGCAATATGCTGATGATATTGCTCTTTACTTTGCCTCCAGCTCCATTTCTAAATATTCTCAGTCTCTTAACTCCGCTCTAGGTTACTTAAACTCGTGGCTCATGGATCATGGCTTATCTTTGTCTGCCTCCAAGAGTTCTGTTGTGGTTTTTACTAGAAAAAGGCTGGTTCCTGATATCCGAATTTTTCTTGAAGGGATATTGCTTCCTGTGTCTAATTCTGTTAAATTTCTAGGTTTAATTTTGGATGATCATCTAACTGGGATCCCTCACTTGCGTCATATTAAAGATAAGTGTGAGAAAAGTTTAAATGTTATGAGAGCCTTATCTGGTGCTTGGTGGGGTGCGCACCCCTATTCACAAAAGCTTTTGTATAATGCTATCATCCGGAGCCACTTTGATTATGGTTCTTTTTTGTTGGAGCCCTGCAGCAAACTTGCTCTAGTATCTTTAGATAGGATTCAGTCTAGGTGTTTGCGTATAATTTCTGGAGCCATGAAATCTTCTCCCATTAATGCTCTTCAGATAGAATGCTTGGAGCCTCCTTTAAGGCTTCGCAGACAATTCCTTTCTGATCGCTTTTTCTTCAGAGCCGTGCAGTCGTCTGATCACCCTTTATTGTGTCGTCTTAACCGTCTTTCTGATATCATGCCCTTCTCCAAGTATTGGTCTCACAAGGTGACTCCTTGCCTAATTGAAAGCTTTCGTAAATTTTGTAATGGTCCCCCGGTTGTTCAGTCTGTTGGCAACCCTTTATTTAGTTTTAGCTTTGATTCTCTCCTGTTTCACCCTAAGATTGTTTTTTCTTTTGGCATTAAAAAGAACGATATTGAAGCTAATCGGGTTTTCAATAAAATATTATTTGAAAAATGGGATGGGTGGATTCCTGTTTTCACTGATGCTACCAAACTATCTTCAGATGGCTGTGTGGGTTCAGCTGTCTGGATTCCACGGTATAATGTTGTTTTAAACTTTAAATCTCCCTCTCAGTCTTCTGCTTACTCCGGAGAGGCTATTGCCATTTTTGAAGCTGTCTCTTACATAGAATCTCACAAAATGTCAAAATCTATTGTTTTCTCAGATTCTTTGAGTTGTCTCCAGGCCTTGGATAGGGTTCCCCTGCGATCTAAGGATAATCTTTTAATTAATCTCAAGTCAAGAGAGGTTCTCCATCGTTGTCATTCTCTTGGCATTGATGTGGTTTTGGCTTGGATCCCCGGGCATGCGGGCATTTCAGGCAATGAACGGGTTGATTTTTTTGCAAAGCAAGCGGTTGAGATTGGTTGCACCTCCCACTCGGAGTGTTTTAGTCAAGACTTACGTTCTACCGCGAGGTCCCATCTGTTTGATCACTGGACTGATTTGTGGAACTGTTCTCGTGTCTCCAAGGGTAGACATTATGGTAATATTCAACCTAATCTGCCTATTAAACCTTGATTTTTTAAATTTAACACACTTAATAAGGCTGCCACCTCTACAATAATTCGTCTGCGACTTGGTCACATTTGTTCACCCTCTTTTCTGGCGAAGATCCGTGTTCGGGATCATTCTTTGTGCGAGTGTGGTCTCGAGGAGGAAACCCCAGACCATATTTTTTTCAATTGTCCTAATATTCCAGTTTCTCTTTATAACTTTCTTCCTGATTTCATCTCTCGCCCAGCTAGCTTTAGTTATGTCCTCACTTTTGTAAATACTTCCTTTGTATATATTTTAGCTAAGTATATTATTGATTTTAATATTAAGTTGTAAATTCTAATTTTAGTATTAGTATTTGTAGTTGTAGTTAGTGTATATAATTTATTTTGTTTTTAGATTCCCCAACTGATGAATCAGCATCTGTTTCTGGAAAACCATTTTTACCGATCACGTGTAACTTCCAACCTTGACACTGGCAGAATTGTCCCACTGGACAGTAGCCATTCAACAAAGAATTGAACTTGAACTTGAGGGTAAAAAATAAATAAATAAGTTACAATAAAAGTTAGAACGTATTATACAGCAAAATACAGTGGTAACTACGAAGCCTATTACACAGCCAGGTTAAAGTGAGTCAAAACTAAGAAGCTATGCCAAGCAGCGAGCAAAGCAACCATGGCTAAATTACTACAAATACACTTCACTTGAACTTAAAAGGCAGCGGCTTTATTGACAACCCTCTTAGACTTCTTCCCCGGTAGCTGCGCAGGTTGACCACCATTACCGGCTCCAGCACGAGGAGTCGAAACACTAGACACAGCCGGCACGACTCGTATCGCCTTCACTTCAGCAACCGAGACAACACGGTGATGCACGCCGTCTGACCCGAGGATGTGCACGACTCCGTCCCGCGTCCAGCAGCTCCGGATACCAAAACGGTCACGAGCAGCCACGAACGCATCGTGACGCGGCTTTGTAAGGAACTCGGACACCGTGACACCCGAGCCCTTAAACGCCGTCTTGCCAAACCACAACTTGTCCCGATTGGCAGCATCACGGAACTTTATAATGATAGCCCTTGACTTACCACTATGAGGTCGGCCTGAACGGTGACAGCGACTTAACTCATTGGAGCCAATCTCAACCTTCAAGGGTCTCAGCGTATCCATAACAACTTCTAAAGTGTCCTCTGAAACAGCCTCAGGTATGCCATGGATAAGGAGCATCTTACGGCGAGAACGCATTTCCAGGAGGTCGGTATGGCGAGTCAAGGACTCCACTTGTTGCTGCAGAATGCCAAGTGTCTTCAGAATAAAGGTCTTGAAGTTAGTGAAGTCAGCCGCTATAGATGCCACTGTAGGGTTGGATGACCCAGCTCTGTCCAGGCTGCTCTGGAACTCGTCCATTTTAGTAGTAAACATGCTGGCTAACTCGCAAATAGAACCCTTCATGCCCTCCGACTGTGACATTATTTATGTGAAATAGGTTAAGTAGTGAGTGAAAAAGAAAGTGATTTATAATGAAGTTTTAAGTGATGGAAAAGAGAAAATAACTGCTGGTAGGTGAATTCAGTCAGCAAAGCATAGGTAGTAACTAGTTTTATTGCAAAAAAATGTACTAATTTTACTTTTAAATAAATAATAATTTACAAACACTGCTGGTCGCGTTTTATCCACCTACCCGAAAAAAAAGAAACTAACTAAGAAATTATAATACCTATCACTCATTTAAGCCGTTTTCATATCATAAATACGTCTGTTTCATTTAACGTCTTTGTTCACAAGTTTACATATTAACCCATTCGCTGCCACCAACTGGTAATAGTATGTAATTTGAACACACATACGTTAAGGAAACTACTATTTTTAAGAAAAACAAAACACTATTAAGCTGGTTATTAATCGGTTAATCGATTAATTTCGTCTTAACCCTGAAATTAACTGATTGTACATTTAATCACTTAATTGCATATTGCATTCTCTATACACGCTTCTTACGCAGAAGGCAGAAATCCGGGGGTCAGGGATGGGAGACCGAGCATTCGTCCAGATATTGGGTTAAAAGTAGTGTCCGACCGAAATTTCGGTTTCGGTTTCGGTTTCGGCCAGTTTCGGCCAAAAAATCAAGTTTCGGCCCGAGTTTCGGTTTCGGCCAAAAACGGCCGAACCCTTCGGCCGCGCCGAAACTTACAACATCGTACCTTCGGGTCGCGCTCGGCTAACGTCGGTAGTTAAATTTTCAAACAGAACCTCTGTAACTGTGCTGCGGGCCGATTATGGTGACACTTATCCACGCGATAAAACGTTTTTATCTCAAGATCATCGACATTATATCATTGTCGACGTAAGCTAATATGGTGGCATCGGTTACATTGCATTATCCACTTTTGACAACGATATGACGACAAACGTCATATTTTATCGACTTTGCTTAATATGGGTGGCCACTTTGGATCGACTTTTGACATCTCAATTCGATAAGTTTATACAAGTGCCGGGTTGGTGACGACAAGACATTTTATTTTGAAAAATACTCAAATTCATGTAAAATTTAAGCGTAAGTATTGGTTTTATAATATTTTTACTTATTAAAAACGGTTTAGTTACTTATAATAAAGGCGTTTTACATTATAATTGGTATACCTAAGCTGTATTTTTTTGTAGAATGTCTAGATACTACTACTACAGTCTCACGCTGCAAACGGAGAAGGAAAGACGAAAACTACAGCGCAGGACGATTCGAGACGCGTCGAATCCTTTCGAGCTTCCGGAGGAAGAGTTCCGGCACGTCTACAGAGTCTGTAAGGAGATGGCTCTCCATTTATGTGCCGAACTCGACGTCGACCTCCAGCCGCACAATAATGACGGTTTACCCGTCTATATTAAGGTAATATTTATTGTTTATCATACATATTATACCTGCCGAAATGCATAATGTTACTTTAGGCACAAGGTACGTGTGAAGAGCCAGAAAATTATTGTTAAAGCAATTCGTTACGCGGATGTTAATTACCAACGCGGAACAGGGCAGGACCACGGTTTGTGCATTGCACAATGCACTGTGAGCAATTATCTGGCTCAGTTTACAGACGCTGTAATCAGAAGGTAGGCATGAAAGTTGAAATAATATATACCTAACATTATCATTTTCTAACTTGTTAATGACCCAATGGACCTATAGTTGTTGTGAAGTGAAGTTTATTTACTTACTTACTAACATTTTCATGTGCTACTTGCTTTAATTTTTTGAATTAAAAAGTCCATCAGTTATAAGTCTTCCTCCGGGATATAACTATCTCTGTACCTATCAAATTTTTATATGTATTTATTAAGGCTTTGAACAGTATAGACCAAACAACAAAACAAACAAGCACACTTACACAATTATAATATTTGATTTAACCAGTGCTGCAGTGTTATTAACACACCATCCCATGGGAAGTGCTTTTAATTTATTTTATATTTTGTAACTTTTTAGTGTAATAGTACTAACTTTCGTATATTTGGGTTATCTTTTATTTAGTTTTCAGGGTTGGTTCCAGTTTGCAAAATCTTTGTGGGTTGGTTCCCGTTTGCAAAACTACGTCCAATTTGCACATTGGGGAGTATTTTCTTCTGGTTAAGTAATATGTAATTAAATAAATATCTTCCAAAGTCAGAGCGACCAGAGTACACACTATATACTTGTAATATAAGTGGGATGATGACATTGATGACTCCCTATACAGTAGCCAGCTATCAATATGGATTGAACAAATGTTTTAAAAAACAAAGAAACCGCCCTCAAAAACACGTGAAACGGTTTTTTGTTTTTTAAAACATTTATTTTATACTTTTTATTGATCATAATTCATAATAAGCTGTTATGCAAATTCTAGACTTGTCACTAAATATTCTAAAATCGCTGTATGTTTGCCTATAATATTTGAGGAGTTCCCTCAATACCTCACGGATCGCCTGATCAGATTTATATTTGGTGACAGTGGGGCTACCTCGTAAGAATACTGTGCAAACCAAAAAATATTTTTTTTAATCGGAGGACTATTAGACTAGTACACTATTGAATGGTGTGGGAACCTATGACATAGGTGCTAATATTGAAATTAAAAGATCTTATCGTAATTGGGTTTTTTATAATTTAAATAAAAGTCCACTTATTAATAATCATTTAATATAATTAAAAAAAAAAAAGAAATAAGAAAGATTCATGGCTCCTCTTCTGCTATAATTTGCGTGTCCTCCAGCCTGAAAAGAAAAAGGATACCATTTTATATTTTCATATACTTAATTGTTACATGTAATTTTCAGGCGACTCAGGGTACGCTCTTGAACCGTGGCTGATGACGCCAATTTTACACGCTGCCCCGAATAGTCCAGAAGAAAGATACACCAAGTGGCATTGCAGGGTCCGCAACACGATAGAGCGAACAAACGGTTACATCAAAAATGTTTTCCGATGCTTGGGGCATGAACGTGTGCTGCATTATAGCCCCGAGAAGGCTTCAAAAATAATTAATACCTGCTGCGAGTTATATAATATGATGATTCATTATAGGTAATTAATTATAATTTTAAGTATCCTAAAGGTAAAAAACTTAAGTAAAGCTCCTCTTGCATGTAAGTAGTAATAGTAACTCATCTGTATAGACCGTTCGACATTGTATATGTTAAATTCTATAAGTAAAATAACGTAAATCCCATATAAGTTTTGTATACAACTACATGCAACAGGAGCTTTACTTAAGTTTTTATTGGTATCCCTTCATTATTCATAATTTCATTTGCACTAATTTAATTTGCCATAATGATAGAGAACCGTTTTTTTTACCTATACCTAAGTACATACATATAACTTGTAAGAGTTTAGAATTTAATTTCTTATTTACATATTATTTTTCAGAACACTTGATATGGAGCTGGCTGTCACAAACAGCAATGAAATCCTCACCACCCAGCAGCTACCGGGAAATGGGCTTTTACTAAGAGTGGCCCAAGAAAAAAGGGGCACCATAGTAAATAATTATTTTGCTTACTATTGTGTTTTATTCCATTCCCATACAAATAGTTAAAGTAGAAAACTATATTTTAACATTATAAAAAATAGGATCAAGCTATCTGTACCAAACTCAATCTTGAATTAAGATTAAGATTCGGTTCAGCAGTTTAGCAGCTAGAACGTAAAAGACAGACTGAGTTACCTTGCATCTACATATTAGTGTGGATTAGAAATGATCTATCATATTATGTTTGAGTATGGATAAAATTAAAACTTACTAGTTTCCCCTTAAAAATCTTATTTTGCTCCCTCAGAATGTCATTGTGTTCTGACTTGAGCTGATTTAGTTTTACGAGTTCTTCTATTATATTCTGTAGCATAAAATACAATTGCATTACTTTTATATAAAAAAAAGTAATTATGAAACAAAGGGCATTAGGAAAGTTTGTATGGACAATATGGTCATATTTCTTGCCAGCGGACATGGATAATTTTCTTAAAATAGTTTAGAGGACCTCTACCTACATATAAATATATGACATTAAATGTCTTTGATAATATTCGAGCCAAAATATTAAAAAGATATAATTTTCAAGTTTTCATTAATAAAAGACAGTATTAATAGATAAAATATAAAGAATTTTGAATAGATCATTCTGTCATAATAATTAATACCTTCATAACTTTTAGGTATGCCCACCCACCTAAAAAAATATATGACTTATAAATGGAAACAGCAACACTTTTACCCCAAACCCCTTTAAGAAAAATAGATACATACATAAACTCACAATTGGTGCAAGTTCTTTGTGTACAATGTAATGTGGTAAATAAGGCGAAGTAGGCTAAAACTTAAATGTTACCCGAAAAATATGAATGTATAGTGAAATAAACAAAATACTTACGATTTTCCATGATGCGACGGATTTGTCCGGGCCAAACTCACAAGATAGAAGCCAGATTTTGCCACTCGGACTCGTGTTTTTGAGATCCGAGTGGCCCACTGAACTCCCCGTTTGCGAATAAGGGGTGGCTGGCCATATATTCTATAATTTTTCTCTTTTGTACTGCTGTACTGTAACACAACATGATTGTTTTAATCATTAACAATAAATAAAGAAATTGACAATGCACTTAAACTCATATTAGTTCACAATGTTAAACTTACACTTTTGTTGTTTGGCTCATTTTCGGTTTCTTCAAGAAAAAATTCGGACCGAACTAAAATTCGTATAATGTTATTATATTATATTATACAAACTTTAAACTTTCGTAGGTACTAAACTACTAACCATAAACTAATAACCATAGAATATAGAACTACCGAATCGAGATGTCAACATAACCCATATATTTTTAATAGTATGGCGTCCGGCTTCTTTCGATGACTAATTTATAACTTCCCATTTTAGAAGCATTATATAAAGTCCGCCATTCAACATCCAACATGTGCAAAAATGTATTGATTTCGTGACACTAGCAACTTTTTTGCAAATTGGTAGTAATCTCATGTGATTCTTGTCACACTGGGCTTAAACACAATAGTCGTCGCTATATCGGCGCAATAACTTTATCGACATTGTCAACCATATTAGGGATTTAGATAAAATAGACGACTTTGTTAAAATTTTATACATATCGACACGATAAAAAGGTGCCACGCATAATTGGCCCGCTGAAATTTCATTGTGATAAATCTTTGAAAGTAGAAACCTGTAATTATAGGTCGGCGAGATATTAATTTTAGAAAAAAACGGGCTTACTAACATCTTTTCGACTTTTTAAGGACTTTTCTTTTTTTTATAAAAGGTTCGGTTTCGGTTTCGGTTTCGGCCGAAACTACAATGAAACCGAACCTTCGGTTTCGGTTTCGGCAAAATAACATGTTTCGGTCGGTCACTAGTTAAAAGATAAGGTGCTAGAAATGCTTCGCGAGAAACTAGGGACAAGTGTTTGTCGCATGACAAGAAAGTCAGGTTTATCGAACCTCCTAGTACACGAATTGGAATTCATCCTTATCACATTCAATGTGTACAAGCCCTTTTACCAATTGACTATGACCCAAGATTTTTGCCTTCTGCGTAAGAGCTGCAGCTTCCCGTGCGTTTCTACCACAATAACCATAACTATATGCGTATTCATAACTGTCGATCGCAGCCATTTTGATACATTTAAGTGATAAAGCTTCCAGCTTTTGAATTTAAAAATTTAATGCGATTATGAATGTTCGAAGAAAAAAGTGGAGGCTCTCCAAAACTTTGATTTTCGGACTTTAAAACCGACCTTTATACTGAAGAAGAAATGGAAATAATTACTCTACCAGCTAGATAAATAAAAAAATAACTGCGCGATAACTAACAATAATAATCATTAACTTGTACGTCGTCTCGTTCGAATCAGCATTAAACGGCCAAGTTTTTACAATATGTGGTTAACTTTCAATACTTAGTGTAAAAAAACGCGATTTTTTACGAAATCGAATAATGATTATATTAGACAGATTTTTCCGACACATGAACATTTTTCAGATGAATATTAAAAAAATGCAACCGGTAAGATTAGTTACCTATTAAAAAAATACTGAGCGATGGCAATTTTATGATGTCCCTGTTCGATTTCATCCACACTTCCAAGGACACCCTGTATAGGACCAAATATCTTATTCGATTTAGAGTTTAAATTTCAGGAGGTAGGTGAATAAATAAAAACTAACAACAAGAAGAAATAGATATTTAGTTTATTACTACATAGTTACGTTACAAAAACCGAATTACGTGGAAGGATGGGAAGGAGGCCTTTGTCCAGCAGTGGGACATTCCGGGCTAATAATAATAATAATAATAATACATAATACTTTATTAAACTCTTTCTCGAACTGCAATAGGTATTTCTAGGAACTCGAGGGTCTTTTAATGCAGGTAATAAATATTGAAAATAACAGCTAAGTACTTTCCTACTAAATTTCTACACAGTGCAATTTCAAAGTAATAATAATAACTAATAAGTCACAAACAAATTCGAGATGTAGGTAGATAACTTGTCGGGAATGTACGCAAAGGGCTATTCCCATATGTCCACGCCCCTTTTGTCCACACTGTGGACAACTGGGAAAAAAATCCCTACGCAATCCCTTCGCAAACCGCAGATGGGTGAATCAACTCTTATGGTACTCCCTATTTTTCGACACGATTCACAATTTTTTAGAAAAGCTATTATATTTGCTAACGACATGGCTTACACGTTTATTAAATCAGACATGTAGGCTAACATTTGCACTTATTTCATTTTAAATAATAGTTTTTAGCAATATTATAGTTGGTAACGAAGGGGACGATGTGGTCCCTAGGTTTTGTATGAAAAAAAGTGCATTTTCCACTGAGGTACCAGGTTTTTTCGAAGATTAAATAATATTTGAGGTGTTTAACGTGTGAGGTCCATTAATTTGATGCTCTGATTTTAATTATTCATACATCACTATTAACTATAAGTCACCAGGAAAGTTTTAAAACCGCAATAGAAAAGGGAGTACCTACTTTAAAAGTTGATCCACCCAGATACGCTACGAATGAATTCCGCGCCGAGTCACGCCGCCGCCATCGCAAGAACACGCACGTCGCGCGCTGTTGTTATCGTAGTGTGCGTAAGAATTTGCGGGCTATTCCCAGTTGTCCACACCTTTGTCCATTCTGTGGACAACTGGGAAAAAAAAAACCAATTGTCCACACCCTCGAAATTATTTGACCGTTTCACACTCTTTAATTTGACTCAACTGTGTTAGTTTTTAGTTCGTTTTTATTAATGTACTTTAGTAGACAGTTAAAAATTTGCGCCTGTTGGAGGGAGGCCGAGCGGTGTGAATCAGATAGCATTATTTAAAATACCTCTTCACACCGCGTATCGACACTTCACAATCCTCTTAAGTAAAATTAATTCACATGTCGGTTATTTTTTCTAATATTGTTACTTTTTCTTTAACTTGCTTCCTTTTATATGTGAATCAATTTTATTAACGTCCGTCCAAAAAATATGCTATATTTAACATCATCAATACAACGGATGGCACGCGCGCACCCCGAAATGTATGCCCCGCCTCGCGGTTTTATGATTTTTTGTGCCAGTTTGGTTTGCGGCAGGTGTAATTACCAGAGACCGGATTTTTCGCGGCAAAACAAAAGACAATCGCAATCTCTAGCTAGTGCTAGAATTACTTTTTGTATCGATATCGAGTATTGTTGTATTTTTTATAAAAAAAAACATGCCGATGTATTTACATTATTTTATAATCATTCACGACAGTTGTTTTACATGTCTTATTCAATCTAGATCTTATCTCCTACTTTATCATATCATGTAATAAAATAACTCGTCGGGTAACAAAGAGGTAAAACTTTGAATGAAATGTAGTCACTTACCTCCTCCGTAAAACGATTCCAAAAAAAAACTACTACACGACTTATTTCCATACTTTTTGCTAATTCGACTATGCTATATTATGTACTAGCGACCCGCCCTCGCTTCGCTTCAGTTTATGAGTTTTCTGTAACACCCGTACATAAAAAATAATTTATTATACATCCTTTCTCTTGACTCATTCCATCTATTAAAAAAAATCGCATCAAAATCCGTTGCGTAGTTGTCAAGATCTAAGCTTACATAGGGACAGACCGACAGACAGCGGGAAGAGACTTTTTGATTTATACTATGTAGTGATTCTGAGCGTATACTTATCTTATCAGGTGGACACTATTCAACGACTTAAGGTCACAGCTCATTAGAACCACCCGGCACCCGACCCGCACCGCCTCGCCTCGAGGCGGTTAGTATTCTTAACATGGATTTGTATAGGCATGCGCTAACTACATCAACTACGCTATGTAACGTTTTTAATACAAGCCGCGACGCGAGGTGTCGGGCGCCGGGTGGTCCTAATGAGCTGTGATCTTTAGGCGGCTAGATCAGACAAAACATAACACAACCGACTGACAACTTTTAAGGTAGGGACACACTTGTCCCACGTACGCAACGTATGCAATGCATTATGAAATCTGGACCCTGATATTTGTATGCTTAGAAACATACTTGTCATACGCAATGCTACCCCACGCGTCCCATGCAACGTTCGACCTGTCGCGACAGATCGGCGTGGGAACGTGGAGGGGATAAGCACACGCTTACTTATTGGTTTCCGAAACTTGTTATGTTCTTTCTTTATGTCACACTCAATTATACTGTGAATCTCCTCAAATTGTACTTTAGACATACGGAAGTACATAAAGGATCGGTCGTCATCACATTCCAACCTCTGCAATAACGTGTGGTATTCGCCAACATTTTCTCTCTCTTTATTTATATCATGAACCCAATATCTTCAGTTCTTTCTTTTTTGTTTCTTTGTGACGCGGAGATATTCATTTAAAAATAAAAAAGCTAAATCGTCTTCAAATTCACTCTCAGAGTCGGAAAACATTGTACAGTGGCGTTCAGAATTGCATGGACAATTTATGAATGAATTCATTCATAAACTGTCCATGCAATTCTGAACGCCACTGTACATTAGTGCACCCGGAGAACTAACAACAGCGTCTGATGTCAATACACGTCGTATACGTAGGACAGGTGTGCACACAATCTCTCCCACGTTGCATTGCATACGTTGCGTACGTGGGACAAGTGTGTCCTTACCTTTATAACCAATACGTGCGTGGCGAGCATGTGCAAAAATATCATGTTGGGTCATGACAGGGTGTCTCTGTGAGATTGTCGCCTAGTATAAATAATTTATCTATTTATCTGACATTTACTTGCACGTAAAGATTTTTCCTGCTTCCTGCCCATTGAAGTTCGCCCACTTGTACCGTATCCCATGTACATTGAGCATATGTTTATTAAGGCTTGAGCTATGCGACAGTCGCTGCGCGCACGCTGGGCAGCCGTAGGGCTTCTCGCGCGAGTGGACGCGCGCATGCCGTCGGAGGTCGCCGCCCGTGTAGAAACTATTCTCGCAGACATTGCATTTCCATGATTTTTCGCCTGCATGCCTGTCAAACAATGAAGCCAGTCTATAGTTCCTGCACTGCAGTTTGGTGCCGGGACGATTGCCAAGTATCACTAAATTCGAGACTTCGGTTGCCACATTCCTCTCAGTCATCTCATCATTCGTGAGTAAATCGGGAGAAAGGTAAAAATTAAAAAGGTAGGAATTAGCTAAAGTAGCTTCGAACTAAAAAAATTAAAGTAGGGCCCTGGAACATTTAGCGCAACGATCCTTTATTCTTGTGGAAGCTGCCGCGATCGTGAGACGCAAGTTGGCATTTCAGGTGCACGTGTGTGCAATTTGCATAGCATAGCAAGCATGTTTGGCGTGTGAGTTACACATTTAGTATTCGATGTAAGGCGTTCTATAGGTTAAATATCATCGGCGTAAAATATTAAATTCTGAATAATATAATATAGGTACATTTTTGAAACTACCATCTACCATATTACGTTATATATGGTCTAAATCCGAGTTCATGAGTAGTTAAACTCCTTATACTGTCACTGGGTTTAAAATACGTAAAGAAGAGTAAAAGCGTGGATGATTTTTGGATAAAGTACAAACATACATACATACATACATATCGTCACGCCTTCATTCCCAGAGTGGGGTAGGCAGAGCTACAGAATTACCAAAAACTCTAAAAACTTGTAGGTATGTCAATTCAGATGTTTACCGGTGTATTAGTGACCTGTTGCAAGTCCATCGCCTAACAATTCTTCAGGCCTTCATTCCTTTGATTAATTAATTAATTAACTTGTCTATTGCAGAGTTTCTGATGTTTTCAAAGATTTCAGTATTATTACATATAATAAATTTGATTGGTACCAAAATCGATCCCTGAGGCACACCCATAGTGTCTGTCAATGTAGAAGAAACAGAGTCAGTACCATTGTCGATACAAACTGTAATATGTGGTTTGCACCAAGACAAGTAACTAGCGAACCACTTTAAAATTAAGTAATCAAAGTCATAACAAGAAGGGCAGTATTCGGTAGTGTCCAAAGCATAGGACACTACCGAATAAAATAAAAATAAATAAAATAAAGTTTATTTGGTTAAACAATAGGAGTGTACATCACAATAAGGTTGGGATCTCCTATTAAGTATTTAAATCTTGTATCAGGAGAACCAAATACTACGATAAAATCAAAAAAAGCACCAGTAATTACCAAATTACAAACGCAAAGCAAAGACAGGACAAAACCGCTTACCCACGCCAGGGTGAAAAAGTTACGGTGCGCATCTTTAAAGGTCATTAAATAAATACGATACTAGATAATGTAAAGTAAATTCATTACAATGCCGCCAATCCCTCATTTTTTCATGGTATACCATTGAAAACAAAATTTAAATTGAAATGGGATGTTCACGTGTCACATAAACGTCAATGACCCTTTCGCTGATAGGACATCGTGCTATGATATGATATGATACATAGCTGTACTCGTAATGTCGATATTTAATATCCAGGGTGGTGGTCGGTAAATTCCACACATTGAAAGGGATTGAATTTTAGGTTAATTTAGCGGAAAATCAATTATTTACATTTTTATAGCCACTGGTTTTTATTTTAACAGATTCTTAGGGTAGTACCTGCACTTACTGAGGACGGTTTTACTTTTGATCAAATAGCCCAAAAAAGATAACACAAAAAGCATAGTATTGGATTTGTTAGATAATTTTTACAAAAGCATTTTTTTATAGTAGGTACCTAGCGAATTTTCCCATCGCGGTCTTTCATAGTAGCGAATTTTCGCATAGCATTCTTTTATGATCGCAAATTTAATTATTCATCTTTCTTCATGCAGCGATTTTTCATAAAGTGTTTTATAGTGTTCGCGTATTTTTTTTTGCATATTTTACCAGTAGATTACTTTATTAGTCGCATTTTTTCCCAACCTAATTTGACAGAGTCAACGCATAGCTCCTACGCCCGCTCCTATCTAGGTTATTTTGCCCCCCCGAGCCTGATATAAAAACGAACCTAACCTAACCTACCTACGTATTGTCGCCTGCATGCCTGTCAAATAATGAAGCCAGTCTTTAGTTCCACAATAAGTTTTACAATGCGAGTACCTAATACAATAATCTACTGGTAAAATATGCGAAGACAATGACGAATAATTAAATTTGCGATCATGAACAAAGGCGATGTGAAAATTCGCTACTATGAAAGAACGCGATCTTAAAATTAGCTCTATGAAATAATTTAACAAACCCTACAAGTTTATGCTCGGACCTAATTTGCTCTGAAACTCGATGAAGGCATGAGCTAGAGAAGTTACATGTTACATGCTTCAAATTTCTTCAAAAGTTTTTCAAACACAGTGAATTTGTTAATTTTATTCAGATAATCGTCCTGCCATAAAAACCGTTAGCGTATTTTATTGAGAATCTAAACTGTATGCGAACTTATTGGACACGGTGTATGGTCTTCGTCAAGTCTTTGTGAATAACCATTGAAAGACTTTGCCCCTATATTCGCTATAATATTTCCTATGCTATGCAAAGAAAGTTTGCCATATAAAGCAAACCAGAACGTCAATAATTTGGACCTAGAGAAATAAAGAATAAAAACATTCAAACAGTTTAATTACAAATAACTTTTTAGTTGTAAAAAAACAATATTACAAGGGATGTTACAATTAAAGCTAATTAGGTACAAAAAAAAAATTAAATTATTCCTTTACAGCTCACTTTTGAATCGCGACACTGATTTAAATCGCGATTAAAATCAGTTGTTTTTTTTTTATAAAAATCAATTATTTAAATCAAGCCGAAATTGAAATCAGTTTGATGAGTAGCACTATTAGTTTGAATGTAAAAGTTGAGCCTATTACGGGAGTATTATTCGATAAACAAGGGTAGCATACATAATATGCAAAAATGTGTAACCGAAGAAGAATTGGATATAATCAAGCAACTGCTGTTGAAACAAACTATGTACAGTTGCTCTTTTAGAATTTATAGTAAGTAACGACCTGGAGATACACAGCATAGGAACGATTCCAACCTTCGTGACCAGAGCGAGAAAGGAAGTCTTAGACATAACATTACCCACAGGTGATCTAAGCAGATATGTAAAAGACTGGAAGAGTAGACAAGGAAGACAGTATGTCGGACCATAGGAGACTACTGTACGGCCTAGACTACTACACGGAGAGAACGAAAATAAGAAACCCAAGGAAAACCAATTGGGAACAATATAGCAACCTACTAAGTGAGTGGAAACCGAGCCACAGCAGCACACACAGACAACTGGACCGGGCGGTTGAGGAAGTGAACAAAGCTACGAGGGCTGCCTTTTAAGTTGTGTCGTTTGGAAAAACTAAAGACAATTTAAGTGTTAAATGGTATTTATTGTTTTTCAAAGTAATCACCGTGACATGTAATACACTTTTTCATTCGATCGAACCAGTTTTCGAAACACTTATTCCAGTCCGAAGTCGGGGTCTCCAAAATGGCCGTTTCGTATGCCTCAACGGCTTCTTCAGGCGTCTGGTACCGTTGACCACGAAGTCGTTGCTTGATTTTTGGAAAAGTAAATAAATCGTTAGGGCTTAAGTCTGGACTGTACGGAGTGTGTTCCAGAATTTCGACGTTTTGCTCTTTTAAAAACGCAATTGTTTGCCGAGCGGTGTGCGAGCTCGCATTATCGTGGTGCAGTCTTATACGACGTCTTGGGTTATTTTTTCGAAACTCGCCGATGACTTCTGGTAAACAGACAGTGGTATACCAGTTAGCATTAACCGTTTTACGATCCTCGAGCACGATGGTGGCAACGTGGCCACTTTTCGCCACAAACGTGGCGACCATGTTTTTCGAAGTGCTCCGTGAGCGTATTACTTGGTTTTGGCTCATCTTGGAACACCCAAACAGTCGACTGCTGTTTAGAATCGGGATCGTAGGCATATATCCAAGATCCGTCACCACTGATAATGTCGTAAACATGTTTCGAGTTTCCTCGGTTGAATTGCCGCAGAGTTTTGCGACACCATCGAACGCGAGCCATTTTTTGGTCTTCACTGAGTAAATGTGGTATCCAGCGTGAGATCAACTTTTTTACGCCTAAGTGATCGTGCAAAATACTGTGAACACTGGTCCCTGAAATACTTAAGGAAGCTTCTATCTCACGGTATGTCGCATGGCGATCTTCGACGATCAGTTGCCGTACAGCATCAATGTTCTCCTGGGTTACGGCTGTTTTTGGTCGACCTTCACGATGTCTATCACCAAGACTAGAGCAACCACGTTGAAATTCTAAATACCAGCGTTCCACAGTCCGGAGGCATGGTGCTTTATCATTGAAAACCGTAGTCAACTCTTCGAAGCACTGAAGTCGCGTTAAGCCCCTTTTGAAGTTTTAAAAAATTATCGCACGTAAATTTTCCTTCGAAATTTCCATTTTCACAACTGACTTGTCAACTTTGAACGAACGCTGTACTAAAACGGTTGGGCCGATTTCGAGTCATTCTTTTGTTTTCGAATTCTAAATTCAAATATTTTAAGATGACACTAGTTCTTTTTTATGCAATCACGGGAGGTTTGCAAACGACAGAACTTAAAAGGCAGCCCTCGTATAACACAAGCTTACCACACGGCATGTCCAGAGAGGACGAGCAACGGAGATAAAGGACAGCCGTGGTGGAACAAAGAGCTACAGAACCTTCGCAAAAGAACTCTTAAAGCACTAAGATGGGCTCTAAAAAAGGGAGGGGATCAAAGCTGGAACGAATATAGAAGTATTAGAAACAAATACACTAACACAAGGGAGAAATCAAGACCACAGGAATGGAGAACATTCACTGGCGAAATACAGAAATACTCGGAGGCAGCAAGAATAGTAAGGGTACTGGCGAACGAGAGATCTTGTCAATTAGGCAGCCTGATAGTGGGATCGACCGAACTAACATACCCCAAAAAAGTACTACAGCAGATGGTACTTAACAACGCACTTTCCTGACTGCAAAGAGGATGACACACCTGTAGTTGAGAACATTACGGACGCAAGTAATGCAACAGAGATTTCTTCGATCCCCAGAATAAGCGACACAGTAGGGGAATGGGCCATAAAATCCTTTGCCCCATACAAGGCAGCTAGCCCGGATGGGGTGATACCAATTCTACTACGATTTATGAAAGAGGCTAGGCCGCATCCCAACCATCTGGAATGAGGTAAAGGTGATATTCCTTCTGAAGCCAGGCAAGAAAAGCTATAAGGATGCAAAATCCTTCAGGAGCATCAGCCTTTCATCGTTTGTACTGAAGGCACAAGAGAAAATTATAGACGCTCAGATAAGGACAAGCATACAAAGGGGGACAGTGCCTTTGCACGGACACCAGCATGCTTACGTAGAAGGGAAATCAACAGAAACAGCTCTGCACAACCTAACCACAAGAATAGAAAGAGCTATAGAAGACAAGGAGATGGCACTGGGATGCATGGGGAATAAGGATAAAGACATAGAGGCTTCCCGCAAGGGGGGTGTCAGTCACCACTCCTATGGTGTCTCTTGCTAGATTCGCTCATCAAAGAAACAAATAGAGGGGGAATACACATGCAGGCGTACTCGGATGACGGGGTACTGCTAGTGAGGGTTTTGACGCTTTGTGCCAGATTTGCAAAACACCAGATTCGCGGAACGCCAGATTCGCAGAACACCAGATTCGCTTAATGCCCGATTTTCAGATTCGCAGTATACCAGATTCGCAGAATGCCAGATTCGCACGATGCCAGATTTGAAATTCGCATAGTACAGCCAGCTGCAGAGCCCTCGGTAGACACATCAAAATGTTGAACATTTTCGACGGGTTACTGTAAATACTAGTTGGTCTAGTGGCTCTTGGGTCGGAATAGTAAAACGGAGTTAGCTAGTTCGAATCCATCAACTAAAATGTCCTTTTTGCATTTTTAAATTATTTTTTATAATAGTGTATACTTTTTTTCCAAGATAAAGTAGGTTATGTGTTTTAGGTAAATACAAAAAAAAAAAGTCATTGTAAAAAAAATATACGTTTATTAATTATAAGTATACTAGTGGACCCGACAGACGTTGTCCTGTCTTAACTATAATTGTGATTTCAATTTTCTTAATTTTTGCTATCATAAGAAGCTTCTCCTGACAATAACAAACAACAAAAAAATAATTAGCGAATTCGGTCCAGCCGCTCGCACGTGATGCCGTGACCAAGGGAAACAGGATTCATTTTTATATATAGGTATATAGAAGATAGAAGAAAATTTTATGAGAGATTATTGTCAACAGCGTTACGATAAATTATACTATGTGTAATCTAATCATTATCTTTTTTGCTGGTAGATATTTACAATATTTAGTTAAATAAAACTGCGAACTTGACTTCTGCATGTGAATCACTGAGAAAGAACCAACATGCTTAACTATAAATATAGTATAGCAATTTACATCTTTCTGTTATCACCAAACCTCGAAGTCGCGGTGGCACGAATAAAATTTTGCTAGGGACTTCCACGCGATATTATTTCATCGATAAATTGGACTTTCTTATGACAATAGTTATGTTATGACTATGAGATGACGTATGTTATTAATATGCAACTTGTAATACCTATTAAACTGTATCATTTATATACAGTATGATATTTGAAGTACTAAATACAAGATACAATACTTTGTTACTTATTACTATAAGTATATTATTATAAGGTTCATAATTGATTAAATGAAAATAATGTAATGATGTTAATGTACTCCTAGGTTTTAGTTTACTTTGCATGGAAATTGATGAAATAAAAAATTACTTGTAAAGGTTGATTTTTATTTGAATTTTAAAATTCCTAAAAATGTCCTAAAAACTCCTATATAGGTAACATTGACGGGTAGTAATCATCACATTTTAGTTAATTTTCAATTATTCTGTAAGTAAACTTTACAGCTAATATGAAGTGTCACTTCCAAATAAGCATTCAGTTATCGATACATTTTATATCGGAAGGAAGTCCCTAGTTAATTGACGTTATTGCCACCGCGACTTCGAGGTTTGGTTATCACTTATCACAATTTGTTATAATTATTGTAACACAACTTTTTCGTGTGGGGTCAGATGGTGTGTCACATACCTACACATGAATAAAAAACGAGAATTATGAATTAAGATGATAAACAACGTTTTTTTACTTATTTTAACTATGACAACGTTCCTATTTTTTTTTTATTTAATGCTTTATTAGTATCGGAGAGGATATCCGTCACTTTCTATAACTTCTTGAAGCCGATTTTGCATAGTTGATACCATTTTGTTACATGTGTCACTATTTCTCATCAATTCCCAAGTTCTATTGACTTCTAGATCCAAATAATTTTTGTTTTAATTTCACTAGAATCCCAGTTTAATACCATCTGACCCCACAAGTTTTCTATGGGATTTAGGTCCGGACTTTTTGACAGCCAGTCGAAAACCGTTATATCTTCTTGGGAAGACAGCCATTCCTGAACCAGGCGAGAACGATGCACTGAGCAGTTGTCCTGCACCAGGTAAATTTGACCTTCAGGATACGCGACACGCACTGATAGCAGCATCACGTCCCTCAACACTTCCAAGTATCGCTCGCTGTTCATGCGGCCGCCTATTTCCACCAGCTCGCCGGGGCCCATGGAAGACATCCATCCCCAGTAGCCTGAAAACAATCATCTCATAAAATCTACTGTAACATGTAATATACGGAAATGTCAATAGAACAGAATATAATAAATATACGTCTTAAACGGAATGTATGAAATAAAATGTTATTTACCTAGTGTTAATCGCCCGCTGGTTCTGAGGTCTAAAACGTTTTTAGGGTTCTTCTCCATAAAATTTTTTGCCCATCCTTATCAGATTTGAAACATTTCTCGTCAGTAAATATGACAATTTCGTTTGCCCAATCGAAATTTAAATAACGACTGGCAAAATTTACTCTGTCGTTACGATGTTTCTCCATGAGCTTGATTTTTCTAGCCGGTTTATAATTATGGATACCCGCAGCATGCAGATGTCGCCGAACTGTGCTAAGCGACACTCCAAAAGTCTCAGCACTTGAGCGTGTCGTTTTGAAGGGTGCCTCTTGTGACCTTTCAGGTTGGTGGATTAAATAAATCAACAACTCAGATCAGCAAGATTATAAAAATTTAATATTTAAAAGAAATGGTCGTGGGTTCGATTCCCGTCTGAAATTTTGCCTCCGCGGACCGGTACTTCCCTGTACGCCAGATGGTCTAAGCGGGTGAAGATGATGAGGCCGGTGATTCAGTTGTGCTCCTGGAGGCGGTGACGTCACGGGAGCGTAGCGTGACGTCAATGAGATGACGGACAATTGCCAGCAGCCGTAGTCTTTAGCTACAAACGTAGCACCCTGTGAATAACGCACGGTGTTACTAGATGGCCACGTCGCTCATCGATTGAGAACACTCCGAAGAAGCCAAAAGCGTAATAAGAAAGTAACGGCTAATAGTTGGTGTAAGTGTTTCAATCAGAACGGATTTACAAGCGGGCAGGAGGCTATGCAATTAGACAATTAATAATAACGCTCAAGCAGAATCAACGACAATTAAAATTAAACACTAACTTGGCATTATTAAACTAACTACGTTAGGAAAATATTAGTAAAGGCTAGCGTTGCATATAAGATTTTACACTATAAAATCTAACACAAAGGGCACACTTATATTTTAAATTGTTCAACACTTACCCTATTGGGGCTCGAAATAACACTTAGGTATGTTCCTGATAACGTCAGAAACTAGGGTGCGGACTGCCACCGATATTAAATAAAAATTTCAATCGTTTGTTAGCGCGTAAGATGACACGTAGTAGCACTAGTGAACGCACAACAAACGTAGGTCCGCCTTGGAAGACGTCGCGGTGAGGTGTCAGCGCCGGCGCAGGGCGCATCGAATCTTCTCGAGCGATTGCGCAGATCTGCGCGCGCATCGTACAGTCGCGCTGATCAAGTGTTAAGCATTTGTAATATATTATTTTATTTATTTTATTTTATTTGTTATTAATATAATTGTTTAGTTACATAGAGATGTTAGATTATAAATAATTCGTTTTAAAATTGTTAATGGTATTAAAATAATAAGATTTTTATTGGTAAATATAATTAGGTAGGTATAATTGATTAAAATTGTTTAGTTACATAGAGATGTTAGATTATAAATAATTCGTTTTAAAATTGTTAATGGTATTAAAATAATAAGATTTTTATTGGTAAATATAATTAGGTAGGTATAATTGATTAAAATTGTTAATTAATAAAATATCTGTAATAATGTACAATTAATTCCTAATTTAAAGTAAAATAATAGTTATTTAAAATTTGCTAACTAAAGAGTGCTAATCATGAACGTGCAACGTTACATTACCCCGCGCGCCGCAAAAAGGATTTTACCTACTTATTAAAAAATAAAATCCGCTCTTAAAAGTTACGTGTTTGTATTTATACCTGTCAAAATTCAAACTTTCATACATCACGCATTTATATAAGCAAAAACAACCATTATAAGGCAGCTTACGCGTCCTAGCATTTAAAAGGGTTGACAGTCAAAAATAGGACTGATGACCCGTACAAACACTTAAAAGATTAAAGGTGGCATTAAAAAAACGACAAATAGCGAGGTAGTGCTTTTAGTCCATATACGAGAAGAAATCTATTTATTTAGACCCATTATTTTTAAATCTTTGATGTGCCAGGTGCCCAAGTCCTTTCCGGTCATGTCTGCTAAAACATACACCAAAGGCGACTTTTTATGTGTAACACGACATTTAATAAATTTTGGTGCTAGCTTTTTGCTAAAATTTTTGTCCTTATTGCTCAGGACATACGCACGTTTCATTACAATGTCGCCCACGTTGAATTCCGTGGATTTGCGACGAAGGTTGTAATGAGCCGTGTTTTTCGTGTGAGCATGCCAAAGTTTTGCTTGTACGGTTTTGAATACTTCAGAAAGACAGCCTAGGTTTTCGGCGTAAATGTCACGAGGAAAGAATAAAACTTCATCGCCGAGATCGGAATCAACGTAATGTGTGCCGCAAGTAACTAATTCTCTGCCGAATGCTAAGAATGAAGGAGTGAAACCAGTTGCCTCATTCACCGAATTGTTGATGGCAAACTGCACCTTAGGGATAAAAATGTCCCATGTCCTATGATCGTCCTCCACGAATGTTGAAAGACAAGTAACGATTGTTCTATTGTAGCGTTCGACCGTGTTCACCTGTGGCGTGTATTTTGGGGAAAAAAAAACATTTGGCACATTGTATTTTTTGAAAAGGGACTCTGTAATCTTACTTATAAATTGGCTACCATTGTCTAAAAATATGGTTTGGGGAACTCCATGAACTAAAAATAATGAATCTTCTAGAATTTTTGAAACCAAGCTAGAGGTAGCAGCGCGTAAAGGAAAGACTAAACAGAATTTTGAAAAACAGCAAGTGATAACAAAAATATAGCTGTTTTGTTTTCTAGTTATAGGCAAAGGACCCATCAGGTCAATCGATACCATCTGAAAAGGTCTGGAACATTGTTTAGGGCGACCCATTTCACCCAAGGTTTGGTGGTTTTGCGCCTTATAAGAGAGACACTTGGAACACGAACCAACGAATTTCACGACGTCTTGATGCATTCCTGGCCAGAAGTAGCGTAACGCAAGACGACGGTACGTTTTAAAGACGCCAAAGTGACCAGCCGTAGGCTCGGCGTGATTTTCGCTGATAATTTGCTCACGTAGCTCGCTGGGTATAACCTCTTTCCATGAGAATTCGGTTGTCAATTCATGTTTATTTTTACAGAGCCTGAACAAAACGTTATTTTTAATATGAAAATTTGGAAAATTTTGTGGTTTAGTCGCACAAGAGTTAAAAATGTTCCTGTACCACGCATCTGTAGTTTGTAAATTAAAATTAGTAGTACTAATTGCGCTTACTGGAAGCGCCCTAGAAAGAGCATCCGGGATGACATTATCGACTCCACGACGATGTTTGAACACAAGGTTGAATGCCGACAACCGAACGCCCCAGCGTGCCAATCGACCGGTAGGGTTCTTAAGTGAGAGAAACCATTGCAACGCACTGTGGTCAGTATAAACAGTGAACGGCTTCCCATTTTCCAGGTAACATCTCCAGTGTTCTAAAGCTATTACCACTGCTAAGGTTTCACGCTCCGTGATGCTGTAATTCCTCTCTGCCGCTGACAATGACTTGCTCATGTAAGCGATGGGGTGCTCCTTACCGTCTACGGTTTGCGTCAACATAGCGCCAACACCGTAGTTGCTGGCATCGGTGTGCACCTCAAATGGCTTATCATAGTCAGGGCAGGAGAGAACTGGAGAGGAAACCAAACATTCCTTGAGATTCTGAAACGCAGCATCAGCCTCAGGAGTCCAAACAAACGGTGGCCCGCCCTTTTTGTTCGACGTCAACCTATTAAGAGGGCCTGCTATCGTGCTGAAGTTGGGGACAAATCGACGATACCAAGTAGCAGTCCCAAGAAAGCGTTTAATGTCCTTCCGACATGAAGGTGTCGGGTAGTGTAGTATGGCCTCTACTTTCTCGGGATCGGTACGTAGCCCACAACTGTCAACAATATAGCCCAAATATCTAAGTTGACTCCGAAAAAACTTGCATTTTTCCAGGTTTACAGTCAGATTGGCCTGCTTTAATTTATGTAGCACCTGTAACAATAGGGAAGCATGGGAATCGAAATCGTTGGAGATAATAATTATATCGTCCAAATACGCAAAGACTTTGAGCTCGAAGTCCCTAAACAGAAGGTCTACCAATCGTTGTTGCGTGGCTGGCGCGTTGGTCAGCCCAAATGCAGTACGTTTAAAACGGAAGGTTCCTCGGCTTGGCACGTAAAACGCAGTTTTATCTCGGTCTTCTGGTGCGATCGGTATTTGCCAAAACGCCTTGGAGAGGTCGATGCTAGATAAGTAGCGAGCGTCGCGAAGGTTATCTAAGATCTCCGAGACATATGGCAAATTGTACGCGTCACGCTTCGTGACCGAGTTCAACTTACGACTGTCCAAACAAAACCTGGGTTGTCCATTCTTTTTATTGACGATAAGGACTGGAGAGGACCAAGCGCTCTCGCATGGCTCAATAACGTCGAGGCCTAACATTTCATCCACCTGGTCAATTAAAATGCGTTGCTTTTCTGGGGACATGCGATAGTAGCGTTGACGAACTGGATCTGCGTCACCAGTGTCAATGCGGTGAGTGATCAACTTGGTTTCACCCAAACCTCTACATTCGGCCGAGATATCCTTAAATTGGGCTATAATATTGTCGGCTATTGCTCTTTCTGAAGTATTCAAATTATCGTACGCTTGAATAACCGATGGCTGGGGGACATCAAGACTAGCATTCATGATAGCTGCATTAGAAAATGTAATGCTGCTGAAATGATCTGGGAAAATCTTGAATTTATGCCAGAAGTCAATTCCCAAGACTAGGTCTATGTTAACGTCGGGCACAACGAAAGCTTTAATGATATGGAAATTGTTTTGAAAAGTTATAGGCAGATTCATGTAGCCGATACTAGTCATAGATTGGCCCCCAGCGGCAGTAACTGTAATACAGTGGTCGTTGTGAATGACAACGCCCTGATTTTTCAAATATTGTTGAATATTATTACCAACAATAGTAACTGCAGAGCCAGAGTCCAATAGACCAAACAGTTTCAAAGAATTTATACTTATAGGAGCATAAGGCCTTGGGTCGTTTACCGGTTTAGTTTGCAGAATTGTGTCTATTTTGTACGAATTAAAATAGAAGTTAATAGTTTGAAGCCACTGTTTCCAATCCTCGCTATCAAACTTACTTATTTGTTGAGTTAGACCACAATTCTGCATCCCTACAAGTTTTTTGAAGTACCCGCTTTTATTTTGTTACAATTTGGGCACTGAGGGGTCTTGACTCCTTCATGACCACATACAAAACAGATTATTTTGTCTTTATTTGCCTGACATTGGCGGAGATTGTGGGTGTTATTACGACACCTAGGACAATAAAGCGTTTTTAACTTCGATTCCTGAATAGCATGCACGAATTTTTTGTTAGTATAATTAGGTTTATTATAATTTCCATTTTTATTATTATTGTTATTAAAGTAAGACGTGTTTTTGTCGCAATAGTTGTTCTGATAATGTTTATTAAAATTTTGATTTGAATTGTAGTTTGTTTTTAAAGATGTTTGACCAACATAAGCAAATTCTGGTGCCATGGTTTCGGTTGTCCTTTTGGGAGGCTCTCTAAAACCAGCAAGACGTGCTTGGAAATTTTCATAATTACGGCATAGGGACCTCAAGGTATCTAAGTCCTTAATTTCAGGAGCAGAAGCTAGAGTGCTCGCGTAACACGGCCTGATATTGTGGAAAATTATTTCTAGCTTTTCCTCATCAGATAATGGTTTTGACAAGCGAGAAAACATCCCAGTCATAATAGACATATAAATAGTGATGTTTTCCGCCTCACCTTGAGTCCTAGCACGTATTTCTGAACGAAGCCTGTAATCATAATCGGCTTGATCAAAGTCCTTTCTTAATAAAAGTAGGAGTTCATCCCAATCAGACACACGATCCCGAACACCACGGTACCAATGCAACGCATCTCCGGTAAAAATTTCTGTAGAATAGGACAGTAATTTTTCATGCGTAATATTCCTAGCCTTGCCCAACTCAGTAATGCGTTGGATGAACGCACGGACACATGTTTTGCCGTCAAATTTAACCTTAGTTACTTCCCCAGCCACACCGCGATCGCAAGTAATATTGACGTTAACGGGTGAGGCTGATGTTTGAGGATCTGAAGGAGTTGAAGGCGAAAGCAAGTCAGAGCCCTGGTCTTTAACCAAATTATATTGTTCTGAAAGACTTTTAAATTCTGTTACGCAGGTTTGGAAAATTTGTTCAGTTGTACTGTCAAAAATTATTCTATTAAGTCGATGATAAAGGTGGTTTAAAAGATTTTGACCCCTTAACAATTGGTTCCGATCTAGCGGCTGGACTAAATATGACTTAACCTTAGACAGTACATCGCTAACTCCCTTCAGATCGTCGCTAACTGACAACTGACATTCAAGAATGTCTTCCGAAGGAAAGAGAGGACCCAACTTGGATATTTGTTTCCGCAAATCTTGAACAGTAGCAGCAGGAGTGGATCCCCTAATTAAAACCTCATATTCCAATTCGGACTTCTGAAGAGATAGGAATTTAACGGGAAAAGCCATTTAAAATAAATAAATTTCCTGTATTAAGTTAATTAAAAAAATTAAAAAATTTTGGCGGAATTAAATATAAAAAAAAACAACCGCAATTGGGGAAGTGTTGAACTTGCAAATTGAATACCCTTATCCGTTCTGTTACAAATTAATGAGAGAAAAGCAACGTTATGGTTGGCAAGCTAAAAACAATAAAATAAAAATGCGCTACAAAAATAAATTAAAATCAATCACAAAAAATAAAATGAAATAAGCGCTGTTAAAATTGTAATTTGCAACTAATGTGTACCATTAATAAGCATAAACAAGATTAAACTATGAGTTAACACTTTTGTGACTCGACTGTACCCGTTTCTCGAACGAGTAAACCACTATATACAGTGTGTAAAAATAATTACGCATGAACAGTGACAAACAAAAAATTATATTTTATTATGAAAATTATTGTTACCAATATCACAGATACACCTTAGTTGCGTGCAACCAAAAATAAATAAAACGTTTCACAAAACAAAAAAAAAACACCACACACAAAACACACAACTAATGCGGAAGCAAAATTTGACCATTTAACCACGTTTAAGGCGCCACTGTGACCTTTCAGGTTGGTGGATTAAATAAATCAACAACTCAGATCAGCAAGATTATAAAAATTTAATATTTAAAAGAAATGGTCGTGGGTTCGATTCCCGTCTGAAATTTTGCCTCCGCGGACCGGTACTTCCCTGTACGCCAGATGGTCTAAGCGGGTGAAGATGATGAGGCCGGTGATTCAGTTGTGCTCCTGGAGGCGGTGACGTCACGGGAGCGTAGCGTGACGTCAATGAGATGACGGACAATTGCCAGCAGCCGTAGTCTTTAGCTACAAACGTAGCACCCTGTGAATAACGCACGGTGTTACTAGATGGCCACGTCGCTCATCGATTGAGAACACTCCGAAGAAGCCAAAAGCGTAATAAGAAAGTAACGGCTAATAGTTGGTGTAAGTGTTTCAATCAGAACGGATTTACAAGCGGGCAGGAGGCTATGCAATTAGACAATTAATAATAACGCTCAAGCAGAATCAACGACAATTAAAATTAAACACTAACTTGGCATTATTAAACTAACTACGTTAGGAAAATATTAGTAAAGGCTAGCGTTGCATATAAGATTTTACACTATAAAATCTAACACAAAGGGCACACTTATATTTTAAATTGTTCAACACTTACCCTATTGGGGCTCGAAATAACACTTAGGTATGTTCCTGATAACGTCAGAAACTAGGGTGCGGACTGCCACCGATATTAAATAAAAATTTCAATCGTTTGTTAGCGCGTAAGATGACACGTAGTAGCACTAGTGAACGCACAACAAACGTAGGTCCGCCTTGGAAGACGTCGCGGTGAGGTGTCAGCGCCGGCGCAGGGCGCATCGAATCTTCTCGAGCGATTGCGCAGATCTGCGCGCGCATCGTACAGTCGCGCTGATCAAGTGTTAAGCATTTGTAATATATTATTTTATTTATTTTATTTTATTTGTTATTAATATAATTGTTTAGTTACATAGAGATGTTAGATTATAAATAATTCGTTTTAAAATTGTTAATGGTATTAAAATAATAAGATTTTTATTGGTAAATATAATTAGGTAGGTATAATTGATTAAAATTGTTTAGTTACATAGAGATGTTAGATTATAAATAATTCGTTTTAAAATTGTTAATGGTATTAAAATAATAAGATTTTTATTGGTAAATATAATTAGGTAGGTATAATTGATTAAAATTGTTAATTAATAAAATATCTGTAATAATGTACAATTAATTCCTAATTTAAAGTAAAATAATAGTTATTTAAAATTTGCTAACTAAAGAGTGCTAATCATGAACGTGCAACGTTACACTCTGCGTGAACTTGCACTATGTTACGGTGTCGCTCAGATTCGTCGGTGTAAGCAACCGGGCGAGGGCCTTGGCGGGCACAGTTGACATCACCTGTCGCTTGATACCTCTGTATCCATCTGCGAACTGTTTTTCTCTGCCGATATAAAAAACAAATTAATAGCAATACATAAATGTAAAAATAAATGCTTATATAAGTATAATAATCTCAGTATAAATAAGATGTCGTATAACTCTTACCATTATGCACATATCTCGTGCTATTTTCTTGATTGATTGCTTCTGTTCCCACAGAACAACAATTTTAGCCTTCAAAAAAGTTGTTAAACGAACCATTATAAGAATTTCGAAATAATCGGATAATATTAGCAAGCGGAAAGAGAGATTCACTCAGCGGAACGGCACAAATCGCAATAATTTGTGAAGTCATTACAAAGTTACCCTCAACTACAAAATAATAAATGCGACGGACAATTCGAGTAAATTATTCGAATGCCAACTTTAAGTCACTGCTTAATAAAGCCGTCTTCGATGCAGTTACTTTTCTGAAGTAAAATGACGGTAGTGCAACAATCGGCAAAAAGCACAGTATATTCAACCAAACGAGAAATCTATACTAATTTCAACCTTATGGCTAATTGAGGAGTAAACAAGGTGGAAGTTGAAATTTAAGACATAACTTTTAGAAGATAAAGATCGTCATTAAAATTGTTCTATATGAGGAGTAATCCAATGCAAATTTTCGTTGAGACCGACAACTGAGTCGATGGCCTAGTGGTATAACGCGTCGCGTTGTAAGCTGGTGAAGCGGGTTCGTATCCTCAACCGCACAATGTTAAGTGAAAATGTCTTTTTGTAAGTTATTCTTGGTATTCGGATTGACCAAAAGCCAAATAGCAAAATAAATAATATTTGAGTGGTATTGGTGCCGGTGAATGCTTGGGCAGAGGTGGGTGCGGGGCGCGGGAAGCTAGCCGCTCACGGCGAACGTCACGTGACGTTCGCCGTCGTGCGATAATCTTTAACGACTTGGGGGGGTCCTTTTCTCTGACGCTGACTGTACCAGATTCGCAGAAGGCCAGATTCGCAGAACGCCAGATTCGCACAATGCCAGATTCGTTACCATTTTCCTGTAGATTCAGATTTGTATTTTGAGTCACTTTGTAGTGGTAAAACCTAACGCCGTATAACTAAAAACGGTAATCAAAACCACCGTGAGATCCATCCATTTTATTTTTTTTCTTTTTCCTTTTTCTGGATCCATTATCTTGAGAACTTAGCCCATTTAGGGCCGAATGTTCAATCACCAGATATAAATTTATCTATCAGTTAAAAATGTTAAAATTATTGCTATCCTTTTCTCCCGTCATATAAAAGAAAATTTATCTGACAGAATTTTTTTATCTGGTGATGGAACAATTAGCCCTTAATGTAGTAAACGGGTTTTACAAATACATTTTTAATAGGCAATAGGCAAAAATCGGTTTTTTTAATATAATAAAATATAAAAATAAGAAATTTGTCAAGATCGTAGCAAGTGGAAAGAAGTGGTCTCTGCCTACCCCTCTGGGAAACAGGCGTGATTTAATGTATGTATGTATGTAATAAAATATAAATATACGTAATAAGAACCCCTTTCTAGATCGTGTTTAATTATGTATGACTCGTCGTTATTGCAAAAGTTTGACGAACGAAACAATCTACAGGAATCTGGCATTGTGCGAATCTGGCATTGTGCGAATCTGGCATTGTGCAAATCTGGCGTTCTGCGAATCTGGCCTTCTGCGAATCTGGTACTATGCGAATTTCAAATCTGGCATCGTGCGAATCTGGCATTCTGCGAATCTGGTATACTGCGAATCTGAAAATCTGGCATTAAGCGAATCTGGTGTTCTGCGAATCTGGCGTTCCGCGAATCTGGTGTTTTGCAAATCTGGCACAAAGCGTCAAAACCCTAGTGAGAGGCAACTAACCCTAACTCACTGGATCCCAAGATACAGGCTCAGCCTAGTTTGGGGTCCGCAAGATATCGTACATTTTTGTAAACCGTGTATTTTTCATTAATAAAGTTATTCTTATTCTTATTCTTAAATCATGATAAGAGGGATCAAACAGGTATAAAACTGGTGCCAACGTAGAGTGCTAGACTTGAACCCAAACAAGACAAAAATACTACTCTTCACCAACAAGCGAAAGCTGTCTACGCTGATACCCATCACAGTCTAAGGCGAGGAGATAGAATTACTCAAAGAAATAACATATCTCGGCGTGGTACTAGACAGTAAACTATTGTAACATATAAAACAGCAATGCAGAAAGGCCGTCATATCTCTATGGCAATGCAGAAAAGCTATAGGAAGAAAATGGGGACTAAGACCACTGATAACAATGGATATATAAGGCTGTGGTTCTCCCCAGAATTAAAGAAGTAGAAAAAGAGCTGTCAAAGGTGTAAGACTAGCATGTCTTATGACGACCGGGGCATTGAGAACAGCACCTACACAGACCCTGGAGATAATGCTGGGGCTGAACCCGGTACATCTAAGAGAAGAGAGAGGTAAGTGGAGAAGAGAGCCACAGAACGGTGGTACAGAATAAAAATGAGCAGACAGTGGATCGGGTCCGAGAGGGTCAAAAGACACGCAAGCATACAAAAAGAGTCAATGATCAACATGGACATCATCATGCTAAAAAATTAAGGAAGAAGTTCGACAAAAAATACAGAATCCACATAGGAGGGAGAGAACACTGGGAACTGGAAGCCATGGAACCAAAAACCACATGCTTCACAGACGGTTCCTGCAAATCGTCGATCAAAAGAGCAGGGGCTGGTATATACAACCAGGAACTGAATGAGCACGCAACATTACCACTAGGGGGCTACACAAGTGTCTTCCAGGCAGAAGTGTATGCCCTTATGGAATGTGCACAGACCCTCAAGGAATGAAGCGATACAAGGGGAAGAAACGTCATAATATACTCGGACAGTCAAGCGGCACTCAAAGCCCTTGGAAACGCGGAAGTCAAATCCTCGTTAGTCCATGAATGCAGAGACGAACCTACTGAATACCCTGGGCGACACAACACAAGTCACGCTGGCATGGGAACCAGGACACAGCGGAGCAACAGGAAATGAGAACGCAGACGAACTAGCCAGAGCATGAGCAGATCGGCAGTACATAGGCCCGCAGCCGGTACACCTGATATCGATATCGATTGGTAGGGTAAACAAAAACAGAACAAGGGAAATCTTGGTAAGTAAAACCTCAGTATACTAACAGGTGTGTTGACAGGGCACTGCCCACTCAACAGACACCTAACAGTAATAGGGATCAAAGACCCCCGTTGCCCACATTGTGACAAACAGGAAACAAGCCAGCAAGTCCTAGCCGAGTGTGTCATGTACTCGTCACTGAGATACCGCACATTCGGAGAGGACCAGCTATCTAACGAAGCACTCAAAAGCATAACCTTCGGGACGCACTTCTGTTCTGTAGGAAAACGAGAAGATGGGATCCATGCTGGATGGGAACGTCGCCGGACCAGGACCTACGGCTCAACCACGGGAAACTGGGCGGAATGACCGGGAGACCGATGGACCGCCCGCCTGATCCGGCCGGGCTTCCCCACATTGCATCATCATCATCATCATCATCATCATCATCATCATGTACAGTTGCTTCTTCCACTGATGTCGAAAGAATATTTTCGGCATTCAATTTGATGCACATCAAAATAAGAAATAGATTAGGTATCGAGAAGGCAGCCAAATTAGTCTTCCTTTTGAAAAAACGAAACTAATTCTTAATTTAAATGACAATATGTTTTTTAAACATCGATTTTATTATATGCGATGTAATTAAAAAAATTATGTAGTCTTTTTAATTAATTAATAACTGACTTTCAAATTAAAAAAAGATCAGCAAGTAAAAAAAACAAAAAAAAAACGATTTAAATAAAATTAATCCCAATTTTCTGATTAAAAAAAAAAACATGATTTTTATCAACCCTGATCTAAATAAAAATCACTCATAATTCCAGTTCTTTTTTGGTAATTTTGGCTGTTAGCATTCTTTATTATAATGGACTTTTTAACTTTCAAGTTAGTATTACATGCGGAGCAATAAGTGTGGGACTTGTCTTCACTTAATGTTAGTTTGTCATAACATGAGGTATCCCACCTAGTAACACACTATTTTCACCAGTTATTTTGATGGGATAAACTTTTACCATGGTATTCAACAAACATTTTTTTTGCTGCTTTGAAATAAATACCTAGGTATTACATAAAGAACAAAATGTACTAGACTTTTTTCATCATATTTTAACTCCTTATACAGGGTGACTGGTAACTCGACCTATTCCATAAATGAGGTTATACTAGAGCTAATTTGCTATAATTTTGTCCTAGTCAACTAGGGGTCTAATGCCACTGGTTTTGGAGTTATTTAATTTTCAAGTTTATTTTAAGAAATTCCGTCCTTTGGTGTTAAACTATCAATTGTGAAAAAAGTACCTGGCTTTGGGGACTAAAATGACGTTTTTCGAATAGCTGATGAATTAGGGAATCCTTTAAACAAAAATACTTTGCGAAAACTGCAAGAACCTCAGAAATAAAAGGTCCTTAAATCGCAAGTCCGTTATTTCTTTTAAAAATGTTTACTTTCGGGGGGGGATTACTCCAAAAAAATTTAATACACTTGGCGTACAAATTACGTAAATAACTTCCTCAATTCATAAGCTTTCCGAAAAGGTGCAAATGTTGTCAACTTTAGTAGGTACAGGTATTAAAAATTAAGCTTATTAAAAGAGCAGAGGGTGCGATGTAAATTTAACTCGGAAAGTTGATATCAAAAACTAGGTAACATTCGTCGGACTATGGTCGCAGCCAATGTGCCTCATGAGTTGGAGCCACGGGGTCTTAATCGCTCGGACCGCTGGTTATGTGGGCTAGGGCAGTCGCATGTGCGAGGCCACGTGCCTCAGCATTTTTCCTTCCTCGCACCTCACAGCCATACAATACGGAGCTCAGGTCGCTGCTGAAAATGGTGCAAGCACCAGCACACCAGATACTCAGAGCTCAAGCGGGCGTATGAGTTTGTTCCAGAGCTGTAGAGCGCAGTTGTTCTTGGTGCGTAGAGGCAAAACCTCTTTTTTAAGGCTTTGGGACAGCGATTGAGGGATAGGGCCTGTGACCTCCGGTCCGGTTTGTAATCTGTTCCATCACATTTCGTTGGCAACACAGCATAGCAATGTTGCCAGCATTGGATACCTTTGAACCAGGCGCTACCCGAGCCGCGGAATAATTTTGCGGAAGATTTATTGATGAAAAATGATACTGATTTACACACTGTTGACGAAGCTTGTTGCTAATTAACTAATCGTAAACTCTTGACGAAACTTGTTGCCGATATTTTTTTGTAATTGGCATAAATAAAGTTTTAGAAAACATTACAAATCTTGTTCAAATTAGGAACTTGAAGTCGCGCGATGTTAAATGCAGACTCCTTATTGGTCATGGGATTGAGCCGCACAACGAATCCAGGTTCAATTTAAAACAAAAAGAAATCAGTTAGTTTCAACCATCTTAGAGATCGCAATTTCCCTTGTTACCTAACATTTCTGTGCTAATACCGCTTCCTTTTCAAATGGCTTTGTACCAAAATGACGAATACGCGGATATCATGTATTGTTACGGGTTTTGTGATGGTGACGCCGCTGCAGCAAGAAGAGAGTATCAAAGACGGTTCCCTAACCGCCGTTTACCTGATGTCAGTGTGTTTGGTGGGACATACCGGCGCATTCGGGAAACAGGATCGGTTCGACGACACCAAACCGATACTGGAAGAGCTAGTGTTAGAGATCCTAACGTAGAAGAGCAAATCTTGCAACGTTTTCAAGCAGACGGCACTACGTCAACAAGAACTGTGGCTAACCAGCTTGGTGTTTCCCAGTGGAAAGTTTGGTCCGTACAACATCAATCACAACAGTATCCATACCACTACACGCCAGTACATGCTATTGAGGAGGGCGATCCTGCAAGGAGGATGGATTTCTGTAGATTTTTACTGAATGCAGATAATGAGGACCCAGAATACCTGAAAAAAATTTTGTGGACAGACGAATCCAACTTTGACCGTGATGGTATTACTAACTATCATAATCTGCATTTTTGGGCTCCTAAAGGTCAAAATCCAAGAAAATCCAAAGAAGGTGCACACCAACGTAGATTTTCGCTAAATGTATGGGGATCGTGCACGATAATTTGATTGGACCATTTTTTCTGCCGGCACGACTAACCGGCATCGCCTATGAAAACTTTTTAATGGAAGAATTACCTACGTTGTTGGACGATGTGCCGCTTGCCACAGGAATGGGTTTGATTTACCAGCATGATGGCTGCCCAGCCCACTATCATCGGGGTGTACGACAGTGGATGGACAATAACTATCCACAGAAATGGATTGGTCGAGGTGGACCGATTCCTTGGCCGGCAAGAAGCCCGGATTTAACACCATGTGACTTCTTCATTTGGGGTCACATGAAGTCGTTGGTGTACCATTCACCAATATCCACTCAAGAAGAGTTGAGAGTAAGAATTTTGGCAGCTGCCCAAAAAATGAAAGACACGCTTTCAACACGAGTGACAGTAAGCGAAGTGCGACGCCGACTTCATGCATGCATACGTAATGGCGGGAGGCAGTTTGAACAAGAATTGTAATGTTTTAAAGTCAGAATTCGGTAAAATAAGATACTATTTTTGTTATTGATATCACACCTTCTGCTCTTTTAATAAGCTTAATTTTTCAAACCTGTAATAAAGTTGACAACATTTGCACCTTTTCGGAAAGCTTATGAATTGAGGAAGTTATTTACGTAATTTGTACGCCAAGTGTCTTACATTTTTTTGGAGTAATCCCCCCCCGAAAGTAAACATTTTTAAAAGAAACAACGGAATTGCGATTTAAGGAGCTTTTATTTCTGAGGTTCTTGCAGTTTTCGCAAAGTGTTTTTGTTTAAAGGATTCCCTAATTTATCAGCTATTCGAAAAACGTCATTTTAGTCCCCAAAGCCAGGTACTTTTTTCACAATTGATAGTTTAACACCAAAGGACGGAATTTCTTAAAATAAACTTGAAAATTAAATAACTCCAAAACCAGTGGCATTAGACCCCTAGTTGACTAGGACAAAATTATAGCAAATTAGCTCTAGTATAACCTCATTTATGGAATAGGTCGAGTTACCAGTCACCCTGTATGGCTCTAACCTAAAATTACTCATTTTCAATTCACTTCAAATTGGTAAATTATGCCGCATCATTATTCATTTTATCTACTCTCATATAGTAAAGTTCGAACTATAAACTTCAAACCGAATTTATATTGGCTTTATAAACACAATACCGAAAAAAAAAACACTTTATAACATTATTTCTCTAACAAAATAATGTTATTAAGGTATTTTTTTTACCATTACGATACAAGTTAATCCAAAGAGTTAGTGTCACCAACGAGGTTCCATTTACTTGTCTGTGATAGCGCCCGCTTTAACGCATGCGCGGTGATGTGCTTGGTTTTGGCGCCATTCGTTGAATACATGTTGTTGTAATGTAGGTTTGAGAGTAGATAAAGTAGTGTATGAAACTGCACATAACTAGGTATTAAAACACTTGTGTGATACTATTAAAACCTCGCCTAGCGGCCACTCGTGTTTTAATACCCCTCATTATGCAACAATTTCATAAAATACTATTAAATTATATCAAAAAATATTTTATCTGTCTTTGATCAAAAGTGACAATTTATTACTCAAATGTTGCTTAATTTTAAGTTATCAAAAAGTTGTCAGTACCTAGGCTGTCACAACCAGGGACCGGAAAACCCGTTCCTTTGCTTAAGCCGTTCGAACGGCTTACCCGTTCATACGGTAAGCCAATCGTTTCGGTAACCTCTTCACCGGCTTACCCAACGATGAGATAGCCCTATCAAGCCAGGTTACCCTAACCGTATCCCTTAGGTAACCGCTTACCGAATGTTGTTGGATTTGGTATTAAGCGCTTACCGTTCGGGTTAGGGTAACCCCTTCGCCACCTTCCCGCGCGTGCCGCTATTTTTTAGGTACTTATATTTGATGCCACGTCGTATTCATAATACCGATGAGCTGCGTCACTTTTTTGTTTAGGCATAATAAAGCCGGGAGTAGGTATGTACACTTGTACTTTTTTTTAATAACAATAACAGTTAATATCTTTACTTGATTAATTACAGTCTCTTATTACCAAAACGACACACCAAATCTTAGCTCATCAAATTAACTTTCACTTACTAATATAACTACGGAGATGCGCAACGTTCGCAAATCACTAAGAAAGTGACGAGTAATATGCGTGCAATAAACAAATAAATAGGAAAACAAGTGACAAAAGGTAGTTTACGCCAAAAATTGATCACAAGGACCCAACATTTTTGCAAAAATATGCTTAAAGATCAAGGACCAAGGCTGCGACGGCGGCAATTCATAAAGCTTTGGCAAATGCCGCCACGAGCGGCTCGTGCCACAGGCCACTGCACTCACCTTTGATTGAAGCGCGCGCGCCGCCCGAGTTTTGGTTTCTATAGGTTTCTATAAACGGTCCAAAAATATGTCGTACGTAGTTCGTCTAAGAACTAAAATTGCTTGAAGGTATTTTAAGCGGTAACCCATTCGGAGGTTTTGATACTGGTAAGCGGTAAGCGAAATTAACTCAATCGAATGGATTATCCGTTTAATGTGTAACCCAATGAAGCGCTTACCGAAATGTGCGGGTTTATAAAAATCAGCGCTATAAAAACCCTTTAAAAACCCCGGGTTAGGGTAAGCGGGTCCGGTCCCTGGTCACAACACAAGTATCAAACAGGGTCCATAAATTAGATAAATCATATATATATATTGTGTTGCCCTTTAACTATGATTACTATAATCATAATAGATTTATGATGTGTTTATTTATGATTTAACAAAATGATTCATACCATTTACCGCCTGTTTCACAATCGACAAGTAAAGGATATTTGACGGATAAGTTTAGCATTTTCTTCGTCGTACACTTGAAAATAGACAAGGAGAGAGACAACTTTATGTGACAGATAAATTTACTTGTCGATTGTGAAACAGGCCCTTAATATAATATTTTATTTTTAGACTTAAAATATTTTAACATATGACAACTCCGTGGATTCTAAAACCACAATATGCACCCAATAGTCTAAAGCCTTACAATAAGAATGATTAAACAAAAATTTTTACCTTTTTAGATGCACTATTAAACTCTTCTTTGTGTTAGTTTTGCATCCACATATATGACATTCGACCTTATCTTTATTTCCTTTACTATGTCTCTGTCTGTGATTGTGGAGCTCAGAGGAGGTTACAAATGTGTCTCCGCAGTCTTCACAGCTGTAATTCCGGATGTTGTAATGCCGGTACATATGGTCTTGTAAGCTCTGTTTGGTCTTTAGTGTTTTAAGACAAATTTTACAGATGAAGTTTCCATTCTCATGTACTAGTAAATGTTTCTTTAATGAAAATGCATGTTTAAACTGCTTACCACACACAGAACATGTATAAAATGTAGTGTTACTATGTGTTTTGCGATGAGCAGTGAGGCTGGAGGACTGGGTGAAGCTCTTTCCACATTCACACTGGTAAGGCCTCACGCCATCATGCTTGCGCATGTGGTTAACCAAAGTTTGGCTGTGAGGAGTAGAATACAGGCATCTGGTGCAGTGGTAGCGGCGAGTCACACCACATCCACTTACTTTCCCAACATGTTTTCGTTTCTGATGCATACACAGATAGTGATTTGTAAGAGAGTGCTTGGATTTCAGAACTTTACTACAGACAGTACATTTCAATTTATCAATGCCTTGTAAAGTTGGAGGTGGGTCTATTGACTTAAGGCATTCCAGTCCTTCTTTTGGGACAATATTGTCATTAGTAGCCTCAGGGTAATCAGATTGTAAATCCTCTGATGAGATATTGTTCCTAATATTATTCATTGTGACACAGGATTGTGCTTTAATTTTCTGTTCACAAAAATATGCAAATTTCTCATCAAATTCTAAACATTTCAAACGGAAATTATTAGCAATATTTAACTCTTCCATGCAATTAATGCATATCCAGTTAGGCAAACCCTTATCAAAGCAGATACTTAAATGAAAACATGTTTCTATTTTTCTAACAATTTCCTTAGACTCGACTTGATCTGCAAATAAGTTTATAGCTTGGTTTTTTGTTTCCCTCAAACATATTCTGCATGGATCAATAGGTAGCGGAAATCGGACTGTATAATCCATATTGAGAATTTGATCAATATATTATTCACCCAATATAAGAACAAACACAGTACCTAATTTAAAATTCTTCAATATAAAACCACATTTTTTAAATCACAGATTATAGGGTATTTACCATTCAATTCTTTGTTGAACACAGATTATAGGATATGTCTAAAGACAGATAGGAATCAACCATAGAACTGACAGTTCATTAGTGGTAGTTCAGGTACGCAACAGACTACGGAACCGGTAGTGCTAGTGGGCAATAAAATTCAAATAAAAATGGCGGAATGGCGGGGAATTTAAATTTTGACAGCAAATGTTCATAATGAAGTTCATTCTCGAATTGAACGAAGTTAACCTTTTCGCACTCATCGATTAAATTGTATGTACACACTTCATCGATGAGCACAAATTAGTTAACTTCGATCAATTCGAAAACAAACTTTTAATTTCCGCAAGCAATATACTAAAGATAAAGCATGTTTCACAGTCTTCTATAAATAAAATATGAATACAAGGACGGAATATTAATACGCTAACCATTTTTTTTAACAAGACAGTGAAACAAACTCCATAAAACAACTTAGCACAACTCGTTACAGTAGAAATTATAGACTTTATGTAATGTAATATTTTTATTGTGCAAGGAATTTACCAGCGCTTCGCAAGAGGAGACCACTGTTGAGAAGAAGCGCCGGAAGAACCTCAACAGTCAGTCATTTTTTTTCAAATAAACCATCATAACAATGACAATAATAAACTTAAGGTAAGAGTATCATAAAACCAATTCCAAATAATAGAAGTAAAACTATGAAGGAAGAAGCAACAGACCAAGTTAACGTAAGTTAATCTTTTTTTAAGGTAAATATACATTTAATCTAACCTAAGTTTTAATAACACGAAAGCACAGCAATGTATTAAATGATAAATATCTGAGTATGGTGCTGTGAGCTTACATAAATTTGTCCACAAAAATATAAAGTCTCGTAACCTAGTTTTACAAAATAAAATAAAGCCTAGTCTGGAATTATCCAATAGCAATTTTCTACCTCTTCATAAGAAGATCAAAAAAACAGAACAGGTTAATAAGTGAAGAGCTATTTAGTAGTCGTTTTTAAAATGTTGTTCTGTGGCTGTTCAATATTCATATTCAATTTACTTTTTACATAAATATTCATTTATACAATGCAATGCATGAAAATATCTTCGTTATTATATTTTTTATACAATTCAATGCAAAACCATTATATTGCTAGAGATACATTTAAACTTATTCCATAATCCTATCAAAGCTTTTTATTTATACAATGCAATGCATGAAAATATTTATCATCGTTCTTATATTGTTTACTAGCGACCCGCCCTCGCTTCGCTTCGGTTTATGTGAGTTTTCGGTAACACCCGTACATAAAACAAAGTTTATTATACATGAAAACCTTCCTCTTGAATCACTCTATCTATTAAAAAAAACCGCATCAAAATTCGTTGCGTAGTTTTAAAGATCTAAGCATACATAGGGACAGACAGCGGGAAGCGACTTTGTTTTATAATATGTAGTGATACAATTCAATGCAAAACCATTATATTGCTAGAGATACATTCAAACTTATTCCATAATCCTATCAAAGCTTTTTATTTATACAATGAAATGCATGAAAAAATCATCGTTCTTATATTGTTTATACAATTCAATGCAAAAACATTATATTGCTAGAGATACATTCAAACTTATTCCATAATCCTATCAAAGCTTTTTATTTATACAATGCAATGCATGAAAATATCATCGTTCTTATATTGTTTATACAATTCAATGCAAAAACATTACATTGCTAGAGATACATTCAAACTTATTCCATAATCCTATCAAAGCTTTTTATTTATACAATGCAATGCATGAAAATATCATCGTTCTTGTATTGTTTATACAATTCAATGCAAAATCATTATATTGCTAGAGATACATTCAAACTTATTCCATAATCCTATCAAAGCTTCTTATTTATACAATGCAATGCATGAAAATATCATCGTTCTTATATTGTTTATACAATTCAATGCAAAAACATTATATTGCTAGAAATACATTCAAACTTTTTCCATAATCCTATCAAAGCTTTTTATTTATACAATGCAATGCATGAAAATATCATCGTTCTTGTATTGTTTATACAATTCAATGCAAAACCATTATATTGCTAGAGATACATTCAAACTTATTCCATAATCCTATCAAAGCTTCTTATTTATACCATGCAATGCATGAAAATATCATCGTTCTTATATTGTTTTTATACAATTCAATGCAAAAACATTATATTGCTAGAGATAAATTCAAACTTATTCCATAATCCTATGAAAGCTTTTAGTTAAATTGTTAATTTACACAACTAGAAAATAATAAAACCTTGGACCCGTTTCGCGAAACCTTGTAACTTGTATTACAAGCGGTAATCTCTTTTCAACATCATCATCATCATCATCATCATCAGCCTATATTAGTCGACTGCTGGACATAGGCCTCTCCCATTGCACGCCAACGAGCACGATTCGTGGCCACTCTCATCCAGCTCTTGCCAGCCACCTTGCGAAGATCGTCACTCCACCTAGTCTGAGGGCGTCTCCACTCAAGAATACGATAACTCCAGCGATTATCGGTTCTGCGGCACAAATGGCCGGCCCACTGCCACTTCAAGCTGCTAATTCGATGGACTACGTCGATAACCTTAGTTCTCTGTCGGATCACCTCATTACGGATCCGATCCTTCAGAAAAACTCCCAACATAGCCCTCTCCATAGCTCGCTGAGCGACTGTAACAATATGCATTAAAAAGAGAATTCCACTAATACAAGTTACAATGGGTTCTATACAACACGCTAAAACAATAATGCTTTTAACACATGTCATTATGGTAGTTTTTAACTCGGCCGCCTTTACTCTCAAGTAAATAAGAGCTGTAGTAACGTTAATACAACACGTCAAAAGCAGTATTGTTTTACAGAGTTGAATAAAGGCCCAGGTAGACCTGTAGTGGGAGAAAAATAGGCTTTGATAATATTAGAGTTTGTTATTTTTTGATATGTCGTTGGAGGCATGTTAAATAGCAATAATCTAAAAAGTTAGAAAATTATAGTCGGGGGTTTCGGACATATTGACATATTTTAATTTTTGCCAATAACTTTGTAAATATAGAATTAAAGTTTAAAAAAACGGTGGCATATCGTATATCACTTTAATTTCTTTACAATATTCCGATTTTAGAAACCTGGAACACCTGCATTCTGGTAAACAACAAAATGCTAATTACTTTGTAAATAATGAATTAGAGTAGCTGATATCGCACAATTATGATATAATCGATCAACTTAATACACTGGAAAAAAGTTAGAAATGTAGACTATCGGCCTGTCTAGATATTAACTTCTGGTGAAGCAGTAAAGCCAATATTGAATTAGAGTTTGTAGAGTTCATTTATAACCAGTCATGACAATGATCTCAGTTACCAAACAAAAGATTAGAAATATAAAATCATGGGGACACTAAATACTGATACGTAAAGCACTCCGTGATACGTAGGTATAATTCAAACTCGCGCGCGGGGCGTGCGCGCCTCGCTGTGGGAGCGATCGGCGGTGCGGGGTTGCGTTTGCGTGGTGCCTTTGACTGCGGGCGGCGCGGCCACGAGCCACGATCCCATCACTTTACTCAAAAAAAATTGCAAAGCGTACATACACATACATACATACATAAACTCACGCCTTTATTCCCAGAGTGGGGTAGGCAGAGCTACAGAATTACCAAAAACTCTAAAAACTTTTTGATAATTCTGTAACCACATGCAAAGCGTGTTTTTAATCATCACTACATATTATAAAACAAAGTCGCTTCCCGCTGTCTGTCCCTATGTACCTATGCTTAGATCTTTAAAACTATGCAACGGATTTTGATGCGGTTTTTTTTAATAGATAGAGTGATTCAAGAGGAAGGTTTTCATGTATAATAAACTTTGTTTTATGTACGGGTGTTACCGAAAACTCACATAAACCGAAGCGAAGCGAAGGCGGGTCGCTAGTTAATACATAAATATCAATGGAAAATAGTTATTTTGTTATACTTTCGCTAAAGGAAATGGAAAGACGAAACTTTCTCTTATTTATTTCTATATTGTTAAGTAGCATTTTATGAGTTGCCTTTTTTCACCCAGTACACTATGAAACTAGGTAGGGTGATTTAAAGCCGGTTTTTGTCCAGTTAGCTGAGTTGCCAGCTTTGGAGGACTAGAATAATATGGTCAAGAAATAAAATGTATAGAGAAAAAAAATTACTTTATGCTTTATTTTAGGTAAGATCAAACATTCAGTTATAATTGTCAGTTTTTTATAAAAAAAATGTTAATGATAAAAGTACCGATTTTACTAGTTTTCGTCCGCAAATTTTGGTTTTCGACCGAAAGTCTGTCAGGTAGTTTTCGACCATTTTGTAGATCGGCTAAGAAATAGTAAAAAAAACGGATTGACTAACAATATCTATTATTGGTACTTAATATAAGTTTTCTTTCATATTACCAAACAATATAAGTATTATTTTAAAGTAAATAAAATTTAGTTAATCCTTGTCCGAAAACTGAGGTGTAAATTTTAGTTTTCGTCCACTCCAGAGTAAAAGGCCGGAAATTAATGTAATAGTTTAGCCGTTTCTAGATTGCGTCCATATATTTAAATTGATTTTACTCGTGCAGTAATGACAATTGGGAGGACGAAAATGGAATGTCTAGTCGAGTAACCACCAAAGATCATTTTACATCAAACAAATATAAATCGGCATAGGTTATTGCAAATTGAGACTGACACAAAATCACACCTGACTTTTCAGTTTTCGTCCAGAGGACGAGAATTAAATATTTTGCAGATTACGTAATTCAGTATTAGTTCACTAAAATTTTATATGTTTACCGGAGATAATTATATGATTACACCGTTATTTTAAGTTCATTATATTCTAATTGAGCCTTATGCACAAAAAGAACCTAATACTACCACGCAAAAATACTTACAACCCTTGGCGTGAAATGTCTTGGTATCACTAAATTTCCACGACCGCGACAACACTTTCGTAACACGAAAATTAAACACCAACCGTAGTTTTTATTAGTCTCAACTTAAATAATATATTCATGTATGTGAAATTAATGTTTGACTACTAAGGGTCCCAACGAGACCAAACATGCGCGAGTAGCTGATTTTATTTTACTATTCCAGGCTTTTGTTCTAAACAGCACAGTCTACTGGACGAAAACTGGAACCGGACGGAAAACCGGCGAAATCACCCTACGTCACTGATAACATAAAGTTTTGCCAACAGTTATTTATCTAACATTTTAAATTGACGAAACCACCACATAGAAGGGTTCCGTGCGGTCTACTAAGGTAAATGTACGTTTCCCCGAATCTGCCGTATCACCGAATTCCTCATATTTTAAGCTTTTAGTCAGTACTTACAGTTGTTATTAAGTTGTGATTTTTTTTCGCTAGCTATATACCTATCCCTTCCACTACGCGGCCAATCTGGCCATTTGCTGTCTCAGTCGGGACGCAACAATCAATTAAGTTAGTTGATCGCTGATCGCCATTTAGTATGGGAGTTCTTGTGAAAATCGATAAGAAATCGCGTATACTTCATAAAACCGTATTACGTTACCTTTGTGTTTGAAAATGTAGTTTTTCAGTGTTGTTATTTAATTAGTTTTTGACTTCTGATAAATAAAGTGAATTTAGTGTGGTCATATTTATAGAAATTAACAAAAATGTGAATTCGGTGATGAGTTAACCCTGACTTTGACTGGAAGGTTTTACCGAACAGTGTCCGGAATCAGGGAGAGCGTAAACATTTAAACATTTAAGCCGTCAATGTTTTAATACTAGCTTGGAGTTAATTTTTAAATTATTATTTTTACTACACATAATGTTAATGTTTTTTGATATAGAGTTGAGTTGTAAAAATAATTATATACAAAGGTAATAAAAACATTCTGTTTTCAAAGACTGTTAAATAAGAAATATTTTAAATTTGAATAAAGGGTTACCATAGCTACCATAGCTAGCTACCATATAGATAATCATTTTCAAATTATAATCAGATTTAAAAATTCAAATTCTTGAACTTGAATAAATAAATAAAAAATGCCAAAATGACCAAAGTTTGAGCACCACTGAGCGGCAAAATTTCATAATTTTTTCCCTAGTGCGGTGAAGCGGCAGCCCGGTTCGGTATTATGTGCAAATCCAGTTTGGTTAAAAAACGGGGTAAACGATTGAAAAACCTTTAAAAAAAATTAAACACATTTGTAACCATGTAACGTATTTCCAGGTACATTAAAAGGGTGACAAATTTATTAAAGTAACCATTATTCTATTTATTAAAATCGCAAATTAATCCCACACCTTATTAAAAAAATAAACGTACGTCGAAGCGTACGTTTTTAGGTTCGGTTTAAGTTTACTTGACTAGGTTCATAAAATCTAATTTAAAACCACTATCTTACAACGTGAATTAAAAAACCGGGCAAGAACAATATCGGACCATGCTCAATGTAGGGTTCCGAAGCCGTTAAGTACTAAGAACAACTAACTCAAAAAATAGCAAGTATGAACAAATTTTCTATTGAAACTTATTTGGGGCTGTCTTAGAAGATTTTTAGTAGATACACTTTAGGTAATCATCCTTTAATTCTCAAGAATCAATCAATTTCGGTTAATTAGACCTCGTGACAAACTTAACTTTGCCGTTCGAAAACTGTTATCCCCATACATGGCATAGGTTGCGGACAGTTTACTAACATCGCATATAACAATAAATAAATAATTACGTGAAGTACCTATGGGAGGTAAGATAACCTACCCTTTTTTAAGATTTTATTTTACCACTTTGTCTGCGTGACTAATATCAGTACATGTATATTCATTCATGCCAAATAAAAGCTATTACTACCTAGTACTGAGTCTAAGCTGAGGAGATGGCGAGACTATTAAGGGTTCATACTCATTTATTGGCTCGTAGTTGGACTACTGGCCATCAATAATTTTTTTGAAGCCGCTGCTAGGAAATTGTTTTTTTTAAGAGATAACTAGGGTAAATCGTCAGTAACTGGCCACCCACCGGTAACTGGCCACTTTGCAATAAAATGAGTTAAGAAAAATATTTGTTCACATTTTTGCGATTAAACTAGAATACCTAGATCTTGAGTTATTACCCGAAGTAGGTACTGTCCCAGTATCTTTACTAACAGCGTCAGTAAGAAATTTCTTGGTGGCTAGTAACTAAATTACACTTTCAAAGTGGCTAGTTACTGACGATTTACCCTACTTACTATTGTAATACTAATATACAGGTAGTTTTTTCAATGAGTGTCCAAATTTTAGGGACTATCTCTGTAGGTCATACTCATTAATATTTAATATGGGACCAACATCCAAATCAGCTGTTCCATACAAACTTCGAGAGCTAAACAGCCGAAAGTTGATCAGAATGAGTTAGTCCCTAAAATTTGCACACTCATTAAATAAACGCGCTGTACATCTTTCAGCTTTAAACTGCATCTAATAATATGCGCACGTAAACAAATAATGATTGCGAAATGTTTGACGATCGCAGGGAGTGCGCGGCGGCGGCGCGGCGGGGGGCGAGGTATCGCTCCCGCGCGCCGGCCGCCTTTAAGGCCCCGCGCGGGCCGGTTATGAATTTCGCGCCTTTTTAAATAGATTAAGTATACTGTTGTACTACTACAAGCTAAACACAGAAATTTCTAAATTTCTGTAGTATGGCTGCAAACCTTATTTTACTGTAGTAGACTTATCTTTACAGACTTTAATTCAATATTAGATGTTTTATGACAGCAAACGCATATATCTTTTGAAGCAGATATCTTATTGCTCTAAACTTTTGGTTTGTTTATTAACTTAAGAATTGAAAGATATTGCTGTGGATTTTTCAAACTCTAATTCAATATTGGCATAATAATACACTAATTCTCGTTTGACTATGTCCCAAGCTAAAAAAAATTCTAACAACTTAATAGCATAAAGCGACAAACATATCATAAACGATAAAGCAAAAACTTTGCACTCTAATTCAATATTCATTAATGAGCAATAATAAAATATAAATACCTCATTAATACCTAAAGCTCGTTCTAACTTTTCGCCATATTTTACAAATATGCTTAGAAATATGTCCCATGCCACTAAGCAAACTTTTTTCAACATTAGAATTTTAATAACTTGTAGGGCAAAAATCCGGTCCCACTATTGGGCTAAGGCCCAAATCATATTGTTCTTGACGTTTTTCCGTATTCTCCACGGTTTGATAGCTCTTATTTACATGACAGCTATGGCGGCTAAGTTAAAAACAATACCCATAAGATGTCAAGGGCGATACCGTTTTACCCAGTACAATAGGTCCTGATTTCGTAAAACGGGCCTCGGTAATAGTGACACTAAACTCGTTAAGTGGTTTTAAAGTGGTGAACCAGTGAAGGGCCATATATGCAGTGAAATTATCTAATAATTATTATGATAACGGTGGCCAGTCGGAAAATTCCTAACAAACTATTCCACCACTTTAATCGTACTTTTAATAAAATGAAATTAAATCATTTGCGGTATATAATCAAAGCTTAACCCTACACATAAATATGTAGATTAAGCTGTCTTTGATCTTATACCCCTCAAATATAAAACTTGTCATGGGCTCATAACATAACGTTTTCTACCGAAGAGAGAAAAAAATGTAGAAATGTTGAAAATCATAATAAACCCGTGACGTGATCTTAAACATAAATTAAAACTAATGTAGAAAATTTAGCGTGCTGCGGGCCGATTATGGTGACACTTATCCACGCGATAAAACGTTTTTATCTCAAGATCATCGACATTATATCATTGTCGACGTAAGCTAATTATGGTGGCATCGGTTACATTGCATTATCCACTTTTGACAACGATATGACGACAAACGTCATATTTTATCGACTTTGCTTAATATGGGTGGCCACTTTGGATCGACTTTTGACATCTCAATTCGATAAGTTTATACAAGTGCCGGGTTGGTGACGACAAGACATTTTATTTTGAAAAATACTCAAATTCATGTAAAATTTAAGCGTAAGTATTGGTTTTATAATATTTTTACTTATTAAAAACGGTTTAGTTACTTATAATAAAGGCGTTTTACATTATAATTGGTATACCTAAGCTGTATTTTTTTGTAGAATGTCTAGATACTACTACTACAGTCTCACGCTGCAAACGGAGAAGGAAAGACGAAAACTACAGCGCAGGACGATTCGAGACGCGTCGAATCCTTTCGAGCTTCCGGAGGAAGAGTTCCGGCACGTCTACAGAGTCTGTAAGGAGATGGCTCTCCATTTATGTGCCGAACTCGACGTCGACCTCCAGCCGCACAATAATGACGGTTTACCCGTCTATATTAAGGTAATATTTATTGTTTATCATACATATTATACCTGCCGAAATGCATAATGTTACTTTAGGCACAAGGTACGTGTGAAGAGCCAGAAAATTATTGTTAAAGCAATTCGTTACGCGGATGTTAATTACCAACGCGGAACAGGGCAGGACCACGGTTTGTGCATTGCACAATGCACTGTGAGCAATTATCTGGCTCAGTTTACAGACGCTGTAATCAGAAGGTAGGCATGAAAGTTGAAATAATATATACCTAACATTATCATTTTCTAACTTGTTAATGACCCAATGGACCTATAGTTGTTGTGAAGTGAAGTTTATTTACTTACTTACTAACATTTTCATATGTGCTACTTGCTTTAATTTTTTGAATTAAAAAGTCCATCAGTTATAAGTCTTCCTCCGGGATATAACTATCTCTGTACCTATCAAATTTTTATATGTATTTATTAAGGCTTTGAACAGTATAGACCAAACAACAAAACAAACAAGCACACTTACACAATTATAATATTTGATTTAACCAGTGCTGCAGTGTTATTAACACACCATCCCATGGGAAAAGTGCTTTTAATTTATTTTATATTTTGTAACTTTTTAGTGTAATAGTACTAACTTTCGTATATTTGGGTTATCTTTTATTTAGTTTTCAGGGTTGGTTCCAGTTTGCAAAATCTTTGTGGGTTGGTTCCCGTTTGCAAAACTACGTCCAATTTGCACATTGGGGAGTATTTTCTTCTGGTTAAGTAATATGTAATTAAATAAATATCTTCCAAAGTCAGAGCGACCAGAGTACACACTATATACTTGTAATATAAGTGGGATGATGACATTGATGACTCCCTATACAGTAGCCAGCTATCAATATGGATTGAACAAATGTTTTAAAAAACAAAGAAACCGCCCTCAAAAACACGTGAAACGGTTTTTTGTTTTTTAAAACATTTATTTTATACTTTTTATTGATCATAATTCATAATAAGCTGTTATGCAAATTCTAGACTTGTCACTAAATATTCTAAAATCGCTGTATGTTTGCCTATAATATTTGAGGAGTTCCCTCAATACCTCACGGATCGCCTGATCAGATTTATATTTGGTGACAGTGGGGCTACCTCGTAAGAATACTGTGCAAACCAAAAAATATTTTTTTTAATCGGAGGACTATTAGACTAGTACACTATTGAATGGTGTGGGAACCTATGACATAGGTGCTAATATTGAAATTAAAAGATCTTATCGTAATTGGGTTTTTTATAATTTAAATAAAAGTCCACTTATTAATAATCATTTAATATAATTAAAAAAAAAAAGAAATAAGAAAGATTCATGGCTCCTCCTCTGCTATAATTTGCGTGTCCTCCAGCCTGAAAAGAAAAAGGATACCATTTTATATTTTCATATACTTAATTGTTACATGTAATTTTCAGGCGACTCAGGGTACGCTCTTGAACCGTGGCTGATGACGCCAATTTTACACGCTGCCCCGAATAGTCCAGAAGAAAGATACACCAAGTGGCATTGCAGGGTCCGCAACACGATAGAGCGAACAAACGGTTACATCAAAAATGTTTTCCGATGCTTGGGGCATGAACGTGTGCTGCATTATAGCCCCGAGAAGGCTTAAAAATAATTAATACCTGCTGCGAGTTATATAATATGATGATTCATTATAGGTAATTAATTATAATTTTAAGTATCCTAAAGGTAAAAAACTTAAGTAAAGCTCCTCTTGCATGTAAGTAGTAATAGTAACTCATCTGTATAGACCGTTCGACATTGTATATGTTAAATTCTATAAGTAAAATAACGTAAATCCCATATAAGTTTTGTATACAACTACATGCAACAGGAGCTTTACTTAAGTTTTTATTGGTATCCCTTCATTATTCATAATTTCATTTGCACTAATTTAATTTGCCATAATGATAGAGAACCGTTTTTTTTACCTATACCTAAGTACATACATATAACTTGTAAGAGTTTAGAATTTAATTTCTTATTTACATATTATTTTTCAGAACACTTGATATGGAGCTGGCTGTCACAAACAGCAATGAAATCCTCACCACCCAGCAGCTACCGGGAAATGGGCTTTTACTAAGAGTGGCCCAAGAAAAAAGGGGCACCATAGTAAATAATTATTTTGCTTACTATTGTGTTTTATTCCATTCCCATACAAATAGTTAAAGTAGAAAACTATATTTTAACATTATAAAAAATAGGATCAAGCTATCTGTACCAAACTCAATCTTGAATTAAGATTAAGATTCGGTTCAGCAGTTTAGCAGCTAGAACGTAAAAGACAGACTGAGTTACCTTGCATCTACATATTAGTGTGGATTAGAAATGATCTATCATATTATGTTTGAGTATGGATAAAATTAAAACTTACTAGTTTCCCCTTAAAAATCTTATTTTGCTCCCTCAGAATGTCATTGTGTTCTGACTTGAGCTGATTTAGTTTTACGAGTTCTTCTATTATATTCTGTAGCATAAAATACAATTGCATTACTTTTATATAAAAAAAAGTAATTATGAAACAAAGGGCATTAGGAAAGTTTGTATGGACAATATGGTCATATTTCTTGCCAGCGGACATGGATAATTTTCTTAAAATAGTTTAGAGGACCTCTACCTACATATAAATATATGACATTAAATGTCTTTGATAATATTCGAGCCAAAATATTAAAAAGATATAATTTTCAAGTTTTCATTAATAAAAGACAGTATTAATAGATAAAATATAAAGAATTTTGAATAGATCATTCTGTCATAATAATTAATACCTTCATAACTTTTAGGTATGCCCACCCACCTAAAAAAATATATGACTTATAAATGGAAACAGCAACACTTTTACCCCAAACCCCTTTAAGAAAAATAGATACATACATAAACTCACAATTGGTGCAAGTTCTTTGTGTACAATGTAATGTGGTAAATAAGGCGAAGTAGGCTAAAACTTAAATGTTACCCGAAAAATATGAATGTATAGTGAAATAAACAAAATACTTACGATTTTCCATGATGCGACGGATTTGTCCGGGCCAAACTCACAAGATAGAAGCCAGATTTTGCCACTCGGACTCGTGTTTTTGAGATCCGAGTGGCCCACTGAACTCCCCGTTTGCGAATAAGGGGTGGCTGGCCATATATTCTATAATTTTTCTCTTTTGTACTGCTGTACTGTAACACAACATGATTGTTTTAATCATTAACAATAAATAAAGAAATTGACAATGCACTTAAACTCATATTAGTTCACAATGTTAAACTTACACTTTTGTTGTTTGGCTCATTTTCGGTTTCTTCAAGAAAAAATTCGGACCGAACTAAAATTCGTATAATGTTATTATATTATATTATACAAACTTTAAACTTTCGTAGGTACTAAACTACTAACCATAAACTAATAACCATAGAATATAGAACTACCGAATCGAGATGTCAACATAACCCATATATTTTTAATAGTATGGCGTCCGGCTTCTTTCGATGACTAATTTATAACTTCCCATTTTAGAAGCATTATATAAAGTCCGCCATTCAACATCCAACATGTGCAAAAATGTATTGATTTCGTGACACTAGCAACTTTTTTGCAAATTGGTAGTAATCTCATGTGATTCTTGTCACACTGGGCTTAAACACAATAGTCGTCGCTATATCGGCGCAATAACTTTATCGACATTGTCAACCATATTAGGGATTTAGATAAAATAGACGACTTTGTTAAAATTTTATACATATCGACACGATAAAAAGGTGCCACGCATAATTGGCCCGCAGCGCTTCCAAAGAGACCACTGTTGAGAAGAAGCGCCGCAAGAAACTCAACACTTGTACTTAGTAGGTAGTAAAAACTCATGTGTACATGTCATGTCCAGTGCTGCGGTTTGAATGTACCTTTCCATCGCAAGCGAGTCAGCACCCTAGTAACCGATTAGACCACCGACGCTCCTTAGGGTTACTCTTTAACCTACTACCTGTTACATATGACTTACCTACCTAGCCTTTTAAGCTAAGCTGGTTCGGGCATTTTCAAGTATAGTAAGATTTATGTTATATTATTATAAGTGAAAGAAATCCTATGAAGAATGTGTTGAATAAAGCTAATAAAATAAAGCAATTGTGCGATGTTTTGAAGTATAGTGATGCGCGGCTGGCGGGCGGTGCGGTACGGCTCGCTCGTGATCTAGCCAGGGACCCAATTCTCACTTCCTTCGAGATAAGATCTATTTCAAGATGATCTAGTATTGCAAATGTCACGAAAATGTCGACTAACACAGAAAAATTGTATTCTAGCTGCCAATAGAGATGATTGATACAAATGTCGTAGGATAATAAATTGTCTATGGAAAGCTTATGTATTATAATCGATAAACAACACACGGTAGTTTTAAATATAATTAAAAGATTGAACTCTACGTAAAGTACCTTGTTAATAAACTTTAATGAAGTGTAATAAACGCTAAGTGCTCTTTTGATAATTTGAATTATTTTTGACACTTCGTTCAATAATAACAATAAGTACCTACGTGAAGTGAAACGCAAAATTTCCGTGAGTTCCGAGTAAAGCCGGCTACTCACACACCTGCTGCAGGGGCAATATGGGAATTGGACCCTTGATTGCCTCCTTAATTGTGATGTGTGTAGGCAAGCAGGAGCAATTTTTAGATTGGGCCTGCGGCAGGGCGGCAGGGGCGCAAGACTTTCCTAGCTCCCTAGATTGTGTCTACCGCCCTGCAAGGTTGCTGCGTGTGTAGTAGGATTGGGGCAATTCCAGTCAGTTCATTGGTGACAACCGAGCGGAGTGGACAAAAATGAAAAAAGAGCGTGAAATATGGACGCGGGTTATAGACGTTTCTGCAACCAATTCTTCACCCAATATCTTCTCTTCCTTTTTTTTTTTGGTAGCACCACAGAAAGTGCCAAGGCGATACCAATCGTCTGGTGTTTCGACAATACAGGAGGCATTCTCGTGGACGTGCGTTCAGCGGGACTATCAGTTACACACTGAACGGCAGGCTAGTGTGTAGAGAACAGCCTAAAATTGGTCCAACCGCCGTGCGACCGGTATTGCCCCAGCAGCAGGTGTGTGAATAGCCGGCTTAACATTAACAATTTTTGTGCCTCTCGCGGATTGGAGAACAACTTGAAGTTGGTGTGATGAGTAAAATGATGAAAATTAATAAAAAATATATTTAAAGAAAATGGTAAAAAATAATAATTCAATGTACAATATTTTCCTACATGGCAAGATATGAAGTCAGTTTCTAAAAAAAACACGCCATCATTTGCCTCTAAGCCCATTAAATTGGTGGAGAAATCTGCCATAAAAACGTGGGCCACTTCTTTATTAAACCTTTTTCCCAGGAGAATACGATTTTTCTGTATTAGTCGACATTTTTGTGACATTTACAATACGAGGGACCCAATTCTCGTGGCTTCGAGATCGGTTCGAATTCGAGATCTCGAAAAAAAATTGGCGAATCTCGATTAAAAGTCATCTTTCGTATTATCGTTATTTCACTATAGAGATATGTCTGCCTGGCAAAAAAGTCGAGCCAGTGGTGACAGCTGCAACAATTTTTTTTTTTGTTCCATGGCAACAATACTGTTCTGTCAAGTACTAGTAGTTACAGTGTCATCGATTCGATTTTCGAGATAATTATTTAATAAATATATTCAAGAGTTGACAAAAGTGCGTTGAGTGAGTCTGTTCAATTTCTAGGTTATATTCCCTCAAAATATTAAAATCCCTTACTTTGGTAGAACGGTGGCGGTTTATTAACAAGGTTTAGATACATAGTAACTTAAATAGTATTTTTAAATTGTTATCCATTTGCCGTCGGGCCAAGTGGTAAAAAATTGAAAGTACTGAGAAGGAGAAGCCGCCGGATCAAGGTGGTGGCATTTCCAAGGACAACGAATGTTACATAGTCGATGATCCCGTGGAATTAAATAGGAAACGAGGCTTCAAGTCCTTGGAAATGTCTCCAACTGACAAGGTTTTAGAACCTGAGATAAAGAAAGTGATGCAGTGTACTGACAGTCCATCCATTGCCCTCATCTATAAACACCCAGATTTCGACAATGAAACGCGCAAATATGGATCGGAAGACAAGGGCCCTTTTCTTGTGCATGTTTCCCGTGATATTGAATCTAGCAATTCTGGTATATCACTGCAACCTATTAAGGTTGGTCTCATTTTTGCCAAAAACAACATTGAGAACATTAAAAAAGATGGTATAAAATCATTAGGTAGAAACCGTGTCTCGGTAGAATTTAAGACAGCAACTGCTGCAAATAACATTGTTGAGAACCCCACTTTGGCACGTCACAAGTTAGTAGCATCCATTCCGTCATATCATGTCTCCCGCATGGGCCTGGTTCGAGGTGTCCCTGTAGACTGGTCAATGGAAGAATTTGTTAATGCAACAGAGTCAAAACAAGGTTCAGGTAAAATTCTTAAAGCCCGACGCCTTCAGCGGAAGGTTACAAAAGAAAATAGTCCTCCAACATGGGTTCCAACTCAGGCTGTGGTGGTGACGTTTGAAGGCCAAACCTTACCATCGAAAGTTTATGCTTTCTATACCTCACTCAATGTAGAAATGTATGTGTTACCTACAATTCAATGTAGAAAATGTCTGAGATACGGTCATATTCAAACTCAATGCCGCTCCGACGCCCGTTGTTACAAGTGCACCAAAAATCATCCCGGAGAGACTTGTAATATCATCCCAGAGCAAGTCACTTGCTTGTACTGTTCTGGTCGACACCATGCAACAGATCAACGCTGTCCCGAATTCTGCAGGCAAAAATCAATCAAAATGATTATGTCAGAGCACAGTATCTCATACATGGAAGCTGCAGCTAGAGTCCCAGCTGTTCGAAGACCCTATGCCGATGTGACAAAGGTCATGTTCTCCCCCTCCCCCTATGAAGACCAACGACAATCTCCTGCCCCATATTCCTCCCCCTCCCATGCCCAGTCCCCGACTACATCTTCATACCGCCAGACCGTGACTCGTCATCCCCGAGCAAGGACCCCACTATCTCCTGGATACGACCGCAATGCTCACCAAAATATAGTATCCTCTCCTAACTCCCAGGTTCCTAATGGATATGCTTTGTTGTCCCAATCCAATCATATAGGAACTGTAACACCCAATGATGACATGATGGAACTCCTCTTTAAACTACTTACAAATATAATCGCCAAATGGAGCGATTGTTTACCGCCCGACGTTGCACCCTTGATGTTGACACTTGCAGAAAAACTATCTTTCTCCAATGGCCCCCCAGGCCAAATTTCTTCAATGGAATAGTCGTAGCATTAGTCCTAAAAAATCTGACTTAATAAATCTAATCAATGACCACGCTATCTCTGTGGCGGCCATTGCGGAGACTTGGCTGAGACCTGGATCCCGTTTTAGGATCCCGGGTTTCTCCTGCCTCCGTGATGATCGCAGTGACGGACGTGGAGGCTGTGCATTATTGATTAGAAGAAGCTACCCTTTCTCTCAAATCTCCCTTCCCCCTCACTCCAATGAAATTAACGCAGTTGCGGTAAATGTCATAGGAATTAAAATTATTTCAATATATATCCCTCACCCAGCTTTAAATTTAATTCCTGACCTCTCCTCCATTCTATTCTCTGTCCCTCCTCCTCTCCTGATTATGGGTGATTTTAACTCTCATAATACTTCCTGGGGTTCAAGGTTCAACGCACGATGATATCTTCTCTTCCTTCCTTCTTGACTTGTTTGATGACATTAACGTCTCTGTCATCAATGATGGAGTACCAACTCACAGAGTGTACCCTGGACAGAACCCTAACTCAGTTCTGGACTTGGCTGCTTGTTCCCCAAATCTTTCTTGCCTGCTCTCCTACCAGGTGCTGAATCAGTCGTGTGGTAGTGACCACTTCCCAATTATTATCTCCAAACCATCCTCTGTTTCCCCTTTTTCAGCCCCTGATCCCCTTCTAAAACATAAGTTAGATAAAGCAGACTGGCCAAACTTCTCACTTCAAGTTGAAAAAGGATTGAAAGAGCTTGAGGATTCCCCTTTAAATCCCTTTCAGAAATATGATCATTTTAAATCAATGCTTACAGAAGCAGCAAATAAATTCATCCCAGTAAAAAAGTCATGTAACTCCAAAATTCCCTCCCCGGCCTGGTGGAATGCGGAATGCACAACAGCCGTCAAAAAAAGAAAGGATGCAGAGCGTGCATATAATGAATCCGGTCTGTCTGAGGACTTCATATCATTTAGAAAAATGTCCGCTTATACTATTTAAACACTTTTTGAGCAAAACAAAAAAAAGAGCATGGAAGGGATTTTGCGAAAGCTTAAACCCCCGAACTCCTCCATCAATAATTTGGAAAAACATCAAAAATTTCGAGGCTCTTTCAAACCTGACTGCTCCTCAATTTCTGATCCTTCTTCCTGGCTAGCAGAGTTTGCAGACAAGTTGGCTCCTCTATCCGTCCCTGAGAAGTCCTGCATAGATCCAACTCCTCCCTCTGCTGGTCTAGGCCCTCTGGACAACCACTTTTCCGCTTCAGAACTTGAGTTGGCGTTGGACAGACTACGTAATAGTTCTCCTGGAGAGGATGGCATACCATACTGCTTTATTTACAAACTCAGTCCTTTTTCAAAAAAATATCTGCTGAATTTGTTCAACCATTTTTTTATGTCTGGCGAAGTTCCTGTTGGAGGACTCAAATCGTGATCCCAATCCTGAAACCCGGTAAGAACCCCCAAACTGCATCCTCCTACCGCCCAATAGCCCTCTCTGCATCAATGGGTAAAATTCTTGAGCACCTAGTAAAAAATAGAATTGAGTGGTTACTTGAAAATAAAAATCTGCTTGCTAACACCCAGTTTGGATTTCGCAAAGGTAGAAGTACCATGGACAGCCTAAGCATACTCACTTCTGACATTAGACTGGCCCTCTCTAATAAGGAACATCTTGTAGGGTGCTTCTTGGATGTGTCAGCTGCGTATGACAATGTGTCACTCCCGCTGCTCAGAGCAAAAATGCTACAGCTGAGTATACCTGTGAGGATAGTTCAAATTGTCTGCAAGCTGTTTATGGGCAGAACCATTAGAATCCGCTCTGGTAGTTACTCTTTCCCCCCTCTAACCCTATGGCAGGGACTGCCGCAGGGATCAGTACTCAGTCCCCTTTTATATAATCTATATACGTATGACTTGGAACATTCTGTCTCCCCTTTCTGTAGAGTTCTTCAGTACGCAGACGACCTGGTCCTGTATTTTCCTGCTCAGTCGGTTGATATTGCATCCACAAGATTAAATGAAGCCCTCTGCTACCTTAAAGACTGGCTGGATGAGCATGGGCTGTCTCTTTCACCTTCGAAATGCTCTACAGTAACTTTCACCCGAAGTAGGGCCATCCCTGCGGCAGATATTATTTATGAGGATGAGATTATCCCAAACAGAGACTCAACTAAATTCCTTGGTGTAATCTTGGATTCTAAAATGTCTTTCATCCCCCACTTAGGTTACATTACAGGGAAATGTGAGAGAGCCATCAATGTTCTACGGGCCCTTTCTGGGACTTGGTGGGGGGCTCACCCTTACTGCCAAAAATTGGTCTATAACGCCATAGTGCGTAGCCATTTAGATTACGGTTCTTCTATTCTGGAAACATGTAACAAAATAGCAATTAAAAAATTAGACCTAATTCAAGCGAAATGCCTACGAATTATTCTTGGTGCCATGAAATCTTCACCAAAAAATGCTATGCAGGTTGAGTGCGTGGATCCTCCCCATTCCCTTCGCAGGCAGTATCTTGCTGATTGTTTTATGCTCAAGGCCTGCTCCATCTCTAATCACCCTCTCGTTCCAATCTTGGAGGCCTTATCCCATGAAGTATCTGTAAACACATATTGGTCGCATAAAGTAACTCCGCCTAATGTTATTAGTTATTCGAAATTGAAAAACCTTCCTTCCCCTCTTTATATAACGGACAAAAATCCCTTATTCCAAAGTGATTTTGAAGATTTAGTTTACTGCCCTAGAATAATTTTTGATTATGGCATATCCAAAGATGACCCAGCAGCCAACATCAAATTTAACAGGGAAATGGAAAAATGCCATGATTGCTTACCTATTTTCACGGATGCATCCAGGCTGGATGCTGGAGGTTGTGTAGGAGTGGCTGTATGGATCCCCAAATTTCATGTCCTTTTATCTCAGAAATGCCCACCTATGTCGTCTGTTTTCACCGGTGAGTCGGCAGCCATCTTGGAGGCTATAACATATGTAGAATCTCATAACATTCCTAAAGTTATAATTTTTTCTGATGCCAAAAGTTGCCTACAAGCAATTGCAGGTAACCATTTTAAAATGAAAATTAAATTCCCTATTATTCTTAAAATTAAACAATTACTTACTCAATAGTTGTGACAAAAAAGGGCTCCAAATAACACTTGCTTGGATTCCGGGTCATTGCGGTATTGAAGGAAATGAGTCTGCTGACCTGTGGGCGAAAGAGGCCGTTGAAGTTGGTTCCCAAATCCACAATAATATTTTCTCCTCAGACTTAACATTAAAGGCCCGGTCCGACATGAGAGATTCATGGCAAGATATGTGGAATAGCTCCAGACTTCTGAAAGGCCGCTACTACGGGAACATTCAACCAATCGTCCCTCGTAAGCCATGGTTCTTTCGCTTCCGCTCTGCAACGAAACAGGTTTCTTCTACAATTTGTAGGCTTCGTTTAGGACACTCTTGCACCCCGGTGTTTTTAGCTAAAATAAGGGTACGGGATAATTCGCTTTGCGAATGTGGCATGGATGAAGGTACCCTGGATCACATTTTTTTCGATTGCAATAGGTTCAGTTCATCCTTATACGATATCTTACCAAAAAATGTCCCTCGGCCGATCAACTTTTCATCTCTTCTCACTATTATGGACCCTCCCCTTACTGATACTCTTATAAGATATATTCGGGTTACTAATATAAAACTTTAGCTTTTAAGTTTCACTAGTTATAGTGAAGTATAATTATATATTTTTTCTTTTCCTTATCCTCTATGTTGATAACCATAACTTTCCGTCATCCTTTTTCCCGCTATTATTAACTGTCAAATGTCATGTGATTGTCTGTGTTGTCCATAACATTTTGTTACTTGTTTTAGGAATCCTTCCCTGATCACTCCACAAAAGTCAAAATTCACAACGACACCGAACATTCTCGTCACGTGCGTTATGTCTTCAACTCGACATTGGCAAAATACACCTTGCCAAAATAGCAAGGAGTGAAAGCCATTAAAAAAAAAAAAAAAAAAAAAATATATATATATTCAAAGCATTCTATCCGTTTAATGGCTATAAAAATATGAGTAGGCCAATTCGAAGTGGTGCGAGAACAATAATTTTTAAAGTTTTCTTGCGGTGTTAGGCAGAAAGTGAGGCTGGAAAGACTTTGTCTGAACTTGACGATGTTTATCGACGTACTGCTGAATTTACAGGTATTTATTCATATTTTTTTTTTTTTTTTTTTTTATTCTTTTTTCTAGTGCGATCTGTCCTTTTCTTTGGGACAATGAGCTCTATTTTGGTGGTGTTGATGCATTTGGATATCCTGTGGAGTATGCTCCCATTGCAGCATCTCACTTTTTCTTTTCTCTCTCTTTTGACTCCTAGACTGTTAGGTCAGCTGGGATTTTGCGTTTTAGTCTCCTAGGCGGAGGTTTGTCAGGCATAAGATGAAGCACAAGGCTGTTTGGGTGGATCTTGAGGCGGTCTTTGTATTTTGTGCTATGGCTTTTGATCTCTTCTTTGACCAGGGGAATCCCCAAGTCTCGGTGTATGTTGGCATTGGTAACATACCATGGGGCATTAGCTATTTGGCGTAAAACTTTATTCTGGAACCTTTGTATAATTTCTATATTGGAGTTAGCAGCAGTGCCCCAGAGTTGAATACCGTAAGTCCAGACTGGTTTGAGTATTGCTTTGTAAATAGCTAGTTTGCTTTCTAGGCTAAGGGCAGATTTTCTGTTTATCAACCAATTCATTTTGGCCAGCTGAAATCCCAATTGTTTACGCTTGGTAAAGATATGTTTTCTCCAAGTTAGTTTGCGGTCGAGGTGCATGCCAAGGTATTTTGTGTCTTCTCTCTGTGGGATGACAATGCCATTCAAAGTTACAGGAGGGCAGGTTTGTCTTCGTGTTGTGAAAGTGACGTGTATGGACTTGCTTTCGTTTGTTTTTATCCTCCATTTACTAAGCCAAGCTTGGATGGATGTTAAGTTGTCTTGTAGCAGTTCTGACGCTCTCGTTGGATTATCGTGGGAAGTTATAACAGCTGTGTCATCTGCGAACGTGGCTATTGTCGTAGTGTCTTTTGTGGGTAGGTCTGCAGTAAAGAGAACGTACAACACGGGCCCGAGCACACTTCCCTGAGGAACGCCGGAACCTATTTTAACCATTTTTGATTGAGTTTCGCCTAGTTTAACCGTGAAACACCGATTTTCGAGATAAGATTTTAAAAGCGTGTAATAGTTATGTGAAATGTTGGCTTTTAATTTACATAGCAGGCCGTCGTGCCAAACCTTATCAAAGGCTTGTGTGACATCTAAGAATACAGCTGAGCAATATTTCTTGGCTTCCATTTCGTTACGTATCTTGTCCACTAATCTGTGTATCTGTTCAATGGTAGAGTGCTTTTCTCTGAAGCCGAATTGGTGGTCAGGTACAGCTTGGCGCAATTCCAATTCGGGCAAAAGGCGCGTTAGCAGTAGTTTTTCAAAGACCTTTGATGTTATAGGAAGAAGGCTGATTGGTCTGTATGAACCCGCGTTATCTGCAGGTTTGCCCGGTTTTGCAATCATGATGATTACGGCAACTTTCCATTGCGGCGGGAAATAACCAAGTCTGAGTAAGCTGTTAAACAGGTGAGTGAGGAAAAGAAAACCTTCGCGGGGAAGCTCCGATAGACACTTGGCTGTAATCAAGTCGTACCCCGGTGATTTTTTAGGATTCATTTTATTGCAAATACATTTGCCAACTTCTTCCACTGTAAAGGGTTTGATTGGCAAGTCCATTTGGTTTGGATAGTCCTTCGCCTTCAGCATGTCCTTTTCTTGGTCTTCTGTAATGATGCGGGCGTTTGGTTCGAAGACTGTGCTTAGATGAGCAGCAAAGGCAGATGTTTTCTCAACTTCAGACCGAGCCCAGTTTCCGTCGGCTAATCGTAGAGGTGATGATACTACCTGTGGTTGTTTCAGTTTAGCTGTGGCTTTCCAGAGAGAATAGTTTTTGTCCGCTGTTGGTGAAAGGTTACTAAGGTAATCGGTCAGATCCTTGTCCTTGTCTTGTTGTAGCATTCTTTTGAGTTTTTTAATCGCTCTATTTAATTCGTTCTTTGCTAAAGGGGATCTCGTGGTTTGCCATTTATGACGCAAACGCCTTTTGTTTGCGATTTGTTGTTGGATGAGTTTGTTGAGTGAAGGCCTTGGAGATAGAGACGGTGGTGGAGTTGACTTCCAGGCACTTTGTTGCACACATGTGTTGAAGTGTTCAACAGCAGCAACGATGTCGTTTTGAGATTTAAGTATCACATTGGTCTTCAAATTGGCAGTAATTTGTTCACGAAAGTAGTACCAGTCTGTCTTGTGGGTATGAAGCACACATTTAGTGCTCTTAGGCACTACAGTGTCGCTAAATTTTATAATTATTGGCGAATGGTCTGAGGAAAGCTCAAGACAAGAAGCTACAGTGAACTTGATCTTCGGTATGCCTTTGATAATCGCAAAGTCAATTAGATCTGGGGTTTTGTTTGTATCTGTAGGCCAGTATGTGGGTTCGCCCGTAGTAAGAACATCAAGATGAAGTTCATCTATAGATCGACGAAGTTCTCTCCCCTTTGTGGTTATTAATCTTGAGCCCCAGAACGTATGTTTCGCGTTAAAGTCACCGCCGGCTATAAATCTATGCCCTAAGGTTTTGAAGAAATCTTTAAAGGTTTCCTTTTTAATGGTAAAGCGAGGTGGGCAGTATAGAGCCGTTATTGTTATTGGGCCTACTCGGTCTTCTAGCACAATACTAGTGGACTGAAGAAATTCTTTGGCTATTTGCTCAGACTGGTAATGTTTAAGTTTTCGGGAAATTATTATTGCAGTTCCACCATGAGCCTTTCCGTCTGGGTGTTTCGTGTAGTATATTGTGTAATTTGGTATGGTGATATGGGTTTTATCAGTATAGTGAGATTCAGAAATTAGCATTATATCGATATCATTTGATTTTAGAAACACTATTAGCTCCAGGCTGTGTTTGGCTAGTCCGTTAGCATTCCAGATACATATATTTAGGGATGGACTTACGTGGTGCTGGTGCTGATTTTGGCTACGAGAGCCGTTAAAATATTGAGCATGATGCCCATTTTCTCCATGAGTTCCTTCATCATGTTCTTGAGGTCTCGTAAGTCGTTTGGGTCAGCTTGCGAGTGATTTATTTCGTTCTGTCCGGCGTTTGAGCACGTTTGAGAGGCATTTTGGTTGGTCGTTGCTTCCTTTATATGTGCGGGTGTGATTGGTTCTGGGTGTCTCCACGCGGATCTATTTTTTGGTACAGGCAGAGGGGGGAAATCTGCTTCTTGGATAGTGGGTGCGAGTGATTTTGGTAGCTTTTTCTGTCTCAATGGGGGGTACGTAATTTTTTGTAGATCTTTGTAGACGGTACAGCCTTTATAGTTCGCTGGGTGGTTTCCGTCGCAAAGAACGCATTTGACATTATCGGATTTTTCCTTCCTAGGGCAGTCCTTGGTTTCGTGTAATTCAGCACATTTGACACATCTTGGTTGGCGATGGCAAAATCCTTTGGTATGGCCATATCGTTGGCATTTTGCGCACTGGGGTAAAATCCGTTTTTGGTGCGGCGGTTCGAATTTAATTCTGCAGTTTAGTAGGGCTTCAACTTTGTAGATGTCCTTGTTATTTGACGCTGGATTCAGTTCTACATAAAACATAGGACAGGGTATTTTGGTGGTTCGTTTTTTTATGTTCCATATATTGGCAACGCTGTGACCCAATTCTTGTATTGAGCTTTTAAGAGCGTCAGTATCGGTGGAGTGGTGCATGTTTTTTAGGATCACTTTGTAATTTCTCTCCTGCTTGGGTTTGTATGTGTGGAATTCCGTTTCCTTTTCTTCTAAGTGTTTTACTATTTTAGAATAGAATTCCGGGCTACTTGCTTGGATTTTGACCTGGTCATTGTTCAAGACCTTGAGGAGGTATGCATTTGCTGCTATTTGATTTAACAGCTGGGTTAGTGGCATTATATTTCCAACGCCCGCAACAAAAATAGGTGGCGGTTTTGGAGATTTGTCTGCTGGTGTTGGCGTCTCACTTTCGGTTATAACTTCCTCTGTAGCTTCTTCATGTTGACTATCTTGGAGATCTAACCCTTCAAATCGGTTTTGGAGCGGTGTAGCAGATGGCTTTGCTTGTAACCAGTAGTTTGTTTTGGCAACCTTGTTAAAGCTATTTTCTGGGCTTGAGAGTGGTCTCTTTTTCTTTTCCACAGGTATCCAGGGGAAACCTGGATCCTGATTTGAGTGCCCTGCCTGACTTTTTCCATGGAGTTCGATGGGTGTTGTTTTATCTGGGTGTCTTAGTGTTACGCCGCCATCAGTCGGGTCACTGCAGGATTGCGTTCTAGGTCTTGTATTGAAAAAACTTCGGTGGAAAGTTTGTTGTATTAAATTGGTATTTGTTTTAGGATTATCCATTATTTTGGCTTTAGCGTTATAATCCGATACTCAAACAGCGTTAGGATATTAATGTTTTTAATTTGGCAACATTTTTCTCATTGACAGTTGACATGTTGAAACTATCAGTATATTTTTGAGGGTAGTAGTATTTTATTTTGTCCTGCAGATCTGTCACTCGTACATTTAAGTTCACTTGTTTAGATCAAATTAAGTGATTTGTAAAGAGCAAACACTATCACTGGTTCCACAGGTGTTCGTTTGCACGTTGGTGTAAGTCCATAACATTTTGTTACTTGTTTTAGGAATCCTTCCCTGATCACTCCACAAAAGTCAAAATTCACAACGACACCGAACATTCTCGTCACGTGCGTTATGTCTTCAACTCGACATTGGCAAAATACACCTTGCCAAAATAGCAAGGAGTGAAAGCCATTAAAAAAAAAAAAAAAAAAAAAAATATATATATATTCAAAGCATTCTATCCGTTTAATGGCTATAAAAATATGAGTAGGCCAATTCGAAGTGGTGCGAGAACAATAATTTTTAAAGTTTTCTTGCGGTGTTAGGCAGAAAGTGAGGCTGGAAAGACTTTGTCTGAACTTGACGATGTTTATCGACGTACTGCTGAATTTACAGGTATTTATTCATATGAAATATGTTTTGTGTATAATATTACCCATTATTATGATCAATGGTATCATTTTACCATAAAATATATGATTTTGAAATGTTATTTCTGAAACTCATTTTTGAGGTTATGTTCATCATTTAACGTGAGAATACGAGGACTGAATGTGATTGATACTTTTAGTATTTTTTTTTAATTGGCTTACGCCTTCATATTATTTATTTAAGGTGTAAGCGTGGAGACGGTACGAAGAATTGAAAAATAAGGCGAAAATAATGATGAAGTATTTTCTACGCCAGGAAAGCACCGAAAAGGTCGTCCAAGGAAAGATTTGGACAATTTTGACCTTTGTGCCATCAGACAAAAGGTTCATTTCTTCTACACGATGATGAAAAAGGCAAGTATAATTGTTATTTGTTTTACCTCTTGATTATAGCTTGAAATAATAAGTTGATTACAAGAGTCATGTTATTTATTTTGACATACTTTTTGATTTACATGGTACGGTATGTTTGGTTATAGATAATATAATTATTTAATTATTATGTTCATAATTATATATTAGGCTGTTTTTTTTGTATAAATAATTAAAATTGAGTTTAGTTGTTTGTATAATTCTCCCTATTAAAAGCAATCCTTACATTTATCGTATGCAATCCTAAATAAAACTCATTTATTTTAGGTTCCTACTCTTCGAAGTCTGCTGCTTACAGTGAGGGAAGATTTAGGTTTTGACGGAAGCAGAGAAAACCTCCGAAAGGTGCTAAAAGGACTTAGTTTTTCCTATAAGAAGTGCCAGTCTGATAGATCTGCATTAATGGAGATGACTCATATTGCTGCAAAACAGGAGAACCACCTCAAGATTATTTTAGAGAACAGAAGTTTGCCACAGGTGTTGCAAAAAGATATAATTTATTTGGATGAGAGCTATGTGCACTCCTCATACAAACTGAAAAAGTGTTAGCAGTCAGTAGGATATTGGTGGAGAAAAGAAAAATGTATTCAAAGGAAATAGATACATTATTGTTCACGCTGGCAGTGAGAAAGGATTTGTGCCAAATGCTTTACTTATTTTCAGTGGATCAAACCAAAAGGAAGACTACCACTCTGTTGGTGGTGTAACTAACAATGTGTGTAAAAATCGCAGGAGCTTGCAAAATTCTTAACTGATCTGCATCTTATTGAAAAGTTATAATATAGTACAATTTGTTTACATAAATCGGTCGTGTCAACATTTTGCCCATTGGCCTCCGGCCCACCTCTTAGCTCACACATAATTATACGCCAAGCTCTTAAAGCTATTTCCCTTAGCAAGCCTAAGCCATTTAAACCTCCTATCTGGGATGTTAAAGACGTGTGTAGGTATTTAGAAAACCATATACCTAATTATACCAGTGTATATGAGGTATCTAAGAGATGTGCTATTTTATTATTATTGTGTTCTGGTCGTAGGATTCATGACCTGACATTGTTAAATATAAGCCCTTCTAGTTGTGTGATTGAATCTGATAATATAATACATTGGCCCGACTTCGGTTCTAAGACAGACAATGCTATGAGCCGTCAATCTGGTTGGAAATCTTTCGAACACTAATATTGATCCAGTATACTGGATTAAAAAGTTGATTTCTCTGTCTCAGACCCGAAGAGGAGATAGGTATAAATAATTTGTTTATTTCTACTTGTGGAGTTGTTATTGTTAAGCCAGCCTCACGGACAATCATAGGCAGATGGGTCAAATCAGTGTTGAAAGACTCAGGTATCGATAGTAGTGCAGGCAGCGTACGCTCCGCCGTTGCTTCGTCAAGCTGGCTTGACAACCATAATATTAATGTAATGACATATTGATTCGCGGAAACTGGAAAAGTGCGTCTACTTTCCACAAATTCTACAAGAAGTCTGTAAATTCACTAAATTTAAATTCTAATTCCTTAGACAGATGTTTTCAATCAGTTTAAAATATAAGTGTGATTCATAATCAATGTACTTATTTAACTTTATTCATAATAAATAATTCGTTTAAAACATTTATTTTATTCTCACATTGGCGTTCTTTTCAATGCATACTTTTCCACTAATTCAGCAGCCGATAACAAACACTTCTCAATTTTATAGGCTTGGAATAAGGTACAGGTACTTAATAGACAAATTTTACCTGAAAGTAAAATTTATATTAAGTTACTTACCTTATTCCAAGCCTAATTTTAATTACTGTCTGCTGATATTTACTTATTCCTGTTGAATTTATAGTTGTAAACTAATGAAATGACCAATGAATGCAACTAATCTACTTATAAGCATAATTAGTAGTTAAGCTTACTTTTCAGCTTTTCAGCTTCTCAACAAGAATATCACCTCTACCTAAGTATATTGTTTACCTAACACAATATTAGAACCAAGCCCGTCCCATCATACTAAACGGACGGTAGACTAAATTGAGGATCCAATGAGGCAGCTCGGTGCGCAACCGAGCCTGGCCGCTGGATTAGGGAGGAAATAATGGCGGTAAAACAGGACAAGTCACGTTGGTAGTAACGTGTTTGCCAGAGGAAACGGAGGATAAGACAGCCGGTGAAATGACTAGCATAGAGGCATTCCATCTTAGTCCTCAGGGTTGGCAACGCATTTGTAGTCTTGGATTGCATTGCAGTCTTGTGAATGCGAATGTCTCTGGGTCACAGTTTCCACTTACCATCAGGCGGCCTGTATGCTCGTTTGTCTTCTCTATGCCTAAAAAAAAAAGGTAAGTAACTTAATATAAATTTTATTTTCAGGTAAAATTAGTCTAATTTGTGTTTTAAACCCGAATTATTACATTTTTAATCTTGGCTGTTAACCGATCTCGTTCGCGCCTTAGCCTTGCGCGCGCATCGGTATCGCAGCAAGAAAAAAAAACAACGCGCCACGAAAAATGGCGCGTTGTTTAGTTGAAGTTTGGATTAATTGTGAAGTTTAATACCTATTAACGAAAATGTCTATTTCAAGTAAAGAAAATGAAGAAAATGGTTAACAACATTACACAAACCGTAATGCCAAAAAAATCTGTGCAGTACCGTTTTGAAAATTGTACTTTTACTAACTGTTTTAATAATTAAAATTTGACTAAACGATGTCTTGTTTTTTCCTCGCAAGTGTGTTGAGAAACGTCGTACATGAAGCACGTGTGCCTGTGACCATTATATACGCGCCTTTCTTATGGCGCACTCGCCATCGCTCGTGCGCACACAATGACGCCTAGTATATAATGGTCAACTTAGCACACTTGTATCATAATGTACTATTAATAACAATTACCCTTTGAGTAGTCAGCTTAACGGGAAAAGATGGCCGCTTTTTTCGTTAAGTTAATAACTCGAAGGTGAATTGTTATTAAACTATACGATATACCCTATAAGTTGTGTTTTCATTTGTAGTACAAAAACATTTCGTCCAATTTCAAGAAAATACTTTAGTTTATTAGAAAACACAATAATAGTGATGAGGGCGCCACTGTACATCCGGCGTACGCTCGGCGCAGTCTCAACTCAAATGCAATGTCACTGTCATAGGATGACTTTCATTATCATTTGCTTTTTTCCTGCTGATTGTGTAGGTATCTTATATATCCTGAGGGCCAATTGCACCAAAATGCTTAGGGCCACTTGCACGAAAAGTTTAACCCTGGGTTAAGACACTAACTCGAGTTAAAATGACAGTTTTGTGGTGTTCTCTAGGAAGAGGTCCACCCCTGCAGTAGAAATAAAGATAGCTGACCAGACTATCCCGGTTTCTGATAAAGTAAATTTTTTAGGTGTGTTACTTGACCCCAAATTGACTGGTGTAGCTCAGCTGTCTTACGTAGCTGATAAATGTGAAAAGGGTGTCAATGTTTTACGCGCTCTCGCTGGTGTTTGGTGGGGGTCTCATCCTTACACTTTGAAACTTGTACATAATGCTATTGTTCGTAGTCATTTCGACTATGCGTCATTTCTACTGGAACCCTGCAATAAAAAGGCGCTATCTCTACTTCACAAAATCCAAAGTAAGTGTTTACGTATAATTTGTGGGGCTATGAAATCCACTACCACCAACGCCCTTCAAGTAGAGTGTGTGGATCCTCCCCTTTTCCTTCGAAGACAATACCTTTGAGACCGGTTTTTCTTTAAAATTTCGCAATATCCCTCTCATCCTTTGTTTTTAAAATTACAAACTCTTTCAGATATTGTGTTCACTTCACTGTATTGGTCTCATAAACTAATTCCTTTCGTATTGAAAAGTTTCAACAAAGTTAAAGACTTGGCTTGCCCTTTATCGCAGTTCCCTTTGAACCCTTTATTTCTGATTGACTTTGAAGTTCTGGTGTTTAATCCACCAATTATGAATTTTGGTATTGAGAAAAGCTATGGTTCTGGTGATAGGTGCTTTAATAGACAGATAGCACAGAGGTGGCAGGACTAGTTATGTTTTTTCTGTGATGCCTCTAAACTATCTGAAGATGGCTGTGTCGGTGCTGCTGTCTGGATTTCAAAGTTCAGCATAATTTAGAACTACAAATTACCCCCCTGTTTTGATCGGTCTTCACTGGCGAGCCTATTGCTGTTTTAGAGGCCGTATTATATGTAGAATCTCACTCTTTAAATAATTCAATAATCTTCACCGACTCCCTTAGCTGCCTGCAAGCTATCTCTTCAAATTTGTTTAGGCAGTCATCAACGTCCCCTGTTATAAAATTAAAGAAGCTCTTTTTGCGTGTTTTTATAAAAATATAAATGTAGTTTTGGCATGGATCCCAAGCCATTCTGGTATAGCTGGTAACGAAATGGCTGACTCGTGTGTGAAGGAGGCTACTCAGTCTGGCACTCTCGTACACTACAAAAAATATTCTTTTGACTTAGTTTCCTTGGCAAAGCCCACGCTAACAACCAAATATTCCAATTAAGCCTTGGTTTTTCCGTTATCGTCATGCTGATAGATTTGTGACCAACACCCTTTTTCGCCTTCGCTTTGGTCATGCTTGAACCCCAGTCCACTTACCTAAGATCAGGCCATCAAGGATACCTCTCTTTGTGAGTGCGGTTTGGACGAAGGCTCTCCTGATCATATTTTCTTTTCGTGCCCTAAGTTACCATGAGCCTTAAGACTAAATCCCTTTGGAATTTCCTCGTCCTATAAATGTGAAAAACTTATTAAGTCTTGTAAATAGTCTCATTAAACATTTAATTAGTTTCATTCATAAATATAGAACTAAGTTGTAAACATGTATTTGTTGTAAATATATTATGAAACCGAAATATTCTTTGTATCTATTTTATTGCCCTATTCAAAATTGTTCTCCGTTAAAACGTGTACCTTCCTTAAACCTGACATTGGCGAAATTATAGTGGCAACACAAATGACATATGCCAGTATGAGTATGCCACTAAACAAAGATCTATCTAACTTCTTTTCGTTACCACTTTATACTATGTGTCCTCAAACGAGGTGTTTTATATGATTTTTGATTCAATTCAATATTTTCATCACTAGTAATAGTATCCGCATGATGGGCAATGAAGGATCTCATCTCAACGGTTTAGAAATAGAGGAAAAGGCAATAGAGATAACAGATTTCTGGGCGCAATTTAGAGCGACTATAAAAGATAGTTGTAGTTATTTTAGTTTAAAAAGTGATGGATCCGTATCCGTTTTTAAAGGGGAAGCTGTTCTTGGACCGTTATGGACAGTTACAACACCTTTAGAAAAATTCTCGAATGTATGTACACTTTCCAGTTTCTTGTAAGAATGCTTATTATGCAAGTAATTTGTCTTTTTGATTGTCATCGTGCCACAAAATTCATTGACGATTACGATTACGAAGTACTTAAAATATTTTAAAAGATTATTTCCATATTGTTACGAGTATGTTACCAGAGTTTTCATAGCATGGTAAGATGAAAGAGAGCTGTGGAGTCGACATTAACATTAACGTTCTACTCTTAAACACACTCATTTGTTTATTTCACTGCAAAATTTATTTTTAATATATTTAATGAATTATAACTTTCACTTTTAATATACATAAAATTATGAGATTAATATTAAATATTATATACATCTAAATCATTGTTTATAATTGTAATCTTTCATTACTTAGCTTAGCAGCTTTACTCAGGGATTCTAGGCGAGTATAAACGCATCTTGGAATTAAATAAACAAATGAGTTTGAGTATGAGTAAGAGTTGAAATTTAATGTTAATGTCAACTCCACAGCTCTCCTTAGTCTTACCGTGCTATGAAAATTCTGAAACCTGGTGATGACAGTTTTTAAATACTAGGGCCATAGCCACAGAGCTAGCTATGAGAATATGGTTGCAATTTATAGAGCATCAAATCCCTCTTATTAGTGTGCTATACCTGGGGTCACCAATTAGTTTCGGCCGGGATCTGTTTTAAGAAATGAAATGATCATCGCGGTACGCACAACATTAATAGAAAAAAAATATTCCAAACAAATTATGGAAACAACAAAGATTAGTTTTTTACATATCAATGAGAAAAATGACATTTTTTGCTGCGGACTATCTGTCTGAAGTTTGGACTTGAATTGGTGCAACCTATTGACAATAACTCCTGGAGATGTACTCTGTATATAGGTTATAGGTTATACTATCTACTATCATTATTAATTGATCTAGGCACCTGGAACCTGTTCAGCAGTAGGGGTGAGAGTAGTTGCGCAAAATAGGGGTTATAAAATCAATATAGCATGCAATTTGTAGAGCTTTGGATTTAGTGTGGTATTATAACTAATTATGTATTATAATATCGGAATATAGTACCTATTGCCGGCCATTATGATTGGGGAAAAATTAGTGCCAGGTCATCTTATTTACTGCTTAAATTTTTTTCGTGTTCTGTCTCCCACAGGATGAAAACTGGACCCTATTACTAAGCCTGAACGACTCACACTTGGCCATTTCCTTTTACTACAAGGGAAACTTTATAACCCGGGATCATTTTTTATAACCCCCGGACAAAAAGATATGTGTATCTGTGTGTCTGTGCATATTTTTGGTTTTGGATATTAACATTGTCTGTCTTATTTATTTATTCTGAATCAACATAGTAAAAGTAGTTTCTAATATCATATTAATATTTGATAAATTAAAAAAAAAACAAAATTGTATGAACTCAATGGGTCAATTATTTGAAGCAACTTTAGTTTTTGATGTGTTTAGTTGCAAACCAATTTTTTCGCTGACAGTGTTTAGCTCACCTAACATAGTTTCTAGCTGATTCAATGAGTTAGAAAATAACATAATATCATCTGCGAATCTAACTTTTTTGTATGAATTTTAACCTTTTTGTATACTTTTCCTATTCCAGTCCAAATTTTTCATGATCTTTTGTAGTAGTGCTACAAAGATTCTGTCAGTACTGAATCGTTTCTATAGCAAAATGTCCGTAAATTGACCAAGAAGTCAAATGTCAAACGTCCTATTAGTATTTTGCCTCGTTAGCATAACATCTATGAAGCAGAACAACCAAAAAGCAATTAGTCCGTGTAGCATAATATCCAAATGACATGTTGTCAAAAAATGCTATCACCCGAAAAAGCAAACTGTCAAATCTTATTGAAAGCTGGAGTAGCAGAATGACCAAAAACCAAAGTGTCCAAAAATCAGAGGCTAAAATATCTTATTGAAATTCAGAAAATGACAAGCAGAAACAAAGTCAATTGTTGTCATTATTGATGGATAAGATATATTTGTGTTTCAAGTAGCCGGTTATATTATCAAGTTAGGTTTTACCTATTAAACTCAATCTTTTTACATCGTGACATATAGATGGATTAGCGAGAGCGTGGAATTGCATTTGTAGGGGTTGTACGGTTCGCATGAAAAGTAGAATAACGTAAGTATTTCTCTTAATTTAATGAAATTACATACTCTCTCTTATCATATTTCTCTTCTTAAGAAGTAAAACAATGCTCAGTCTTTTTTTGCTTTCATTCGCTATTATTTAATTCTTCATTTGAGTTGTCACAAGTATTGATAATAATATTATGATCTGTAATTCGATCCATTTCCCCTTCTTGACGTCTATATTTATTTTCTTCACTTTCGACATGGTTACAAATATTTTTCCAGTCCTCAGCAGTAATAGTATTAATTCTTTCAGTTGCTAAATTCAATACAATAAAAACAGCCTAATAATATTTAGAATTTCATACTGACATTATTTTTGAATTTTCTTCTTAATTGTAATTATTTTATTACAAACCTCTTTTTATGCTGATAGTACGGGAAAAGCGAAATTTCAAATATAGAATGTCTATAAACTAGGGAATGCAAACCGGTAAACCGGATTACCGGTTTACCGGTAATACCGGCTCAGTTTGGCGTCGGTAATTTACCGGTAAATTTTAGAGATTACCGGTAATATACCGAATGGTGTTTAAAGGAAAAAAAAAACGCAAAACAACGTTGTACGTGTAAATTCTGTTGCAAATATCAGAATAAAACTCTAACTAACTATTTATACTTATACTGACTTATGAATTATTAGTAGTGACCGACCGAAACATGTTATTTTGCCGAAACCGAAACCGAAACCGAAGGTTCGGTTTCATTGTAGTTTCGGCCGAAACCGAAACCGAACCTTTTATAAAAAAAATGTCCTTAAAAAGTCCAAAAAATGTTAGTAAGCCCGTTTTTTTCTAAAATTTATATCTCGCCGACCTATAATTACAGGTTTCTACTTTCAAAGATTTATCACAATGAAATTTCAGCACAGTTACAGAGGTTCTGTTTGAAAATTTAACTACCCTATAAAGTGAAAAAAATACATTATTTGTAACACAAAGTTAGCGATTTTTTAATGGTGATATAAAATAAAACAAATTTATTATTAAAATATGATGCTCATATATTATGTTTATTTATTTTCAGTTCCTTACATTTTAATTATACTCACAAATATCACAATCAGTTAGCCTCGAATGGCTAATTCAAACATAATTAGATAATCAAAATAATCAAATTGATCACCTTTGGTAATCATTTTAGCGAACCTTTTTTTTTATTATGTAAGGTGCATAACATAGGTTATGATAACAAATCAACAAGTATAATATAGTAACAAATCTATACTTATACTTTTTATTTTTTATAACTAATTATCTAATTAAAAATAAAAACAGTGTACCATTATTCGCGGAACAAACACAACACGTATTGACACGTCTACACGAGCAAAGCGCACTGATTTAGGTAGTTGCCGGCGGAGTCAGGCGAGCGACGCCATATTGCCAGCCGTGCCGAGCGCGCCCGACGTTAGCCGAGCGCGACCCGAAGGTACGATGTTGTAAGTTTCGGCGCGGCCGAAGGGTTCGGCCGTTTTTGGCCGAAACCGAAACCCGGGCCGAAACTTGATTTTTTGGCCGAAACTGGCCGAAACCGAAACCGAAACCGAAATTTCGGTCGGACACTAATTATTAGTGTTATCGCTCGCGCTACCGACTTACCTGTTTGTACCTGCCTACCCAATAGTTAACTTAGGAAAAAAACGACAACTTTATGTTTGCATATTCTATAGGCTTCATCATACTTTTGATTGGTATGTACAAGTAGTTTTTGTGGTGTATAGAAGTAGAAACGTTTATTTTATGTTATAAAGTTGATTATTGACCAGAAAAAAGTTGCCTTGACTACTAGGTAGGGAGTTATTTAAACAATTTCAAGAATAGAAGATTGATTGATATGTTAAAATGGGTTTTAAAAGTGCTTTTGGTACCAAAATACAAGATTCCGAGTATTTTCTTTTTAACGATGTGATTAAGTACCGGTAATTTACCGGTAAAAATTTACAGAGACCGGTAATTTACCGGTTTTCAAATTTGGCCGGTAATTGCATTCCCTACTATAAACACACAATACCACTACATATGCAATTCCACGCTCTCGCTTATTCATCTATACGTGACATTATACGTTTTGGACGTTTTGCGATTTTGGCGTTCAGCTTTATAGCGACATAAAGCAATTTACGTTTGCACAGTGTTCCCTTGGACCTCATTTTGAGACAGGGTTATATTATTAGATAATTGAATAGAGGAATATGTCACAAATGCAACAGTGAAACTCTAGCGTGGCTCACTATCATAGTTTTGGAGAAATTGCAATTTAAAGAAAAAGTCCCGGAATTTTAAGAAAATCAATATATATATATATATTACGGAAAGTACGCATATGAATATTAATTTTGCACTGTGATATAAGAGGTCTAGTATACGGCTAAATAATACACTTATCGCGACTTGGCTAGGGCTTGTCAGTTTTAAGATAATCGCGGAAATAGTAAAATTTTCTTTATGTTTTAAAAAAGAATATCTTTAGTAGTCTAAATTTTTTTTGGTTTTGTAACATAGCCACAGTTATGGACTACTTACACACAAAAAACGGAATTCAAAAATCGCGGACTTTCGGAGATATCATTTGTTTAAGACTTCCCGGTTTCCGGGATTTTGGTAAAAATTTACTACTACTTTTAATTTTAATTTTCTATTGTAAATGTATCATTTTCATTTGTCAGAATAGATGCAAATTCACTTTCATCGGTTTCTGTACACCTTACGCTCCCGTTGTCATTTTCGTCGTCATCATCGTAATTATTTTCATATGGTTTCAACATTTCAATGACAGGAGGGGGTAGAGGTATGCGTTTTATGTTTTTTTGTCGTCTATTCAGCCTTGTATATGATACGACCGGATCCGATGATTCTAACGCTCTATGGAATAAGTCTTGTATAGTATGTTTTCGACTATCTTTCCGGCTGTGGTGTTCGCGGTCATATCGCCAAAACTTATTACGGGACTCTCCAGCTTGTTCCGAAAGAGCTCCTATGGGCAACGCGGCACTTTCTATAATTTTTTGCCCATGCACGAGAATTTTGTGCAAAGTTGTGGTCATCGGATGCCAGCTATAAGCGGCTACATATTTTTTGGCCACATTTTTGCAAAAATCACCGAATTTTTTGGAATCGAGCGGCAGCCCACAGTTTATAGCAACAAGAATGATGTGCATGTCGTCGACAAGCCATTTACTAACTCCTAGTATTTCAGAAAATATTCTGCGACTTTCATCAGTAGCGAAGACCCTCCGGGCGGTATTTCCGTCATTAGTCGTTCCCGAATTGGGTCGCACGACATCAACTAGTAAACCCAAGCCATCTTTTATTTCTGTCTGTATTCTTCTTTTCCGGCCTTCTACTATCTTTCCAGCAACAGACGATTTGAACACTCGCCACTGTCTTACGTGGGGATCATTTTTATACCCCAAATGGAGTAAAAATTCTAAAAACCTTATATAGGCATGAAGAGGACTCATACCATTTTTTATTGTTTCTTCGTCTCCTATTGGTATGGAAAACGCCAAATCTAAATTATTATAGTTAGTTGCAGTTAACTTACAAATAGGACATCTTAGTTGCGAAAATGTGTTGTGAATAATATTGTACACCTTGCCATCAATGATGCTTAAGGTAAGGTTACATATAGATTTCACTATAAAACCTTTCGATGTAACTGCCGCGACTGGTGTTAAATGTAGCATTTGTTGCTCTACGTATTCTTTTTCCGCGAGAATGAGGTCTTTCGATTCTTTTCGATATTGGATATGTAGAGGCCTGCAGGACCGAAATGATTGGGGCGCTTGGTTTACCCATATAATTTTTTTGCTACATATTTCCATGATTTGTAAGGGCACAAAGGTTGTGGCAAATATTGAATTTTCGTCAAACAAAAGATCTTGGGGAGATGTTTGTTTATAAAGAGATTGACCTGTACTGCCATCAAATCCCCAAGACCCTTCGAATGTGCATGAAAGTTCATCTAAATGCTCTTGTTCGCAATATGTATTAATTACATCATCACAGTTGTGAATAATTCTTTTGAAAGTATGTGCGAGAAGTCCCTGTAAGGAAACAGAAGCCTCCACTTCGCTTGATTCCACTCCATCCTCTGGATAACAGTCCTGTTTTGCTTTTGCTACTTGTTTGTAAGGTGGAAAAGCACAAAAGCCCCTGTTAGCTAGATCTTGTTGTAAACATTTATATGTCGCGACACTGTATTTTCGGTCAATTATTATTCCAAGGGCTTCTTCTGCAGTATACGGGTTGGTTTGATGATTTATTTTTGCCAACACCTCAGTCGAACTAGTTGGAGCCTCCAAACATTTATTTATAACAACCTCTAAGTCACGGGCACTTTTATTACTTAATTTTTCATTGTCTCGGGAACTCACAACTTTAGTAAAGGTCTTAATTAATTTTGCTGGTGGTTCATCTTGTAATAAAGTTTCTAGCTTTTTGCGTTCTCTAACTTGCGTTCGTCTACTAAGCTTTGAGAATTCCGTATCACTACTCGTACTTGCAAGAGGTAGCACGTCCACAATTTCAGGTGGTATGTCTATAACTTCAGGTGCCACATCCACAGGGGTAGGCTCCATGTTCACAACTTGAGCAGGCATGTCAGGATTGAAAATTAAATCACAAGGAATGTCATTAATAAGCTGTTTACTTAGCCAGTCTTTATTCTTTTTAAGAAAATAATTCATGTTCTTTTTACAATCATTGCGTTTTTTCTCAACTTTGGTAATAAAAAGGCCTATAGCAGTCGCCAGGTTTTTTTCTTGGACTGGAGAAAGTGGAGAGTGTAAAATACCTGCAAGACTTGATTTTATTACGCAGCTTCTTTCGGATTTGCTTAGGTCAAACGGTTTTCCTAAGCGGCCTTTTATTTTTTTACTTTCCTTCAACAAAAGCGTATAAGCATCTAACCGCGTTAATGTATAAGGCTTTTCCATTATCGTGGTATCGATAATACTTCTTTATTCATTATTATTTTCCATACGAGACGTATAACAAACTTAGCTGTCATGCCTTTTTCTAAATAATATCACTGAAACTCATTAAACGAAAGGAGGTTTACCTACAACATAATGTCTAGTTCACGAAACGGTCGTGTGGCACCGCTAGTGTCGCAACGCTAGTTTAGCCCAACGCGCAACATTCCTTATTATTGGAAGAACCAGTAGATCATGTTGTCTACATTACAAGGGTATCGTGTGATAATGAACGAATTTTAGAGTCAATTGTCTTGGAATTAGGGTATTATTGAGGATCACAGGCATTCTAGGATGCAACTAGCGCTAGGAGGACCACAAGTGAAAATTACTTTGATCAAAGAAAATGAAGTTAGAAATACATAATATGACATGACATAAAAAATACGTAACTACTTCATAATTTCTAAATGTATACAAAATAATAACACATGCCAGCTGTTTATGCGGTACTTTTGAATGTCGCCAAAAAATATTGAAAATCCCGGAAACCGGGAAGTCTTAAACAAATGATATCTCCGAAAGTCCGCGATTTTTGAATTCCGTTTTTTGTGTGTAAGTAGTCCATAACTGTGGCTATGTTACAAAACCAAAAAAAATTTAGACTACTAAAGATATTCTTTTTTAAAACATAAAGAAAATTTTACTATTTCCGCGATTATCTTAAAACTGACAAGCCCTAGCCAAGTCGCGATAAGTGTATTATTTAGCCGTATACTAGACCTCTTATATCACAGTGCAAAATTAATATTCATATGCGTACTTTCCGTAATATATATATATATTGATTTTCTTAAAATTCCGGGACTTTTTCTTTAAATTGCAATTTCTCCAAAACTATGATAGTGAGCCACGCGAGAGTTTCACTGTTGCATTTGTGACATATTCCTCTATTCAATCATCTAATAATATAACCCTGTCTCAAAATGAGGTCCAAGGGAACACTGTGGTTTGGGACGATTTAAAAATAGGAGATTTTACATACTTACTCAAACTTGTTGCTCTCTAGCCGTGTCCCTTCACGAACGTTCTTCGAATTGCGTATTTTACGATTAAGACATTTTCACACAGTGGACAATGTACATAATTGGACATGTGCTTTTTAGACCATCTGAAGTCGTGGTCAGTTTTATTCATAGACTATTCGATACTGACGGCGAAGATTTTGGGTGACAAGGGGTACCCTTGCTTCACGCCTCTTTGAACGTAGATTCTTGGTCCAATTCTTTCTAGTTTTACTCTGCTCGTGCTTTTACTATATATATATATATATATATATCTCTTTGATTATGTTGATGTATGTAATGGGGATGCCTTGGTTTCTAGTGCTTGCCAGATGCTCTTATGCGAGATTGAGTCGAATATGGTTTTGCATAGTCAATATAGGCGCAGTAAAGGGGCTGCTTAAATTCTTGGTATTTTTCCAAAATATGGTCTAGTGTGGATGTGGTCAATCGTAAAAAATCCCTGTCGAAAATTGGCCTGTTCTAACGGTTGACCTTTTTCAATGAGTGGAGCTATTCTTCTTTCTAGATATGAAGCAAACAACTTATACAGCGTGGGCAGAAGGCTGATCGGACGGTTGTTATTAATGTCCGACGAATCTCCCTTTTTATATAGGAGTACTTGATAATTTTTTGGTTTCCAAGTGGGTATCTTATTTAACGAAATCGTGATGAGATCAAGTAGCAGTTTTTTCCAGGTTTTAGGGCTTTATTAGGAATATTATCTGGCCCTGGTCATGCTAGTGATTAGCCCAGGCACGTTGTTGTATAGTGATGTAATATCAAGTACCTTGGATGTCACCTATCACTACTTTCCCATTAACTAAAATGCCTGGTAATATTGTATTCGAATTAAATACGTAATTAGCTATAATACCACACCAAATCCAAAGCTCTACTAATTGCTTGCCGTTAATTGATTTTACAACCCCTTTTTTGCGCAACCACTCTCACGCCTACTGCTAAACAGCTGCCAGGTGCCTGGATCAATTAATAATGATAGTATAGCACACTAACTAGATTTCGATGCTCTATAAATTGCAACCGTATTCCCATAGGGCTACAAAAGCTTGTTACATTTTCGCAAATTACATGGCAGATTGTTTTTTATTATGAAAAAAACGTTTATTTAACTTAATTTGTTTGTGTGTTTTGGTCAAATCTTGCAAATAAATTTTGAACCAGTTCCTGTTAACGAATGAGGTGGAAGGAATACATATTAAACCCAATAATAATCCTATATTACGAGGGCCGTTCCGAAAGTTTCTAGCTGTGTCGACATTTATTGAAATATATTAATATTGTTGATACATTCATAAAGGAAATTTTATTACGAACAGGTTTGTCAAAAATATTAGTAAAAAATAATGGTTTTTTTTGATGTTTAATTTTCACACAGAAGTGGTTTTCTATGAAAATTGAATTTTAGGTGAAAATATCACCTTTTTGGTATTAAAACTTGTCTCAAATCTAAAGGGGTCGTCTGATTCTAACGATATTGCCCGTGATGGAATCGTCAGTATTTTTAGTATATTGAAGCAGCTTGTTTTACTCTATTCCCAAATATCTGCACAAAATGCTTTCATTGAAAGTCACTGAATTTTCCTGGAGACTCTAAATTAGACATTTCTTCAAGGCTTGTTTACTCCATATTCTAATATCTAATGTTGAAGGAAACGTATGGTTTAAAATAGGACTGATATACTTACTACACGTTTTGTTATATTTATACTATTTTTGAGACCGTATTAATTATAGCATAAATGTAGCCCAGGAATACGTCGCTTGCAGATTTTCCATAGCGTTAACACGTCTAGTGTTAAAAAAATTGTAAACAGCAAACGTAGTGATTTAAATCTATGATTTTTGGACACAATGTTTATATTGGAATTTGCCTTAAATATCCATCATCAATATAAATATATTTCAATAAATGTCGACACAGCTACAAACTTTCGGAACGGCCCTCGTATGGTATTTAACACATTCACTGCCAGCCCACGAAACCAATTCCCAGCCACACGCCAGCGTCGTCGTGCCAAATAGTACTATAGTACCCGGCAATGGTGTAATGCGACGTGGAAACAACATCATAGAATACCCGATAGTCGGGTACTTGGCGCCAGGTGGCGTTGAAAAGCTGATAATGACATAAAAAAAAAGTACAGTCGGCAACCAAAATTTACCTGAAAATTAATTGTAACAGAAAATTGTTTTTGTTGAATGTTTTTTAATGTCCAGGGAGTGCTGGTTCAATATGATACTTATGAAACAGCAAAGAAATACATAATAAATTGTAAAAACGCTTATGGCATTGCTGCTGGTTGCTGTGAATGTTGTATCTACCAAGTCAAGGTTACAAATCAACTCAATTATTTTGCATTTTGTAGAATTTACTGAAATATCGCCACCCATGTATCTTGCGTTTTGTCTCTGCGTGGCAACAAAGAGCGACTGTTTATTTGGCAACTGAATATGTGCAACCACTCTCACAAGTTATTGGCTTGTTGACTCCACTCCAGATATGTATTGGTCTAAACAATATATTAAGAGCATTAGTATTTCTTCATGAACAGGTAATATTTGTTTATTATTTTGCATTAGAATAAACTAAACTGTCACTAATAAGTTGTCAAGTATAATCTAAATATATAAAAGGAGAAACTGACTGACTGACTGACATATCAACGCACAGCCTAAACGGCTAAACGTAGGCACTTGAAATTTGGAAGGGACGTAGCTTAGGTACCGTAGAGGTGCACTAAGAAAGGAATTTCCGAAATTCCCACGGGAACGGGAATTAGCGGGAAAATCCTTTTGTATGAAAAATCTAAACCGAAGCGAAGCGAGGGCGGGTCGCTAGTGTTTGTATACTTACTAGACAGAGAGTTGGTGGCCCAGTGGCTTAGATTGTCACCATTTGATCTTTAGGTATCAGGTTCAAGCCCCAGTTGCTATGTACTCTAACGGTGGGGGTGTATTCGCAAATAAATAATAATGAATGAATTCTATTACTTTCTTTAATTTGATTAAAATAAAGCTTTACAATTACGTCAATTACCTATTATTTAGTGCTTCGCACCGTGGTCGAGGGGCGTCTGCTGAAATTACACAAAACAAAGCAGCCGGTGTTCCATCGAACAGTTAGTTTAAAATTTAAACAATTAAAAGAAAAGGTAAATTAAAAAGGTAAAGTGTAATAAGGTGTATTCTCATAGTACGACCTTATTTCACTACATCGCTCGTCCCTCTGGGAATACGGATGAAACCTAGCAGGCCTTAGCAACTAACATCACCAAGGTCCCATTGCCATATGCTATGTCTTTGGCCTTCTCATCAGAATAAGCTTTCTGCTTCCGCTGGGCTTCCCGTATATTTTCACCCACTTTATTCACTAATAAAGACATCCGAGTCATCTTACTCGCCAAATTTTCTGAAACATCAATCTTATTAATTCGCTACTCTACGTCAGATCTATACAACGGTTCCCTTCCGTAGATTATCATGTGCGGCGATACGCCTGTGCTGGACTGCTTCGCACTATTATTTATTTATTTATTTATTTATTAAAATTCTCCTAATTAACACTAACAGTCATGCTACACGTATTAATTACAAATGAGAAAATGACATACAGAAAAACTTACAAGGTAGCTAAATCATTATCTACACTTGGACTGAGCTTAAGGTGACAATTGTCTCCAAGTGCCGACTGACTGATGCGTAAAAAAGCGACTCAGATGTGTAAAATATATCAAGTTATACGCATAGTAGACCAATGATAGATACGTGCACCAATTACGTTGTCCATCCGCTACGTATTTTGATAGCATACTCAAAAGCGTTCAATTAAAACGTTCCACCAATCTATTTGTGGATGGAAAGTCGTCGCATGTGACAATATCGGGCTGTTTCCTTGACCATATTGGAAGTAAACACCGAGCCTCTGTCAGTTATTAACTGCTGTATGCCTCCAAACCGGCATAATAACTTGCCACAATAATAAACATGTTCCTTTCATCGGACATCTGCATCGGACGCAATATATCTATTCCGACTCTCTGATATAAATCTTTATATTTTCCCTTTCTCTGGGGAATTGCCTCCACGTGGGCTAACTTAATTGCTCTCAAGGTCGAGCACTGCTTTATATAGCGAGCGGGGAAAGACTCCGCTCTCCACCATCTAACGGTGGGGGCGTATTCGCAAATAAAAAATGTTGAATGAATTCTATTACTTTCTTAAATTTGATTCAAATAAAGCTTTACAATTATTATAGTGCTTCGCACCGTGGTCGAGGGGCGTCTGCTGAAATTACACAAAACAAAGCAGCCGATGTTCCATCGAACATTTAGTTTAAAATTTAAACAATTTAAAAGAAAAGGTACTTAAATTAAAAAGGTAAAGTGTAATAAGGTGTATTCTCATAGTACGACCTTATTTCACTACAGTACTAATAAGCGGGTCCCTGGTACATTTCCCGTGGCGGGTGAAAACAAAGTTAAATGGTAATTGCCGGTATTCATGGCCTTTCGTTACTTTGATTGTTTGATATTAAGAGATAAATGAACCATATCGGTAACCCTTTCGATTTGCATCATAAAATACGGAATGTTATTATACCGCATTTGACCGGTTTGAGTGCCGGTTGAAACAGACCATTTTTCAAAAATCCATTAATGCAGAGTTTATAGTTTTTAAAAATAAAGGAAAGTCTTCTTTACACAGAATGTGCTATTTCCAATATTTAAGGTAGTTGCCTTCCATGTGGCATTCGAACTTTCCACCCTGTATTATGTAATGTACTTACTTGATATTGCATCTGAAAAAGATTTAGTCCTATGCCAAAAAATGCCTGCAGCCAGTTTTGAAGGGCAAATGTTTATCCAGAAAAAAATCTAAAATGCAAATAGTTTTAAAAGCACATTATAATTAAGGAATTTGTTTTAGTTAACTATTTTTACAAGTTATTTTACGAGATGTTTACTTGTTTTAAGGCTGATATGTCCCATAATAATGTTAGCATCCAAGCTGTATACGTGACTGGTGATGGCCAATGGAAACTTGGTGGCCTGCAGTATCTATGCTCATTTCCTGAGCTTACTGCTGCATATTTAAAGCATGCTCGAATACATAGGTTTGTAATGAAATGTGTTTAGTAAACAAATATAATTATGAAATAATGCAAATAGTTATAGAATTAAGAGATACTTATTAATTAATTGATTTTTTATTTTATTATTCAGGTATGACAAAGCCATTGATCCAAATGAAGACTCCTATGAAATCACGAAGAAGGTAGACCAGTACGGTTTTGCTTGTCTAGTAGATGATGTGTTTGCTGGTCATGAGGACGGTATGTCATATTTTTCAACTGTTATGCAATAACGCCAATAACTTTAAATTAATAAAACATATTCTACTCATTAATTGTCACTACCTTTCAAGCAACCTTAAACCTTTCAAGAAGTAAATGTAAAGGTTTTTATTGAGAATGTTTTAGGGGTGGATGACGGAACAACTGGAAAATGATTAAAATAGAAAATTGCTAAATGTGTGGCTTGCTCTTACGTACAAAAGTTATTCAATAATAATGCATTAGCATTTTTAGTGCTAATTTTAATTTATCACAAAATTATGGCTTGATAAATAACTCAAAGAAGCAGATGTCACAAACAAACGGAACGTTTAAGATTATCATAATGCGACTAAATTATAGTATGACCAGAAAAATTAAAAACCCTAATGGCCACACAACACACACAACTAACACATTTACAACAACTTACACATTTTTTATCTGTGTTTCGCGAATTGCAATAGAAATCGCTCAGTCAGTTAATTTAGCTTCCGCAATATGGCAAGGCTTTTTATTTTTCTGCACAGGCTATAAAGAGATCGTGTCCTGTAACAGGGTCCATATTGACTCTCATAATTATTTTTACTCATAAAGTATTTTAAGCCATAATTATAAAAAATTAACAAAGTTACGTCACTGTCAAAGTGACATTTCAGGGGTCTTTAAGTTTGGGCCGGCAAAAAATATAATATTAAGTAAGTTATCATTTCGCTCGAACCGTGATATAAAAATAAATTTGAGAAATAACTGAAATTAAAATCGCACAAATGAGTCCCTGGAAAGCGATTGCGACGGAAGCACGAATGGTGAAGCGAAGTATTAGGGGAGCCCACGATGCTAAATCGGGAGTTACTCGAGCGTCATAGAGACCTATAGGGTTACGAAGCTTAGATGTTAAAAATAAATGTCATATAATATATACCTTTTCATCGGTGGGGGTAGCGGCTATAGATTTTCAAAAATGAAAAAAAAAATTTGGGCATACTCAAGCGCGTCAGATATTAATATCATACATGTCCTACGTATTTTTAAAAAGTTACGTATTTTAAGCTGATTGTTTCCATGATCGGTCGGCGTTGAAAATGAAAAAAAAAAACGATTTTCAAAGGGGATGTTAAGAGAACCTAAAAAAAGCTCTTATACAGGGTGGAAAGTTGAGATGGGGCATTATACTATTCTAAGCTTATTTTCTAAGCAGCTCAGTCTACTGTTGAAAATTGAAGCTGGACGGAATACCGGCGGAATCACTCTACTTGCCGCCTCGGTCGTGACTTCTGCTGGTCCATAGCGAAACTAACCAAATTCGAAGTTGATGGATCGTCATTATTTTTATCGAAAAAGCTATAGATTTCATGCGTTTGTTTAACAAGTCTCTCTTTCTCGCGTTTTTTCAGCGCTTTTAATCGATATGCGTGGCCTTTCAGTTGTCTTCTATTCGAATCCATTTCAGTAATAGTAGAACAAGTAATTCAACCAAAAACCGTTTATAAGTTTACACCTGTAGATAAAAGTTTTCACCGAGAAAAAATAAAACATAGGTAATATTTCGTTAATTTGATGGGCTAATTTGAAACGAAACTAGGCGCCCATAGAAAGTTGCGTGGGGCGTCTATCGCCCCCCTGAAAAGGCTGCCGCCCCGGGCCATGGCCCCCTTGGCCCTACGGTAAATACGCCTCTGGCTGAGATACGCGTCATAGTCGTGAACGGGTGCTGTTTGTGGGGTCCGGTACTTTTAAGTATTATTGTATTTTATGTTTGTAAATATTACCTTCTGCTGAAGTTTCTTGCGGCGCTTCATCTCCGCAATGATGGTCTTGTCCAAAGCGCTAGTAGACTCGCTCATTAGTCATTACTGACGTGTAAACGATCCCGAATGTGGCCAATTAACTGAATAAATATTTTGATTTGATTTGATTTAATATTTTATTGATTTGTGTTGTTGAGTTTATTTTTCTGTTAAAGTTTGTTGTTATTGTTATTATCGTATTAAAACATTATCTTCTGATGAAAAAGGTTAACGACACCTGTGTTTACCGAATTTGTAATGCTATAAAAAACAAAATATTCTTATAGTAAGATTTTTTTTAAATGTCGGAATTCACTTGGGATTGGGAAGCTCCCAAGTAGATTCCGATATTTGAAATAAATATTACTAGAACACAAATAAATAAATAGCAGGAGGAAATAGGCTTGATTTTTAATTATGCCATGATCTGGGCTCGGATTTTTCATCGCACGGTAAGATGAAAGATAACTACGGAGTCGATATTAAAATAAAATCTTAAGTCATATTCATAATGTTAATGACACGTCATGTTTATTACATTATGGGCCAAATAATAAAAATAATATGCACATTAAGTAAGCTCCTAGTTTGTAATATCCATAGAGCATGTAGCTACAGGAATTAGTGTTTCAAAATCTTGACAAAGTATGACGTGTGTATTGTCCATGTCAAAATCACAATTTTGTAAAATGAATAAATAATGGCCACTTTCTCCAAAAAATCTACACACCAGTCACAAACAAAATAAGAACCATATTTAATGATTGTTACTTGTGGCTCGCAGTAGATGAAACTGTGGATGCTGTTGGCAATTGCGTTACTAATGTAATGGTAAAGTCTTTGCAAGAATTTTCATGTCGTCCCTATTTACTATCGTGTAAGGTTATTGAAAAAGTGAATGGAATTTCGGTCGCTGAATTGGTAGAGAACAGTTTAATATTTTTGTGGCAAGATGATTTTTCAAGAAATATATGCAAATTTTTAGTATTTTGCACAGATAGTGCTGCATACATGCTCCTCGCCGGTAAAATATTAAAAAAGAAATTTTATAACATGAGACATGTTTCACATGTTACATGTTTAGCACACGCACTTAATCGTGTTGCTGAACAAATAAGATTAGAACATAAAGGAGTCAACAAGTTACGAGTACTATCCAATGTAAAAAAGGTATTTCTCAAATCGCCACAAAGAACAAGATTGTTTAAAGCAATGGCCCCTGATATGCCCTTACCACCGCAGCCCGTAGTAACCAGATGGGGGACGTGGCTCAGTGCTGCATTTTATTATGCCAATTGTTATGAAAAAATAAAAAGTATTATTTTTACATTGAACAGCAGAGATGCCGTCGCTATATTAAACGCTCAAACTGCATTATTGCACGTAAATATGCCAAACGAGCTTAGAAGATAATTATGATTCATTGTTGAATCGATCACAAAATTACAGTGCACCAATATTTCTATAAAGCAAGGTTTTCAAATGATGATGAGATTAGATTTTTTTTAACATGTTTGGGATAAATTGGAAAAAGTACTCAATAGAAATCCGGACTTCATTGAAATAAGACAGATGGCAAGTTCTCAACAATTTGAGCGAATACTAGAACATGCGACTCTAACATCCGTTGATGTAGAACGATCTTTTTCAACTTACAAGTGGATTTTCAACGAATATAGAACCTGCTTTGCTCCTGAAAATATGGAAAAAGTGGCCATTATTTATACATTTTACAATTGTGATTTTGAAATGGACAATACACACGTCAAGATTTTGAAACACTAATTCCTGTAGCTACATGCTCTATGGATATTACTAACTAGGAGCTTACTTAATGTGCATATTATTTTTATTATTTGGCCCATAATGTAGTAAACATGACGTGTCATTAACATTTTTATTTATAATTTAATCTTTTAGTGCTATTTAAATGAATGAGTATGAGTATGAATATGACTTAAGATTTTATTTTAATATCGACTCCATAGTTATCTTTCATCTTACCGTGCGATGAAAAATCCGAGCCCTGGCCATGATCATGTAACCACTGCAGGTAGGTAAGTACAGTACCCGGCCGTTAAGAAGTCAATCCTGACAGCTGTCATCGCAGTAGGTACAATTTATAATCTATTCGTGGGTTTTGAGGTTAAATCATGATTTAAACTAAATTATAGGACAGCGGAAACACCCTTGAGTATAAATTTAATTCATCAAAATATTCAAGGTTTTTCCAGCAAAGAACTAGAAATAGGGTTGTTCTTAGATAATGAAAATGTACAAATTATGTGCATTACTGAACATTGGCTTAGACCAGACCAATTGATATTAGATTTCATAAATTTTAAATTAGTTAGTTATTTTGCCAGAAAAAGTGCCATTCATGGTGGCTCTCTTATAATTGTTAAAAGTACCCTTAAATCCAAAGAAAGAAAGGATATTATAAAGCTATCGATAGAAAGGATTGTAGAAATTTCTTGCGCAGAACTAGAAAGTTATATAATAATATGTGTTTACAGACCACCACTATCTGATTTTTGCACATTTGAATCTACCATGGAACATGTGTTAAAATTAGCAAGTAATAGCCAGAAGCATGTTATAGTTTGTGGAGATTTTAATGTTAACTTACTTGAAACATCAAATAATACCACTCGGTTACTAAGTTTATTTAAATCTTTTAATTTAGCTAATCTGTTCTTTGAACCCACACGGATAGGTGTTAGTAGTGCAACCTGCTTAGATAACATTTTTTGTAATTGCGAATGTTTGGATAAAGAAATATTTAATTGTTTTAATTCTGACCATAGTGGTCAGAAGGCATCTTTCTTAAATGATTTTTATCAAAAACCTCAGACGATAACATACCGACCTATAACTAGCAATCGTTTGGAATTATTCAAAAATAAAGTTCAGGCTAATCTTTCAGTGTTACCGTTCTTAAACAATGACTCTAATAGTATTTATAAAGACTTGTTTAGCGTAATTCTACACCAATTTAATAATAATTTTAAAATGAAAACTATTTCTAGGTCGAAAACCAAGTTTAGTGAATGGGCTACTGTAGGCATTCATAAGAGTAGAAATAGGCTTTATGACCTATATAAAGAGAGGGAGGACAATAAGAACGCCGACTTCCTAATTTATGTTAAGAATTATTCGAGGACCTTTAAGCAAGTTTGTTTAACTGCTAAGGCAAATTTTCTTAGTCTTAAACTCAAATCAGCTGACAATAAAGTAAAAACTGTATGGAATATTATAAATAGAGAAACAGGAAAATCAAAAACACGTGACAATCAAGTCACCATAAACGCAGGTGACAAACAAATCACGTCAAATAAAGACGTTGCCTTAGCATTCGAAGATTATTTTTCAAACATAGCCTCTAATACGAGGGCTGCTACTTAGGTAACCGGAATCCAGGATTCCAACATTTTTAAACGCTATATCTGACCTCCATGGTAAAATTTGAACTTTTTTTAATACTGGCCGCTATATATTTTTTTTCTTATGTACGCTAGTCTTTTGTTTTTGGCGGGTTTAAATTTTAATCTCGCTGCAAGAATGGAACTCACTCGTGAAAATATTCGTGCTATGATTTATTACGATTTTCGGCGTGGTTTAACGCAACAACAGTGCATAGATCAACTAACTTCGACTTTTGGTGATGAAGCTCCATCCAAAACTACTGTGTATCACTGGTTTAGTGAGTTCAATCGTGGACGTAGTATGCTCAGGGACGAAGTTAAGGATGGTCGCCCGAAATCGGTCGTTGTACCACAAAATATTGAAGCTGTGCGAAAACTTATAATGCATGACCGTCATGTTACGTATCGCGAGATAGAGGCGACTATAGGCATATGTATGACGAGCATTAATAAGATATTACATGAACACTTAGCTGTGAAAAAAATTTGTTCGCGTTGGATCCCGCACAACTTAACTAAGGATCAAAAAGAGGCTCGCGTCGAATGGTGCAAGGAAATGTTGAAAAAATATAACCGTGGTGACTCAAAAGCTGTTTATAATATCTACACAGGTGACGAATCCTGGATCTATGCGTATGATCCCGAAACTAAACAACAATCAACGGTGTGGGTGTTTCAAAATGAGCCGAACCCTACGAAAGTAACTCGTGCAAAAAGCACCTTGTAGCAAATGGTGGCCTGCTTTTTTGGTATTAATGGCCATGTGGCTACAGTGCCCCTAGAGAATCGTAAAACGGTTAATTCGGAGTGGTACACGACCATTTGTTTGCCGGAAGTATTTGAAAAAATACGGAAAAACAACCAGCGACGGAGAATCATTCTGCACCATGATAACGCCAGCTGTCATACATCACGTGAAACGACTCGATTTTTGGAAGGTCAAAATATAGAATTAACGGGTCATCCACCTTACAGCCCTGATTTGGCACCCAATGATTTCTATTTATTTCCAAATGTAAAGAATAAATTACGTGGTCAACGATTTTCGACCCGTGAAGATGCCGTCGACGCGTTCAGACAGCACGTTTTGGAGATACCTCAGTCAGAGTGGAAAAAGTGCTTTATAAATTGGTTTCAACGTATGCAAAAGTGCATCGATTATCACGGAGAATACTTCGAAAAACAATAAAACCATATTTAGCCATGTACGTTTGTTTATTTTTTCTATTCCGGTTACATAAGTAGCAGCCCTCGTACAACGAAATGTCTTAAATCATCCGCGGTTGAAGCTCAATCATTACTTTGCACTAATGTCAGTAAATGTAATATAAACTTTGAATTCAGCCCTGTAAATTCAGGTTCAATAGTCAAGGTATTTAAATCGCTTAGTTTAAAAAAGACTGAGGATTTGTGGGGCACATCAGTTAGAGTACTATTTCATATCATAGATGTAATTGCACCCCATTTATCATTAATTTACAATAATTGTTTATCAGAGGGGATCTTTCCAGATCTCATGAAATATAGTAAAGTCATACCTCTTTTTAAATCGGGCGAGATGAGTGATTTAACGAACTTCCGTCCCATTTCCATACTACCCGTTTTAAGTAAAGTCTTTGAGAAACTAATGCTGAATGATATGTTAGGTCACTTTAATAGAAATAAAATACTTAACAGTAACCAGTTTGGGTTTACCCGAGGTCGATCAACAATTGATGCGGCTTCTGTGCTCATTAAATATATATATAACAGTTGGGAGAAATCTTGTGATGCAGTAGGAATATTTTGTGATCTTTCTAAAGCTTTCGATTGCGTGGATCATTCGACCCTAATTTTAAAATTAAAACATTATGGATTGTCCAATAAAGCTTCAAGTCTCATGTCTTCTTATCTAAGTGATAGAACTCAAACAGTTGTTGTAAACAAAACGCAATCTGTTGGAGCTACAGTGAAATTAGGTGTGCCGCAAGGCTCAATTTTAGGCCCTTTTTTATTTCTGGTTTATATAAATGACTTACCACCAACAGTAGATAAACTTTGTGAGATTGTACTTTTTGCTGATGATACTTCATTAATTTTCAAAGTAGATAGAAAGTCCATTGACTACAGTAGGATAAACGCCACACTAGTTAAAGTACTTAATTGGTTTACTAGTAACAATTTACTACTAAATGCTAAAAAAACTAAATGTGTTAGGTTCGCTTTGCCTAATGTTAAACCGGTAGATTCTAGTATTTTTCTAAATGACGAGTGTCTGCAAATGGTAGATAAGGCAGTTTTTCTAGGCATAACCATAGATAAAAATTTGCAATGGAGTCCCCATATAGCGGTACTGGCAGGTAAACTAAGTTCGGCAGCTTACGCGGTTAGGAAAATTAGACAACTAACTAATGTTGAGACAGCTCGCATAGTTTATTATAGTTATTTCCATAGCGTGATGTCGTACGGTATTCTGGTTTGGGGTAAGGCAGCTGAAATACAAAGTATATTTGTCTTACAAAAAAGGGCTATTCGTTCTATTTATAACTTAAATTCCCGTGACTCCTTAAGAGAACTTTTTAAAGAAATTCACATCTTAACTGTAGCGTCTCAATTTATTTATGAGAATATTATTTATGTTATTAAAAATTTAAATTCTTTCACCAAAAATTCCGATGTACATAATCTAAATACAAGAAATAAAAATAAAGTTGTTATCCGAAAATTCCGCGTCCGTAAAGTATATAAATCATTTGTTGGTCAATGCATTCATTTCTATAACAAATTACCTGACGAAGCTTTAACATTACCCTTTCCAGCACTTAAAAATTACTTAAAAAAGTCGTTAATATCTAAAGCGTACTATAGGGTCGAGGACTATCTAACAGATAAAAATGCTTGGCCTAAACCCGAAACTTAGTCATTCATAATTTGTAAAATTGCAAAGTTGTTTGTCTAGGGGACACCGTTGATGTGGGAAAGCATATCAAACTTTTATTTGGTTGTCCTGTGTTTTTTTTTTCCTCTCCTCTCTTCCCCCCCCCCCCTTGTCTCTCTCGTAATATTTTTGACATGTTTTCCTGCTGAACTACGTATGCTATTTGCTATTTGATATTATATTTAATTTAATATTTATTGCTTTATATAATGCTAGATTAAGTACTACCATTGTAAAATGTTTAAAAAATGACTGACTGCTGAGTTTCTTGCGGCGTTTCTTCTCGGCAGTGGTCTCCTCTTGGGAAGCGCTGGTAGATTCATGACGTGTAAAAGTGCCCGTGCGGCCTACTTACTGAATAAATATCTTTTATCTTTATCTTTTTAATTTGTACTGAAATGACCTAATTAACTTCTTAACGGCCGGGCACTATAGGTAGGTACCGATATTCTGCACACACCGAATGTATACAGGCAGAGCTAAGTCCTAATTTACGCTTTGCGAAGTGCAAGTGCGAAGTTCATATATTTGCTGTCCAGTGGCAAGTATGAACTTCGCACTTGCACTTCGTAAAGTGCAAATCAAGTATATCAAGTTGTGTACTTAATGTACGGTTTACAGTTCAAACTTATTTCTATTTCAGACCAAGTACCACATTTAAAAGAATTTAAACAATACTGCAGAGACTCCCTCCAGCACTGTGAGCCACAGTTTCGGCCGGACTTGTCTATAGTTTTACATCATAATTTCTTCAATCATGAATTTATTACGATTTACAAATTTCTCAATTTTCTGCCACTGAAGAGTGAAGAAGAGAAAAGAGAGTTTTTTTCGACCATTCTACAAAGCCTTAAATGTTACCATGAAGAAACTGTAGCAAAGCAACTAGGTGGTTTATTGCTGTCTAGGTTAACTATGTTGGATCAAACAGCAAGAAAGGACGTTATCCCATTCATTCTCAAGCCTAAGCATGGTAGGTAATTATTTAACAACTGTCTCAATACGAAAAGCTGTCCTTCGATATTTAATTGAATACATATATCTTATATGTTAATTAATCTACATTTTATTGCAGAAAGGTCACAAAAAAGTGAATATCCTGGGTTTTTCAGTTTAAACATATTTAAAGAACATGTCAAACCTAGACTAATGCAGTTATATGGAGTAAGAGATGGCCAAATAAGAACGCTTCTGTTAACACATTTCTCAAAATATGTTCATGCGTTTTCTCATGAAGAACTATCACAGCATATACTTCCAGAGGTAAATAAAGAATCTTATTTATATTATGAAGTAGGCATACATTTCGAATAAATAAAATAAAGTTTCCGTCGAAACAAAAACATTTTTTAACAGGGACAGGATTTTTTATGCCGACTGTAAGTAAGTAGGGTAAATCTTCAATCATATCATATGATAGTATGATATCGAGGGCTGCGATAAGTCGATATAACTTGTTGTGTCAAAAAGAACATTAATGAATACATCAAATCAATTCAAGTTTGAATAAACAATTATTTTGATTTAACGGGTACGCAACCCTCGATATGATTGACGATTTACCCTACTTACTAATATTATAAATCCGAATGTTTGTGTATGTGTGTGTTAGTTTGTTACTTCTTTACGCTGCAACGGCTGGATGGATTTATATGAAATTTTAAATGGAGATAGCTTATACCCTGGATTAATACAGGCTACATTTTATCCCGGCGTATTTTAACAAGTGTCCGAAATGTTCACCTCACCTCCTTCCTGAACACACGCTCGTTGTCGTCGAGTACAGGCTCGTTGGATCTTAATACCTTAAATGCCTGGATTATTTTTGACAGAGCTCCGCGATAGTGTTCGACTCTCGTTTGTATACCAGTATTTAGAGTTCAACCCACAAAAAAAAAAGCCAGCAGAGTAAGAGCCGGTCTTCGAGGCGACCATTCCAATGGACCACTGCGGCCTATCCAGCGCAGCGTACGGGGAACTCTCGGTCTAGGTAACTCCAAACCCGCAGGGAAAAATGAGCTGGAGCTCCGTCTTGTTGAAAATGCAAATTTTGCAAATGTTCGGGGATTTGTTGCAACAGCATTGGCAAAACGTTTCTCAAATGGTCCCCTCAGTATACCGAATCGTCCATCAATCAAAGTGACCACGAATTCAGGTGGTCTAGAAAGCATTATATGTGTGAAGATGTCTTAATAGTAAAATACCTAATTCGCATAACGTCCATGAAGGGCCACGGCCAGATAGCGACAAGAAAGTTTGTAAAATGTCCAATGTTTGAATCGTCTAAAATTACTTAATGGCGTCCATAAAGCTGAACGCCAAAATCGCTAATGGGCGTTTCTTAGAAAGTTTGTAACTAGTTAAGTTCAAAAATTAAGAAACGTTAACTTGAGTTACGAAAATTAGCCATACTGTTATAAGACAAATGGTGGTTATCTCAGACAAAACTCCTGTGGCAAGTGCAGGCATATTACTGTCGGGTGAGGATTGAATCTGCTTCATTTACTGAATTTGAGATACTGCTGATTGGTGTTGAGAAAAGTATATATAAATGTACGACTACTTTTCGTAACTCAGCGGAAAAGTTGACGTTTCTTAATTTTAGTCCTTAACTAGGTACAAACTTTCTAAGAAATGCCCTAATGGTGATCCCACACTTGCTGTTGTAAATGTTATATAACGTTATAAAACACGATAACATCCACTAACAGTTCATAACATTTTGTTACAACTTGTTAAGTAGATGTTTCTATAATTTTATACAAAACTCACGTAAAATGTTTTATTTCGTGGACCTTCTATTACACGCGACAGTTTTTTGTTTTGGTTCGAATAATCCGGGCTCTGGTTATTATGAGTTTAAATTTGGAACAGTTGTCAAAACTCAAGAGGGTATTCTAGTATTTATAGATATTAAAACAGTTATCGACCCGAAACGTCAATTCAGTATGTTTTTTTAATATAAATCGTACGGCATTTGATCTCGAGTGACTTGAGAATAGGGACTTCATTCGTTTGTCTGTAATTAAAAAAAAAACACGGAGGATCGAATGGCCGCCATTATTGATATCATTTGTTTATTGTTTTTTTGCTGTTACGAAACTAGAATTGTTTTATAATAAATAACTAAGTATTACAATAAATAATATGTTTCTGTATTTGATCAAATTTATTTTTTATTGCATTTTTTTTATATCTATAGTTAATAGATATTTTACAGGTAGCACTAGTAGCATTGCAGGTCATTTCTCTACGGGTTCTGAACCCATCTTAGAGTACTTATGATATGTGTGAAGAATGAAGATAAAGTAGTGTATGCAACTGTAGATAATTAGGCCTTAAAAAACTCGTGTGATCCTATTATGAAACGAGCTTTAGCGAGAACCACACTCGCGTTTTAAGGCCTGTCTTTATGCATCAGTTGCATAAACTACTATTTACCAGTGTGGGAGCTTTTGAAACATCTAACAAGTTGTAACAAAATGTTATGAAGTGTTAGTGTTAGTGAATGTTATTGTGTTTTATAATGTTAAATAACTTTTATAACAGCTAGTGTGGGAACACCATTACATTTAAAAAGTGATATCTATTTATTAAGGTTATTAAGGTCGATTAAAAAAAACCTAATGGTGAAAGAGGGGCAGTGAATTTATTTCGTATGTCAATTTTGTTATTATAAAAGTAGAGCCTTGAAATGGAAGTGGTTCATTTAGACCGTTTATTTAAAATTCACGTTCTGGACATTTTTCATAAAAGAAACCCTTTGAAGGTGATGAAAACTATTTATATCTGAAAATTTAACAGAAGTTCTGACTCCGCAGACTAAGTCGTGGGTGGAAAGCTAGTATTTATATATACAGGGTGTAACGGGAGGAGTGGATGTAAAGAAGCAGGTCGATAGAGGGCGTCAAGTCAAGAATCAAGACCTATCGATTTCTCGCCCACCTTGAAATAGATACGAGGGCTGGCTGATAAGTTTCCGAAATTAAAGATTAAAAAAATAAATAAGAAAGTAATAGTAATAAGTAGTAAATTTTCCTGATTTTTACGTAAATACAAAGGTAATATTAAGTTATTAACATAAAAATAATAATTTGTAATAGCGATCTTAAGAAAAGCTGTTTCCGTTTTCGTGAAAATGGGAAAATCTGAGGTGCGTGCTGTGATTAACTTTTATGTTTTGAAAGGCAAAACCACAACTCAGATAAAAACCAAACTGGATTGCGTATCTACTACGGGTCTGGGTTCTGGTACTGGGTCTTCTTCACCATCTTTAAGACAGTTCATACTTGGGTTATCTACTCCAGACGCGGTCGGCAGAGCGTCCCCACAGTGGACGTCCTAATGAGGTATCGACTCCAGAAATGATCAATAAAATAAAAATATATTACATGATCGCCGTGTGAAGTTGGTGGAAATAGCAGAGATGGTAAACATTTCAAAAGAACGTTTTTTCAACATTTTGCACCAACATTTGGAAAAGAACGACCTCGTTGGGTGCCGCGTCTGTTGACTGACGAGCAAAACAACAACGCAAGGATGTTTTGAAGGAATGTTTGGAGAAGTACTCGCGTAATACTAACGAACTTGAACGTCGATACATAACAGTTGACGAGACGTGGATCCACCACTACACGCCGGAGACAAAAGAACATTCTAGGCGGTGGAAGAATCGGGGTGAGCCCGCCCCAAAGAAGGCGAAAACGATTTCGTCAGCCGGTAAAGTAATGGCGACCGTATTCTGGGATTCGAAAGGAAAGGAGTGACTTTTGTAGATTACCTCCAAAAAGGAAGAACGTACGAAGACCGAACGAAAATTTTACTGCACCAAGACAACGCTCCTGTTCACACGGCTAAAGTCGCAATGGCCAAAATCAATGAGTTGCACTTCGAATTGTTACCCCACCCCTCATATTCGCCGGATTTTGCGACTTTCACCTGTTCCCAAATCTTAAAAAGTGGCTAGGTAGACAAAAATATTCCTCGAACACTGAAGTCATAGAAGCTGTAAATGGATATTTTGAGGGACTTAATGAATCATTCTTTATTAATGGGATAATGGCTTTGGAGAAACGTTGGGCTAAGTGCGTGGACTTACAAGGTACCTACGTTGAAAAATAAAAGCATTACATTTTTATACAGAGTGTCGGCTCACTAGTGGTCCAAATGAAAAAAATAATAGGTCACACCCAGGGCTACGAAAAACACCGCCATGTATGTTCAGCGATTTTTAGTATTTTCGGAGGTATTGATCATTTTAGTCGGAATTTTTGTAATTTTTTTTATGTCCATGTTACGAGAAACTCATCATGTTGATGTATTATTTCAATATTATTTCAGTGGTTTCTTACATGGATAGAATCATTATGAACTTAGAATGTTTTTAAAGATACTTGCCAGTTTTTTCTTCATGTAAAATTTTTGTGTAATCACGGTTTGTTCTCCCATACTAGATGAAAAGCAAACCCCTAGGTATTCTAGGTTCACTTAGTATGGAGAAAGTAACTTTGTGTTATTACACAAAAAGTTGACAAAAAAATAAATATATAAATGTACTTATACTTAGGAAATTAAGAATTGTACAAAAATATGAGGAATCAATAAAAGTCTATTTTTTATTTTTATTTTTGTTTATTGTTGCAGCTGCTTCTGGGCATCAAAGACACAGACGATGACTTGGTAGCTTGTACCCTTATTTGCTTGAGTGAACTGGTGCCCATACTAGGTGCCAGTGCTGTTATAGGAGGCAAGCGGGCAAAATTTTTTACTGATGGCCGACCGAACTCAAAAAGTAATCCACACGCATCCATGTCCGGGTATGATGACATATTTGTACAAAAAACCGCACTGAGAGACCTGTCATGTTCTGAAGACATATTCGAACAAAACCATGACAAAACAGGGTCATTCGGAACAATTACGTTAAACGAAAGACCATCACCGGTTGGTGGTGAATCCGTTGAAGTAGAGCGCTTCAGAATAGAACCGAACGATACAATCGCAGATTTAAGTGAAGAAGACTGGAGCGATTGGGACAATGCCAATAGTACGAAACATGCTGCAACAATTAATTCAGATGTTGCGGATAACTTTGAGGACGTTCCATTGAATATGAAGAAAGATAGTAAAAGTCCTAATCCAACTACCAAATCATCGCTTTTACAAAAAGCTGCAATTGAAGCCAAGAAAAATATTATAGACATTTCCGAGTTGGACATAAAGAATCAAAAATTTGAAAGTGTGAAGAGAAGCGCAGATGATTTTGACTTCTTCGCTGATATGACGCCAGTTATAGAGAAACCAAATATGGCTGCCGTTACCCCAGTAGAGAACAATCTATTGTTAACAAGTAAATTAAACTTTGTTTGCGAAGAAGGCGGTGAGGATAATGGAGGATGGGGGGAGAATTGGAATGAATAAAACAATTAAGTTCGTAATTAAAACAAAAATCTTTTGGTACATTTCATTATTGAATACGTGATAAATCCATATAAGCTACTTATATAAATTTTCGTTAGGTATTTAGATAATGGTAATATTCATATTATGTAAGGTATTCATAAGCCCTTATTGTACTCCAACTGAAAAGGAACTAGATAAAGGCCAGGCGATGCATATAAGTTAGTAAACATTTTATGTAAGTAAATTGATAATATTAAATATTGTTCATTTATATTGTAATAATATTAAGTGACTTGCAAATATATTATTGACGCTTAAGGAAGGTGGCTTAAGGTGGTGTTAGTTATTTGGTAACATATTTTTGAAGAAGAAAAAATAAAATCTATCCGTATATAAAATTAAGCTTAATTCTTGGCCGTACAGATGGGCACCACATCTTACTTTTTATCGCTTGTCGCTCAGAAACTGAGATCTTTTGTTGTAGACTAGCTAATGGGGGAATAACGAGCTACAAACAATTCGCGGGCATTACATATGCCACTAAACCAAGATCTATCTCTATATTATATTAGGGTAAATAGCAAAAATATTTTTCAACATAGTTAAGGACTTAAGACTGCGCCGAGCGTACGCCGGATGTACAGTGGCGCCCTCATTACTTTTATTGTGTTTTCTAATAAACTAAAGTATTTTCTTGAAATTGGATTAAATGTTTTTGTACTACAAATGAAAACGCAACTTAAAGGGTATAATATCATATAGTTTAATAACAATTCACCTTCGAGTTATTAACTTAACGGAAAAAAGTGACCACCTTTTCCCGTTAAGCTGACTACGCAAAGGGTAATTGTTAATAAAGTTGGTTACGTATCCCATAAATTGTGTTTTTACTTGCACTACAAAAACATGTCTGATTCCAAGGAAATTCTTTAGTTAATTAGAAAACACAATAATAGTAATGAGGGCGCCACTGGACGCTCGGCGGTTGCTCGGCGCAGCAGTCATAATTGAGACAACGATAACTTTCTTCCATTGTGTAACGAAAGTTATGCATATGATTATATGACTAATCTTCGTTACACAAAGGAAAAAGTTAAGGATTGTTAAGGATTTTCTAATTGAGCCCTTAACTATGTACAATATTTTTGCAATTCACCCATTAGTTAAAGTAGTCCAGTCAGTAGGTATTTATGCTCTACAAAAGGTGGCGTAGAAAATGTTTTGAAACAATATTGTTTAGGTATGACAGGTTAATAAAAATCCAAGTTCTCGACCTTGAAGGACCCAGGCGTTAGCCGCCATCTTGAATTAAAGGTGCCAAAATTAGGTATATTTTAAATAACTTCTCAATTGTTTACTTAATCACAAAAGTGTCTATGAGAGGTATAAAGAAGACAAAATTGTTTACATTTTTTGCATACATGTTTATTCTGTAAGTCTTAAAGGTAAGAAGTTACAAGCGACGGAAATAATAATATTTACAAAAATCATTAATATAATTTTAATTTTGTTTAAAAATTGTATACCTATCATTTTTTAATTCTTTTTGATGGCCCGTGCTGGTTAATGGTGCCTTCTTCATTATCGTCGCTGAAATTTTCTGTTTCATTGTCTGTATTTTTAGTTTCCAACCATGACATTTCGTCGTCATCACAGTATTCCTTATCTATCTGAATCTCTACTGCATTTTCACACAGCTGACCACTACAGAATCCACAAACAATAGAGCATTTTAATCCAGCCTTTCTGCAACTACATGTTTTGCTGCATCCTTTTTTACAGTAGCAAAAGAAAATGTTTTGAAACAATATTGTTTAGGTATGACAGGTTAATAAAAATCCAAGTTCTCGACCTTGAAGGACCCAGGCGTTAGCCGCCATCTTGAATTAAAGGTGCCAAAATTAGGTATATTTTAAATAACTTCTCAATTGTTTACTTAATCACAAAAGTGTCTATGAGAGGTATAAAGAAGACAAAATTGTTTACATTTTTTGCATACATGTTTATTCTGTAAGTCTTAAAGGTAAGAAGTTACAAGCGACGGAAATAATAATATTTACAAAAATCATTAATATAATTTTAATTTTGTTTAAAAATTGTATACCTATCATTTTTTAATTCTTTTTGATGGCCCGTGCTGGTTAATGGTGCCTTCTTCATTATCGTCGCTGAAATTTTCTGTTTCATTGTCTGTATTTTTAGTTTCCAACCATGACATTTCGTCGTCATCACAGTATTCCTTATCTATCTGAATCTCTACTGCATTTTCACACAGCTGACCACTACAGAATCCACAAACAATAGAGCATTTTAATCCAGCTTTTCTGCAACTACATGTTTTGCTGCATCCTTTTTTACAGTGGCAAGAAATTACACTTAAAAGCGTCTGGGGTGCTGCTTTCTCTGTCGTTGTTATGGGAGTGAGCCTATTGGTGTCATATCTCCAGCCCCAGTCTTCTGGTTTTTTTTTTATTTCGTACCATTTTTGGACTTGGTGGTATGTCCAAAACGCATGAAACCGTGCAGCGTCCTTTGTCGGCGGCAAAGAAGCAAGATTAAATTTACTTTTTATTGATGACTTTACGAATCGTTTATATCGGATATCTTCTAAGGATTCCTTATCCATGTCCCCTCCGTACAAAGTTACTAGAAAGCGTGCTCCAGCGTCTTCGATTTCTTCTCGTCTTGCTTCTTTATCTTTGTAGACGCCAATGATGGCATCCAGTTGCGCGTTTTTTTCAACAAGGGAACCAAGTTTCATTTTCCCTTGATTGAAGAGAGACGATGTGGTATCGCAGCCACTAAACGCATGGAGAAAAAGAATGTTGTTACTAGCTTTCTTGTATTTAAAACTATTAGTGGAGTATTGTCTTTCAGCAGTTTTGCCTCTACCGGGTTTTAGCAGGTATATGTTGCTTTGGGGTGGAGACAGTGCTGACGTAAAATTGTGTACTCATCACGGGCAGTAAAAAAGAAAGCCCTCTATCGCATATTTACAACCCTCGCCTACGGCTCGGGTCTCAAATACCTGCGATTTCGGGCTTTCTTTCTTTTACAACCCTTGTTAAGTAATGTACTATAGTGTAATTAAATTATTTTTTGTAAATATTATTGTATCTGTCGCTTGTAACTTTTTACCTATAAGACTTACAGAATAATCATGTATGCAAAAAATGTAGGCAATTTTGTCTTCTTTGAACCCTTCATAGACACTTTTGTGATTTAGTAAACAATTGAGAAGTTAATGAAAATATACCTAATTTTGGCACCTTTAATTCAAGATGGCGGCTAACGCCTGGGTCCTTCAAGGTCGAGAACTTGGATTTTTATTAACCTGCCATACCTAAACAATATTGTGTCAAAACATTTTCTACGCCACCTTTTGTAGAGCAAAGGCTTTTACAGTTCCCCACAGACTGACCTAAAGTGCTAGACTCTCATTATGGTAAAGAAAAATTATCGACATATACCTAGTATTTCAAAATATTTTTTACCAATCCCTAAGAACTTGACAGCTACCATTTTGCACCTCCGTGGCGGAGTCTACAAATAATCTCTATTAGTTAAAATGTTTAGATTTGTTGCACATCCTTAAGGTCGCCGAGCTATTTCAAATTTTATACGCTCAAGCGGTACAGCGCTCTGCGCTTGCAATACAACAACGCGTTCAGGGTGCTGATGGGGCTGCCCAAATTCTGTAGTGCGTCGGGGATGTTCTCCGCGGCGCGGGCAGACTGCTTCTACACCGCGATGCGAAAGCGCCCCGCGGCCCTCGAGCGCAGGGCTCGGGCCAGCGCCGACGACACCCTGGACACGCTCGCGGACATGCAACATACCACAGTTATTTAAATACAGGCGTCAGGTTACTATTATTATTCAGATATTTATTTATTTTTCTGTCAATTAGGTTTTTTATTATAAGTAAGTATTCAAATATAAAAGTAAAAAGAATACCTACTAAGTAATACAAAAAAGGGTAATACAGCGATTCGGTAACATGAAAATTATGTGGAAAATAATGACATTGTTTTTTTAAATACTTTATTACTAATATTTTTATATGAAACAAATGACACAGCATTTACCAAGAATAGGTAGAGTTGTTATACGTAGGTACTGAATTATTATGATGAAGCATTCTTTGTAAATATTTTATCTATAAATGTCTTCAGTTAAACTATGAAGATATTTAATCATAGATTGACTTATAATTAATTATATTTATTCATTACATGTAGGTACTTTTGTGCTAACGGTACCTCCGAAGTGTATTCTAATCGCAGTTTGATAATAATATATCATACTTCCATCAGTTATCTTAGGATTTTTTTCTATCCGGCAACCTATCTGCGATGTATTAATCACTAGTTGTAATAGTAATTGTTATAGGCTTAGGTAATAGGAGACGTGTATTAAAATTGCGTTTAAATTAATAACATTCCAATATGTAGGTATATTCGACCCTTTAGTTGCAGTAGTTCGGTTGAATAATCCGGGGCCGAACCAATGCAACACTTTTAGTCTCATTTGTTCGGTTATGACGTCAAACCGAACTGTTGGGAATCTTGGGTTGCAGTAGTTCGGTTGAATTGTCCGGGGCCGAACCAATGCAACACTTTTAGTCTCATTAGTTCGGTTATGACGTCAAACCTAACTGTTGGGAATCTTTGGTTGCAGTAGTTCGGTTGAATAGTCCGGGGCCGAACTAATGCAACACTTTTAGTCTCATTAGTTCGGCTACGACGTTCAACCGAACTGTATCTCAATGCTATACAATCTCCTTGCGCATAAAAGACGCGATACAAACTCCTGTGTAAAGAATACTCGACATACCAACTCCTTGTGCAAAACAAACTCCTCCAGTTTTGATTGGTCGACATTAAGGACAAGGCGTTTATTAGGTCTACCAGAATCTGATGGCATTTTTAAAAGTAAAAAATCATTGATTTTCATATGGCAACTGTCAACTGGCAGCCGTGTCAAATTGTTTGTTTACCGTTACATACATTTTGAAATTCATCTTCAACGATTGTTATCTGGTGAAAATGTCGAGAAAACCGCTTAGATCTCAAGCTAGGAATATTGGCAAGGGGCTCGACTATGACTGGAAGACTTCGACGACAGGACTGGATTCACCGTACAACGTTGCTTATATACTTGACATTGGCAAAATTACGTTATTATGTAGACGCCATTAAATAAAGAAATAATAATAATAATTTTGAAATTCACCTTCAACGATTGTTATCTGGTGAAAATGTCGAGAAAACCGCTTAGATCTCAAGCTAGGAATATTGTACACTATGTGTGTAATACAATACGCGAAGAAGGAGGTGTAAATCAAACACAATCTTCGATTTTAAAGCGTATCGTGGAGTTGACTGGTAAGTTGAAACGAACTGTTTTGATACTTTTAGGTTTAGGTATATTTTGTCTTATAAATGCTACTTATTACAGGGGTTCCCACTCCCAGCACTACCATACGTCGAATTATAACCGAGGGCACTATGATGATCGTTGGCGTAAATGTCAACTACTTGGACCCGTGTAACAAAACTACTCTACCCTTACATGAAATTAATGAATTATTGAAATCACATGGCCACGAAGATTTAAGGTTCCCACCTTATCATTGTACATTAAATTCCATAGAAACGATTTGGGGTATAATGAAACAAAAAGTTGCAGAGAAGAATGTAAACATACCTGCCAGCGATATTAAATTATTGACAGAAGAAGCTTTCTCAACATGTAGAGAAAATTTTAGAAGAGCGGTTTATTATAAATACTCCTCTCTCTTCATCGCCCTCAGCAGATGAAGAACAAGAAATGACAGTAGAATTTTTGGAATCATTTTCTAGTTCTAGATGAGATTTCAAGTTATTTCTTATACTCATTATAAGTATATCAATTTGGCGAGTTTGGTTTGGTAAGAATGGTGTGTTTATTATTTTATTTGTGAGCAATCATTATTATCCTATACTGGAAGTTTAATGTAATAGACCTCTAGTGTCATATAATATTTCATGTTAAAAATCCTAAAAACATAAAAAAATACAAATTCGTTGAATCTTAAACTTCCTCGTTTTTTTAAGCCGATTAAAAATTACACAGTATCAATACCGTTTACTCCAATTTCCCCAGTATTGCCCTCTACATTTTTTAATTTCCCTATTTGCCACGAGATTCTGGTAAACCTATAGCATTTAAAAAGTTTTGTTTTATTTGCTGTCATTAGTAGGTAAATTGGCGCCATTTTGAATCTTTCTTTTTCTCGTAGTCATGGTGTATGCAACTCTTGAATAAAACGGATTTATGTCGCGGGCCATTTATCACTCGCGTCGCTCAGGATTCTAACACTTGAATCATTGCATAATATACTATTGTAATAAAATTCGTTCAATGAATTTCCCGGATTGGTTAATTTTAAAAAATATGCATTAGGTATAGGTCTACCAGAATCTGATGGCATTTTTAAAGTAAAAAAACATTGATTTTCATATGGCAACTGTCAACTGGCAGCCGTGTCAAATTGTTTGTTTATCGTTGCATACATTTTGAAATTCACCTTCAACCATTGTTATCTGGTGAAAATGTCGAGAAAACCGCTTAGATCTCAAGCTAGGAATATTGTACACAATGTGTGTAATACAATACGCGAAGCAGGTGTAAATCAAACACAATCTTCGATTTTAAAGCGTATCGTGGAGTTGACTGGTAAGTTGAAACGAACTGTTTTGATACTTTTAGGTTTAGGTATATTTTGTCTTACATAAATGCTACTTATTACAGGGGTTCCCAGCACTACCATACGTCGAATTATAACCGAGGGCACTATGATGATTGTTGGCGTAAATGTCAACTACTTGAAGCCGTGTAACAAAACCAGTCTACCCTTATATGAAATTAATGAATTATTGAAATCACATGGCCTCGAAGTTTTAAGGCTCCCACCTTATCATTGTACATTAAATTCCATAGAAATGATTTGGGGTATAATGAAACAAAAAGTTAAATTATTAGATATTAAATTATTGACAGAAGAAGCTTTCTCAACATGTACAGAAAATGTTAGAAGACCGGTTTATTATAAATACTCCTCTCTCTTCATCGCCCTCAGCAGATGAAGAACAAGAAATGACAGTAGAATTTTTGGAATCATTTTCTAGTTCTAGATGAGATTTCAAGTTATTTCTTATACTCATTATAAGTATATCAATTTGGCGAGTAAGAATGGTGTGTTTATTATTTTATTTGTGAGCAATAATTATTATCCTATACTGAAAGTTTAATGTAATAGACCTCTAGTGTCATATATTTTATGTTAAAAATCCTAAAAACATAATAAAATACAAATTCGTAGAATCTTAAACTTCCTCGTTTTTTTAAGCCGATTAAAAATTACACAGTATCAATACCGTTTAGTCCAATTTCCCCAGTATTGCCCTCTACATTTTTTAATTTCCCTATTTGCCACGAGATTCTGGTACACCTATAGTTGAGAGAATATACCCCAAGGAATTGAAAAATTAACCCTTCTTTGCATAAAAATGAAAAAAGTCTCGAGTTTACAAAACAATAAAAAAGTTAGTACCTATTATGTTATGATGGAAATTTCCATCACCATGCAAAGAAGGGTTGCCTACTTTCTCTTCTGCGCAATTGTGGAGTTGCCAGGTAAAATCAGGTGAGTAAGCGTTTGTTTCCCGCCACTCAAAAACATGTTCGCAAAAACATGAACCAGCCTCCTTAGGGATTTCACTAATAAAAGTAGATAATCCGCATTAGTATAGCTACTAACACTACTAAACGTTTAACACACTATTCACTTTACCATCTTTAAGCAAAACGGCAGTGAACCATGTCACGTGCCAACATGACAGTCAAAAGATTTATCCTATAAGCAGCGAAATCATAGTGGCAACACAAATGGCATATGCCACTAAACAAAGATCTATCTATCTATTCTACAAGCAGTTATTAGTTTTTTTTTAATATTAAGCTTAGAACTTGTTTGTGTCCATCATTGGATCCGTGTCCATTACCGGTGCCACTACGTTATGTATTTAAGGTTTTGACTAACTACCGCACTCAGAGACGTCAATTTAATTTAATGCTTGATTAAAGTTGCTGCTGTCACTTTCTTCGCTACTGCAATAGAATAAGACAACACGTCACTAAACAAGCATTAAATTTAATTGACGTCTCTGAGTGCGGCAGTAATAAAGACTTGCATAGCAACAATAAAACTACAATAATTTTCTTGTAAAGTTTTTATTATACTTAAATTTGATTTTTAAATTTGTGACGGCTGTAGCAGTCAATGGCAGGACTTTCCGTTGACGGCCAGGGCCGTCTTTGGCGTTTAAAAGGTTAAAATCTGTTGCCTAAAATTGTTATAGAACATTATGATAACTTAAATATTGAATAACTACAGATATGTATGAAAATAGTCGATTTTGATGCAAGTGCGGAAAGTACTCCCGAGGTCTCTTGGCCCGAGCTGCAAGTGAAGGGACTTCCGCAAGTGTATCGAACGAAGTTTTTTAACACATTTGCGAAAAGATGACATTGAAACTAAAACGGGTAGGTCCCATTTGTTTCACGGAACTATGCATTTAGTTTTAGACATTGCATCATAGCTTATAATATAAAATGCGAAATTTCATGGAACAAATCAGACCTACCTAAGTATAGATATACATATATTATTAATATTATTATATCCTTATTATTTGTTGTACGAAAGCCAACGGTTGTTCATGAATACTTAATCAGCCAGGCGGTCACTTATTATTTATTTTAGCCAGTGCAGCGATCACGCATAAGGGTGGATTCAGTTACCTACCTTAATACTCATCTCAAGATAAGTACCTATCCATCCAATTTTTAAGCTTTTATTTAACTTGCAATGTATTTTGTAAGTAGTAAAATTTGACCCACTTCCCGGTTTCCGATAAAGCTGAAAATTTGCATCCGCCTTTAGTTCTGATGACAATACAATAATATAGTACCATCGAGCTGGTCTGATGATGGAGACAAGGGTGGCCATAGGAAATCCTAAATTACACATGATAATCCCGTCGTGTTAAGACGCGTCAGAATCGTCTTGACGAGTAGATGACGACTGTGCAAATAAAAGTACAGTCGGCAATAAAAGCTAATCCCAAAATGAAATTTTTGACCGAAACTTATTGATCTTTTGGTGTGTGGTGGAAAGTGGTTAAACATACAAACTCTTTGGTTGGATGTATGGCTTGGAACAAAAGTACCTAAATAAAAAAAAAGGAAAAACGGGCAAGATCATGTCGGACCATGCTGTGTAGGGTTCCAAAGCCGTTACGACAAACAAAAAAACTATCTAAAAAAACACATGTATGAACTAATTTTCTATTATTTTAAAGTTATTTCGTGCTGTCTTATATGAATTTAGTAGGTATAAACACTTTAGTCGCCTGTATCTCAGGAACAAATAAAGTATACTTAGTCGTGATAGTTTTCCTTTTAAACTTGTTATATGCGCTTTCATTTAAGATATTTAAAAAAAACAACGTAGTTTTGGCTGTAGAGAGGGGGGGGGGGGGGACACTTGACTCTTACAAAAATTAGCGCTTTAAAGCTTATTATTTTATAAACGGATGCCTTAATCGAAAAGTTGTGTCCACGAACCCGCATTATTTTTGAAAGGCCTATCTAGCGACACAGCACACTATGGGGAAGACGAGAAAAAAAAATACATCTCCACTTTACGTGTAGGGGAGGCACACTAAAAAATTTTTTTCATTTTATTTTACCACCTTGTTGGCATAACTAATATGTATATTCATGCCAAATTACAGCTCTCTAGTACTAAGAGTCTCTGAGCTAGGCTGCGGACGGACGGACGGACATGGCGAAACTATAAGGGTTCCTAGTTTGACTACGGAACCCTAAAATCCGGACAAGTGCGAATCGGACTCGCGCACCGAGGGTTTCTTATTTAAGATAATATGGTTGAAAAACAAAAATACTCATTTTGATATTAACTTTATTTTCTAAGGTTCATTTTGAGTAGGGACCTACTTAATCTAAATTTTAATACAGATTTAAAGAGATTTTTGATATTTTTTCAATAGGTAACCTGTAAAATTTGACAACTTTAAATAATGATCATTAAATCAGGATTTTTTACATTTAGTGGTTCATAAACTTTGAAAATGAGGGGGGCGGGCGGTCGTTTTTGTAAATTTTTGGCTGTAATTCAAAAAGTACGTCACTGAAAATTAAATTTAAAATTTCGCTGTAGTCAAATCACTTTCATTTCTCAACCCCTCATTCTGGGCCCCTATTCAAATATTTAGCCAGAAGAATAATATCATATTGTTTTTACTAAGAACAGATGCGGGAAAACAGTTATACGAGTACAACAACTTATGCCAAATTTCCAGTTGAAAGTTTTTATAGTTTGAGAGAAAAACTACTATGACATATAGACAGACACCGAAGTCTCACCATAAGAGTCCCTTTTTTTACCATTTTAGTACGGAACCCTAAAAATGGAAAACCAAAAAACGCTCGCCTTGCTATTGTTCAGGGAGTATTGACACCAACATTGATGTATGGTAGTGAATCTTGGGTAGGTATGGCAGAAGAAGAACGAAAGTAGGATTAATGCAGTTGAAATGCGAGCTCTAAGAAGTATGTGTGGAGTTAGAATGATAGATAGAGTAAGAAATAGCGAGATCCGAGAACGATGTGGATTGAAAGAAGATGTAGTAAGTAAAATCCAAAAGGGTTTGGTCATTTAGAAAGGATGGATGAAAAAAGAGTTACGAAAGAGATATGGCGAGCGAGAATGAGCGTAGATGTCGGTAGGGGACGTCCTAGACGGACGTACGGTGAACAGATTCGCGATGTACCTACTGAGTAAGGGCCAAATCAAAAGCACCCGAATCCGACGGAGGTGCATGAAGAGATTGTTGAATGTAGAGGAAGCGAAAATTGTGTGTTTAGATCGGTGCACCTGGGGTTCCATAATCTCTGCCTAGCCCATTGGAGACAGGCGTGAAGGTATGTATGTATAATTATATATATAGGGATTTTTCAGATACCAAGGCTATAAAAACTCTCTACACCGCTCTAGTCAGATGCAAACTTGAGGCAGCTTCTCTGGTCTGGAGCCCTCACGAGGTATCGTAGTCTTGCTTTTGAAGAAAGTACAGAAGGCGTTGTTGCGGTTCTTGTGTAAAAAACATATGGGTACTACCCTTTTTTAAACCTTTGTATTTTTGCTTGGCGTCTGATGTTTTAACTCTCTTGAGGTGAGGCGAAATCATGGACTGCTGACTTTTGCTAGCGGTATATTGCGAGGAGATTCCGACTGTCTAGAACTAGTTATGCAGATGGTACGTCTTCCGTCCACGTTGCCGCCATCTGATGGCGGCGCACGCGGCGCGCACTTTCACGCCTTGCTATTTGCCAGTGGATGGAAGGTTATGTGTATTGAATGTTTGAAGTTATGCGAGAATATGGATCCCCGCATTTCTTCGGTTTAAATAATCCTTTATAGTGCAGTCATTGAAGCGAAAAATACGGTCTTACCTCCGAATTTTTTTACTGTGAACCGATTTGCATGAAATTTTGGAATTAGGCTCATCTTACCCTTAACTTCAAAAGTGAAAATGATCTGAACTCCGCTTATTATTTTTAAGGGGTGTAAACAACCCCTTAATGGAAAAATTTACATTTAGCCATTTTATCGCTAGAAAACATGTCTAATAGTAAGTGGTGAAATTGTAAAGTGTTTTCTAACACAATTACCTCATATTAAAATCATTTTCAACCCCTTGAAAATCTTACAACCCTTGCAAACAACCCCTAAATTGAAAAAATCCCAAAAAACTTTGGTATGACATAAAAGATGTAAGTATAGAGTAAGTAATATTTTATATTCTCTATAATAATTATCAAATTTTTAACCCCCTTTCAACCCTTGAAAAGTACCCCTTGATAAAAAAATGTTAATTTTTTTTTTATAAAATGAAAAGGATTTAAATATTATTCCACACTCTCGAAAATGATTATCATATTCTTAAGCTTTTCTACCCTTAAAACTACCCCTAAATTAAAACAGTAAATATATATGATTACTGCTACCATTTTACGTATATAAGTTAGTAACATAAGTTTTTGGACCATAACTCCTTCAATTTTCATGCTATCACAATTTATAAAAAACCATTGTAAAGGTAATTAAAAGAGCTACAACATCCTTCATTGCAATACATAGTAAAAAACCTTTTTCTAAAACGGTGAAGGGTTAAAGGGCTTAAGAGAGGCTGTGATTGCGCTGCCACGCGCTCTTTAAACAATCATATCTCCGTCATTTTTTGTTTGACAGATAAAACAAAAAAACCAAATTGTTTGTCAGAAAAATACCTAAATTTTTTATCCCTACACTTTTATACGTATCTGTCGTCATTTTTGAGATATTAAGAAAAAAAGATGGGTGTTTTAAGAATATGAAATTTTTTGATTTTTTTTAATCGTGACTTTTTTGAAATATATGTGTCCTGAAGCAGCCAAACTGATACAATCTATCAAACTCTTCATAATAAATTTAATTCTAGGCGGAATACGATTAATTTTTGTTTTGGTGGAAATGGCACTTATGAAACCCATTGATTTTTAAGGATAAACATTAGATGCTCCTGTTATTTGCAATACAGCTCACTTATTTTACGTGCAAAATACTTTTAATAGTGCTCATTTTAAAGCTTATTTCAAGCACTACAAAACCCTTTTTTATTAGAATGCATAAAATGCATCTGCTCGCCGCGAGATGGCATTGACCACATCGATTAAATTTCAGACAATATAAAAACGGCTTTGATCTTTAATATCTAGCTTAATATTGCACTTAGTAGAATACTTTATAAAAAACCAAATTGTTAATTTTTTTACCTGCTACAATTTTGTTTTTTATAAAATTTTCGATAAAACGTATATTTTTGGAGATATTTGCAAAAAACCGATGAAAAACGTGAAAAAATAGCGAATTTTCAATTGCCAATAACTTGAAAAGTATTGGATTTTTCGAAAAACTGTATAGATGATTTTTTGCTTAAAATTAGGCCTTCTATCGATATCCGAGGTTATTTTGAAGAAAAAAACAAACACCCCCGAGAAGCGGTGGCAACCACCCCCAGGGTGGTTGCGGAGTTCAAATCATTTTCACTTTTGAAGTTAAGGTGTAACACCCCAAAATCGGGTTGTCATTTTTTCTTTGACATACTTACAGTCATCCTTTCTTTTGTCTGAAAGCCTTCCGCGCCGATTCCTGGCTGAGTTTAGCGTCTACTGTTTGACGAGCGAACGAGCTTCAAGCCACATACACCTGGTAACCGGTGTTTTAGTATATCAACGTTGATCACCAAACGGTCGACATAAACACTGCCGTTTTTACACTTGGATACTCGTTTTGTCTCACATAGTTCAACACGGAGCTTTAGTATCCTAGAGCTAGGCTCCTGTGCCTTATTTGGAAGTCGTATTTAACCGGTTTACACTATCTATTCCTTTTTATTTTCAATTGAAAACCCAGACATTGTTATCGTTTGTTAGTCGTTGTTGTCATAGTATGAAATGTCACTTTGATTTTTGACAGGAGGTTAAGGCGTTCGCACATCAGCTTTGAAACTTGTTTTGGGTGTAGTATCTTTTTATTTTTGAATTCTTATTTACTCGTTCTAGATATTTTTTTCACTTAATTTCAGCTAAGCAAAAAGTTTTTCTTTATTGAGAGGAATCAGAGGTATTGAAGTTTTAACGCCAATGTGAGTATGGTAGGTGGCAACACCGGTAACGCCAGAGAGCGTCTTTAGACATATCCTATAATCTGTGGAGAGCGTCACTTGGTGTTTGCCGATCAAATCAAAGATGGAGACTTAATTTAGAACAGGCCTAGGTGGTTTCCTTGTTCTTGACGCTATGTCTTACAGTCAAGATGTCTTATTTTCACCAAGAATAACTGTTGTGATCATAAGTCGCGCGTCTGAAGGGTGAGTTTTTCATTTGGAAGGGGCGCGTCGCAATTGTGTTACGTAATCGCCATGTTCTATGTCGGTGTATCGGTCTATTTCAGATGTTCCTTAGGCCGCCTTTACACCTGTAAGTTTTACTTACGTAAGTGACTTACGTAAGCAACTTACGATAAATTTTCAAGTGTAAACACTCGTTGTAAGTGACTTACTGTAAGTTCTTACAACTTACGTAAATTGGAAAATTGCAAGTCTAAACGCGTTCGAGTTTGTTTACGGAAGCGACTTACAACTTATCGAACTAAATTGATAAGTTGAGAACTTACAAAAAAAAAATGTCCTCCTCTAAACAAAAACAAAATAAAGCCTGGTTTCCAGACGAGGTAGAAACTTTAATTACTGCTTTTGAGGCACGTCCCATACTATGGGACTACAAAAATAAGGAGTATAAAAACCGCGTAAAAACAAATTTGTTGCATGTTGAACTTAGTGAAATATTTAGTACCACTCCAGAGGAAATTGCTAGAAAATTGCATAATTTAATAGGGCAATTTAGTCAAGAAGTGACAAAATTAAAGAAAAAGAAGAGCGGCAGCGGTACAAAAGAAATTTATGTGTCAAATGCGACTTTGAGAAGGCATTTTATTTACTGATTTAGTAAGGCCGCCTTAACACCTGTAAGTTTTACTTACGTAAGTGACTTACGTAAGCAACTTACGATAAATTTTCAAGTGTAAACACTCGTTGTAAGTGACTTACTGTAAGTTCTTACAACTTACGTAAATTGGAAAATTGCAAGTCTAAACGCGTTCGAGTTTGTTTACGGAAGCGACTTACAACTTATCGAACTAAATTGATAAGTTTAGAACTTACAAAAAATAAATGTTGAAAAGGTGGTTAAATTGCTTGGCGAAAATATGTATATTTTTTTTTAATGATTGGTGCAACTTTTTCCAAAAGATATTCAAAACTTGTCGAATTCATACTTATAAAATTTAAAAATTTGCCTTGGTCTTCCATTCTCAACTCTTTTAAAAGATTTTCAAACGCACCTCGTGCTATTTTTTTGTCTAGCCAAGATTTTACCCAGAATTGTCTTTTCTTTTGCTTTAGTTTGGATAAAATTATATATGCAGCAGCTGCTTGAACGTGGCGACTTTGAGAAGGCATTTTATTTACTGATTTAGTAAGCAATGTAAATGGGCGTGTAATAACTTATGCAAGTTTAAATTCACAAAATTTACATAAGCATTATTTACTGTAAGTTTATATCAAGTGTAAATGCAACCTAAGGCCGCCTTTACACCTGTAAGTTTTACTTACGTAAGTGACTTACGTAAGCAACTTACGATAAATTTTCAAGTGTAAACACTCGTTGTAAGTGACTTACTGTAAGTTCTTACAATTTACGTAAATTGGAAAATTGCAAGTCTAAACGCATTCGAGTTTGTTTACGGAAGCGACTTGCAACTTATCGAACTAAATTGATAAGTTTAGAACTTACAAAAAAAAAATGTTGAAAAGGTGGTTAAATTGCTTGGCGAAAATATGTATCTTTTTTTTTAATGATTGGTGCAACTTTTTCCAAAAGATATTCAAAACTTGTCGAATTCATACTTATAAAATTTAAAAATTGGCCTTGGTCTTCCATTCTCAACTCTTTTAAAAGATTTTCAAACGCACCTCTTGCTATTCTTTTGTCTAGCCAAGATTTTACCCAGAATTGTCTTTTCTTTTGCTTTAGTTTGGATAAAATTATATATGCAGCAGCTGCTTGAACGTGGCGACTTTGAGAAGGCATTTTATTTACTGATTTAGTAAGCAATGTAAATGGGCGTGTAATAACTTATGCAAGTTTAAATTCACAAAATTTACATAAGCATTATTTACTGTAAGTTTATATCAAGTGTAAATGCAACCGTAAGTAAATTATGTAAATATTACGTAAGTAACTTACAGGTGTAAAGGCGGCCTTACGGTGTTATTGATAACACCAACTCCGCGGTCTCTGAGTATAAAAGCCAATTGCCTCTAATTTACTGCCCGAAAGGTAAACTTTATTCGTTAAAAGTGATGTGTTGTCTGAGGATATGTCCTTGTTTGTTCCTTTACTGAGACGTTATATTGTACGTTTTAGGGTTTCAAGGATACCCCGGAAATTTCAAGGCTACCCCGGAAATTTCAAGGCAACTCTGGAGACGTTTGGGCTAACCTGTGACCTCAAGGCGGAGGTTATCTTCGTGCATGCGGTGTGCCGAGATTGCTTCGACGTGGCTGTGCACGAGGAAGTAACCGTGCGATGACGAGTACACTTCGCGTGGGATCCTGACGCCTGCGTTCACTGATGTCGCGTGACGTTGACTTTATTTTCCTTTACTTACTATTTTTTTTATGCCGCGTTTACTCTAACCTATTACACTACGTCGTCCATCCTTAGACCGCGTAGGTAGCAAGCGCCTCTTTTGTAATGGTTACCAATCCTAGTAATGGAAAAGTACTGTACGGGTTTACTGATGCTAATCTCGTAGGTAACCCGGACCTTTCCTTACTTACTCTTTTGTAAAGGTTACCAATCCTAGTAATGGAAAAGTACGTTACGGGTTTACTGATGCTAATCTCGTAGGTAACCCGGACCTTTCCTTACTTACCCTTTGGTATAATAAATACTTGCAACTACTAGTTAATGGAAAAGTACAGTACGGGTTTACTGATGCTAATCTCGTAGGTAACCCGAACCTTTTCTTACTTATCCTTTGATATAATAAATATTTGCAACTATTTCTTATGTGTGCCTAAAGGCGTGGTGAATTAGAATTTAAGAACAAAAAGGGAGGACGCTCTCTAATCTTATTACTCTGTGTTGTTAATTCAGAACATAGTGTGGTGCGAAGAATCTGAGTCTGTACTTTCTTTTTACGAAGTTATAAATTAAAATACACTTAATGGGCAATGGATGAAAAATTTAAAAGTGCTTGAATATTTTTATATCGGTAGGAATAACGTTCCTTATTAACAGGAAAAAATTACAGATTTTTAGGTATCGTCTATCATTAATAAATAAATAATTCGTTTGAACTCGAACAATTTGTCTCCTATACGTAAGTATGGCTTAAACTCTGTTGTCCGATAAAAAAATTAAAAAAAAACTGCCGTTGTTATTCTGTCAAAACTGTCAATGTAATTCTAACCTCTCTCTGGGCTTATTATTATCGTTTGCGTTTGGATGTATCTTATATTTTACGACTGCTTACTCACGCCGGACCATTGATATTGCCTTCTTAAACGACGACCATTGACCATTGTGGCATGCAATGAGGCAAGGTCGAACTACAGGTTTCAAAATATATGAGATGACCCACTGTGGCACGCCTGATGCGCCTTGTGCAAGAAATATAAGGTGGCTACAAATATCATGAAACCAAAGCCATGAAAAGGGGAAAACATTTAGAAAAAATAGAGAAGGAGTTAAATAAAATAATTGATGAATCAGGTTTCATGCTGATAAATGGAATCTTTGGGGCATCTCCTAATGGAGTATGTGGAGGTGGAGATTTTGTTGTAGAGGTGAAATGTCCCATATCAGATATAAATAATTATAAATATGAATAAAGTAAACAAATTTCACTTAATTAATCATTAAGTTGTATTATTTCTTCTAACTTCTGGGACCATCAATTAAGTGTTACCTATTACAAGTATATCTGTAATAATCAGGGGTCGGACAAAAAGTGCGGATGACGTCAAACCACTTATAGGATGATTTCACATAGTATTTTTGATTTTCAGAATCAATTATTATTATATGTGTCGTCACCGGGTTAGAATTGTGCCAATCCATGTCTTCTCGTGGATGTTGTTAGAGGCGACTAAGGGAATAAAGGCTTGTAGTACTGTTAGGCGATGGGCTTGCAACCTGTCACTAATACAATGGTAAACATCTTAGCCTGATTGTGCAAAACGTGGTTACAGAATTGTCAACAACTTATTTAAGAGTGCTTGGTAATTCTGTAGCTCTGATGCCTACCTTACTCTGGGAAGGCGTGAGTTTATGTATGTATGTATGTATAAACAATGATCGCTTCTCATTTATCAACCTCTTTATTAAACGATATCGCCACTTGAAATCAGTAAGTACAATAAATTGACTTCGTAAAGAAAGACCTGTATGATTAATTTCATGGATTTATTTTCGATTATTTTGTCACTTCATTAATAATTCCTTCGTTACTACATGTCACATGGAAGTTTATACAAACATCATCCTGTGTGCAAGATTAGGTACGTCAATTATACGTCATCCGCACTTTTTGTCCGACCCCTGGTAATAATAAAAGAACTATTCTCATAATTTTTTTATTTAACTTAATTCAACTATTATACTACTTCTATCTATCATACCAAAAATCAAATCAATCAGTTGCTTTGTTTTGCTGTGAAAGAAGGATAAACATACTTTCACATTTATTATAATTAGTATGACTGATTACTTTCCTTCCTTTTGTCCTCAGCATTAAAATAACTACCACTAGCTTTTACAAAAAACAAATATTGCCTTGAAGTTGATGAACCTCATCTTCAACTTCAAGGCAATATTTGTTTTTTGTAAAAGCTAGTGGTAATTACTGGCTGTTTGTAGTACGTTGGGACCTACGAGGTTAAATGTGACTGGAAAAGGGACCACTTTAGCGGTATGGAGTTATTATTCTGTGCTGTGCAACTATTTTCTTGTTGCTTGATGAGGTTGAGAATGAAGGGCTTGAAGGCTCAAACAGTGTTGGTGTCGAAAAGCCACTTGATGCAGGCACTTGAATGAACTGGCTCGGCATTACTTATGCAGCTAAAGATACTGCTTAAACATTGGCTGCGCAGCCTACACTTCTTACTGCAGGTTTTATCATTGCTGCCTTATGTCCTCTTTGAAATTCATACTGACTTGCCGAATCACACTGAAAATAACCAAACATCACAAACAAGCATATACAAGTCTCGACCGGTTATATGATTTACGGTTTCGACCAATCGATGGAGTGGTTAATGAGGAAGGTTTCGGTGTAGGTATAATTCATTCAGGTGTAAAGCTGGGTCAGCTATAAGTATAATGCAATAATATGAAACCATTTCAATTATAGCAGGACACAATTATGCTCCTATTGACAAGGGAAAACTAAACAAAAATGGACTTCTTGCTATTCAAATTAGCAGGCTTTACTCTCATAAATTTTTTATTTAACTTAATTCAACTATTATACTACTTCTATCTATCATACCAAAAATCAAATCAATCAGTTGCTGTTTTGCTGTGATTGCCTTGAAGTTGAAGAACCTCATCTTCAACTTCAAGGCAATATTTTTATTTCTATATTTTAATACTAAAACCTAGTGATCCTATTAATGAAGCACATACTTTGACAAAAAATAATAATGTATTAGATTTATTTTATTATGGGTTCCTGTAGATTAATAAGACCACATGCAATTATATCACGTCGTTATGAGAACATGTCTGCAGAAAACATGTCTTAACTGGTTCTCTGTACCTAGTCAGTAGAATCCATGGTAATCAACACAAAATAATTTAGGCAAATATAATACAAGTTCCGGTCCTGTTTACGTGTGTAGTGGTCGTCGTAAAGGCTAACAATCAATATCAAATCCTGAGTCCAAAGCTGAGGTCGTCGTTTAAGAAGACAATATCAAAGGTCCGGTGTGAGTAAGCAGTCGTAAAATATAAGATACATCCAAACGCAAACGATAATAATAAGCCCAGAGAGAGGTTAGAATTACATTGACAGTTTTGACAGAGTAACAACGGCAGTTTTTTTTTAACTTTTTTATCGGACCAAAGAATTTAAACCATACTTATGTATAGGAGACAAATTGTTCGAGCTCAAACGAATTATTTATTTATTAATGATAGACGATACCTAAAAATCTGTAATTTTATCCTGTTAATAAGGAACGCTATTCCTACCGATATAAAAATATTCAAGCACTTTTAAATTTTTCATCCATTGCCCATTGTGACAATTTGTATAATTTATAAAGCCATCACCATCGATCCTGTTTGTGGCCAGTCGCTCTCTCTCTCACTCTACGGCGCCCAATCCCTTTAGCGATTGGCCCTCGAGCCAAGTGACCACACGACCCCAATCTCATGCCGCGGGCGAAAATCAAGTGTTACAAAGGGTAAGATGAACCTAATTCCAAAATTGTATGCAATTCGGTTCACAGTAAAAAAATTCGGAGCAATAATGCTTTAATGACTGCACTATTAACATATTTTATGTTTTTGTTATTAATTTGATTGATTTTGTTAATTTGTATTTAGTATGTAATTCACAGTGCTGTAGTGATATACCTACTATTGTTATGTAATTATTTTAAATAAATAAATATCCGTCACGTAATCCATATCGTGTGAGACGTCATCTGTCCACCGTGGGGTGTCACAATTAACGGATTTATGAGTAGGTATGATGTGATGATGATGGCGACAATATTTGTTTTCAGGAAATTTTGGGACAGCGTTGAATATTACAGTTGTATTATGTTTTCTCGCATCGTTGGAGAAAAGCACTCGTGCAAGTTTTGTATACACAGAATAATAAAGGTTTTTTGGGCTACGTCGGCGATGAAATGTTTTATTTATGAGAGCTACCACGAGTAGGTTACATGAAGCGTTATTCATCTTGAATTAAGACTGCGCCGAGCAAACGCCGAGCGTCCAGTGGCGCCCTCATTACTATTAGGTATTGGGTTTTCTAATTAACTAAAGAATTTCCTTGGAACCAAACAAAATATCGCTGCTTAAATGCAAAAGCGCCACAACACAAAAACAGATATAGTTTGATTTAAAACTTAAAGTATATAGCATTCCGAATTTAAATGCAACACAAACTCATTTTGATTTGTGGCCCTTTATTTAAGCAACGATAATGTTTGTAGCGCAAGTATAAACACAATTTATGGGATACGTAACAAACTTTAATAACAATTACCCTTTGAGTAGTCAGCTTAACGGGAAAAGGTGGCCACTATTTTTCGTTAAGTTAATAACTCGAAGGTGAATTGTTATTAAATTGGCAGAGTGCAAAGCGGGTGGAGGGGGTAGCCTAAACGACCACAGCGCTCGCTACGGCTAAAATTGTCATTTTTGTCGCTGACTTGAGCTGTCAAATCCATATTGCAGTAAACATTTTCTAATCGTTTTTGAGATAAAAATATGGTCCTGGTAAGATGTGTTGTTGTGAATTGTAATAACACCGAGAAGAATAGCGACTGTAAATTTTACCAATTTCCAAGACCATGGTGGAAACGAGACCAAAGAAATAAGTGGATATTTGCCGTAAACGAAACCCCGTTTTAGTCACGAGTAGGCTTATTTCTCACTGAAAATAACATACACATACATACATAAACTCACGCCTTTATTCCCAGAGTGGGGTAGGCAGAGCTACAGAATTACCAACACTCTAAAAACTTGTTGATAATTCTGTAACCACATTTTGCTCACTTTGGCTAAGATATTTACCAGTGTATTAGTGACAGGTTGCAAGCCCATCGCCTAACAGTACTATACGCCTTTATTCCCTTAGCCGTCTCTTACGACATCCACGGGAAGATATGGAGTGGCACTATTCTAACCCGGCAACCACACGGGTAAAACACGGGTACACTGAAAATAACAATTTTAATATTATTGGCAATAATGTTACTGACTACCATTGTCCAAAATTGTGTAATATAGTAAAATAACACAAGATTTCATTAATATTTTTTACAATATTTACTTACTTCTTGTTTGACAGCGGTGACAATATTGTCCATAATGGCCGCCTGTCACGTGGCGCTGTCGTCGCGCTCGGTCCCAATATGATATACCCTATAAGTTGTGTTTTCATTTGTAGTACAAAAACATTTCGTCCAATTTCAAGAAAATACTTTAGTTTATTAGAAAACACAATAAAAGTAATGAGGGCGCCACTGTACATCCGGCGTACGCTCGGCGTAGTCTTAAATAAATGTGCCAGGCGAAAAATATCGACTTTAAATAACAAAAGAATCGAATGTCATTGGCATAAAATGTATTCTCGGGATTTGAAGGTATTATTATAACCAGCCAGCATTATGAACCACTATCTTTAATATTTTTTCACTTCTCATACTCGTAAAGACCTTCTTTATGCTGGGCAGAGGCTGCATAAAATCGCATTTTATGCTCTAGTGCATAAAGTAATTTCATCTTTTAATAAGGCAATTAGGCCTTTCAGCCACATACACAATACACCTTTATTTATTTGATATATTTTCATGAAATTTAGGTTATATCTTAATTTAATTACGACGTATGTATTCCTAACTAAATAGAAAATTACGTTTGAAAGGAGCGTGCATTTACGTAAAGAAATTATGACGCAAATATTTATTATAACTTGGCATTATGGCTCAGACCATAGACGAACGTCACATAATTAGAAAAAAAAATGTGTGCGGGAAGCTAATTATTCCTCAAACAAAACTGAAAAACTAGCTAAATTTGTTGTGTTGCGGTTGAAAATTCAGTCTTCGAGTAACTAGTGATAGTGACGATCAAATAATGATTTCGCCTGAGACTAATGTAGATGTAGAATCGTAAGTAGTTAAATTCAAATTTCGCACTGAGGTACATTGAAACACTATTTATTTTATTTCACGCACTAAGCTAAATCAACGTTGAATAGAATAAATATAAATTAATTTTTGTTTCGTAATCCAGCCACACCCCAAGAGTGAGGAGGTAAATGAGGGTAGGTACCGGTTATTCCGCTGCCGACCCGCGCCGTTTGTTAAAGCCTTATGTTGGTAGCACCGATTGGCGCTTTTACCCCTCTCCACTTCCTTGTCTCCTGTGCTCAGTTGCCTTCCTTTTTTTATTATTTGTATGAATATTATGAATATTTATATTTTACTCCTCTATTCCATTTTTCTACTAAGTATATATTGTATTCTCTTATTAGTTATTATTTAAATCAGTGTATATGTGGGCAACCGCTGTCTCTTCGTTCGTGTGTTACGTTGGCGCCACTGAAAATCAGCGTCGCGGTTCCGGCCGTGACATAGTGCTGAGTGGTGTCAATTTCGACGACAGGAATCACCCATGGCAACATTATGCTAAAATTTCTAAATTCCTTTTCCTTATTGTTTAATTTTTTTTTCTGTGTTGCCATTCTTTTTGTCAATGTTAAATTTAATCTGTGTTTTATTTGTTTTTTCCTGTGATCGTCGAATAAATATTTTCTATTCTATTCTATTCTATTGGAAAAAAGTGCGAAAAATTTAATTGAGCAGATATTGCCGCCTAAATCGAAGAAAATATGAGAAAATCTATCTCAGCACATAGGGTAAGCGTACCAGTGAATGAACAGTGCTAGTGAATGAACAAAATGATGATGTATGGGGCAGTAGTTAGCAGACGGGTAAGTTACCTTGTGTTTGAAGTGATATTGTTCTTATTCCACACAACTGAGATCCGTAGTGTGTGTTTATTTTAAGTCTTAAGGATATATTTTTTCTATTTACAAGCCATATCAAGTGTTTTTGTTTCAAATTGCCATTTTTGGCCAAATGTTTTATAACTGGATCACAGAAACCACTAAAACCAATGAATGAACGACGGTGTTCATTTACTAGAACCGCGTGAATTACTTATTTTACAATATTGTGAGTTTTCGTTGTTGTATTAGAGTTTCTTTTTCAGAAACATAGCTGTTAGTGGATTGTCCTTCATGTGGCCAGTATTCGAACAAACTCTCAAATGCTTAAAATGTTCGTTCATTTACTGGTTTATTATTTCCAGTAAATAAACTACCACCAATGTGACTGGTTCATTTATTGGCTTAGCATAAAATTTAAGAGCCAGTTATTGAACTATCGTTATTTGAAAATAACCTATTATACCTACAGCGTTTTCAGGCGGGAAAGTTGCACGTCAATCAACACTAAGTAGTAAAATAAAATTTTTATAAATCAATTTGAAGAAGGATAAAACATAATCAACAATTAAACATTGTTCATTCACTGGTTTCATTTGTTCATTTGCTGGTGTTTCTATGTTCAATCACTGGTGTTTTGGGGTGTATACGGCTTAAAATAGCTATAACTTCAAATTAAGCAATGTTATTGTAAAACAAACTTTATAGAAGCAAACTAGTATACTTGATTGATTGATAACGACATTTATATTTATTGGTAACAACTTCCATTTTATTAAAAAAAATATTTAAAGACGAAATTCTCCTTAAGGGTTCATTCACTGGTACGTTTACCCTACGAAAGTTTTATGATTTGGAACAACCAAAAAAAACGTAAACGTGGTGTGTTTTTTAAAGGTATTTTGACAAGAAATTAACCCTCTGGAGAATTTATTCAATGCTAAAATGAACCGTGCAGTTAACACATGACGAGAATATAAAATTAATTAAATATTCTTGTGTATGCTTAATCCTTGTTTTATTTTCTTGGAATCGAAGTGAGAAGCAGAGTGTAAAGCTCGAGCATAAAGCCCATTTTACCCTTGACGTGACTATATAATATATGTATACTTATACATATTACTGTGTATATATGTATTACATACTCAATTTATAATGGCAGCGCCATGCACTTCTCGGGTAAAATGGATTGTTTTATGGTCTTGTTGTACAGTCTACTATTGTTGTAACCTCTTCAATACTACTTTTAGATGAGTAGGTACCTCAAGATTATTTAAAAATCACCATGTTGCTCCAACCGAATTCATTTGAGAAGAACATATATTAGTATGGAAAGAGATATCACATTAGTGTAAAAAAAATGTTAGGTGTCGCTCACTCACAAGTGACAAATATTTTTTTTGAAATATTTGACATCCAAAAACACCAAGTTAATGTTGACCTAGAGACGTAAAGTCGTTTGCTAATATTTCTCTTTGAGCCATTAACAACATACGTTAATTAATCACAAAAGAAACGGACCAGTAGTTTTTAAGATATTTAGAAAAGTAAAAAAACTTTCAAGTGCCATTTCAAGGAAACGGTCAATAATTATGAGATGAAACTTGGCAGTTTAATAACTAGCATTATGACAAATACATAGGATGTACTCATTAGCTAATAACGCCAGAGGCATTTTTTGTTCCCTTACAAGGCAATATCCTTTGGTATTTGTTTTTATATGTCGTGGCCTACGTGATTTTTAATGAAGCTACGTATGTTCATAATTATATGGTATTTTTTATTATTAGGTTAATGCATCGTTGGTCTAGTGATTATCGAGCGAAGACAATACCTAAAGACAAAGTTCGTGACATTAACATGCAACATTTTTGTTTCCTTTCCTGTCATTCGAAATGAAATAGTATTTTTCGTAATCGTGTTATAATAGAGAGCTTTTTAGTCGAGTACCGTGTTTAGGCCACGAAGCTTGCTGAGTGGCCTAAGTAAGGTACGAGATTAAAAAGCTTAATTATGACACTATTGTGAACAATACTTTTTGTACGAGTTCATTAAAATTAATAATGTAAGTCATTAATACGAGTATATAAGAAAACTAAAAGTAGATTTTTGACAGATGATGCGACGCTGCTACGTTCCGAAACGACACAGATTGGCAATTTTGTATCGGATCGAGGCTCCTTAAACAAGGACACATATATGGAAATCCGAAGTTCTATTTTCAAATTTTTTTCGGTTGTCTAGAGCGTATCGAAATAGTTATTTCGGTTGTCTAGAGCGTATCGAAATAGTTATTTCGGTTGTCTAGAGCGTATCGAAATAGTTATTTCGGTTGTTTCGGAAGTAACATCTAGACTATTCAACGATGAAAAGAGTGACGTTACAGTATTCTCTATGAAATCGTAATACACACATTTTAATCGACGAGTACAAAAAGTATCAATTGCACCCTCAAACTATAGGCGTACTCGCTGGCGCTCGAGGAGCTTAAATATCTCGGGATGTAATTATACACTTTCATTCCTTGGTTAACATCTTCTAATAATAATCGGTACACCATTTTTAAATAGACTATTGATTCGGAAGACTGGCGCACTTAATCACCGTGTTTGACGTGGTTAAGACTGCACCGAGCAAACGTCGAGCGTCCAGTAGTGGTGCCCTTGTTTTCTAATTAACTAAAGAATTTCCTTGCAATCAGACGATACATTTTCGTAGCGCAAGTAAAAACACAATTTATGGGATACGTAATAAACTTTACCCTATAAGTATACCCTATAAGTTGTGTTTTCATTTGTAGTACAAAAACGTACCGACCAATTTCAAGAAAACACTTTAGTTTATTAGAAAACACAATAATAGTAACGAGGACGCCACTGTACATCCGGCGTACGCTCGGCGCAGTCTTATCTTAACACTGCACCGAGTAAACGTCGAGCGTCCAGCGGCGCCCTCATGACTATTATTGTGTTTCAAATTAACTAAAGAATTTCCTTGCAATCAGACGATACGTTTTAGTAGCGCAAGTAAAAACACAATTTATGGGATACGTAACAAACTTTAATAACTATTACCCTTTGAGTAGTCAGCTTAACGGGAAAAGGTGGCCTCTTTTTTCTTGATAACTTGAAGGTGAATTGTTATTAAACTATGTGATATACCCTATAAGTTGTGTTTTCATTTGTAGTACAAAAACCTACCGACCAATTTCAAGAAAACACTAGTTTATTAGAAAACACAATAATAGTCATGAGGGCGCCACTGGACGCTCGACGTTTACTCGGTCCAGTCTTAATCAGAACAATATAAAATTTTCTTATAAAAGTGACTGTATACAGCGAAAAGGTTAAATAAAAAATTATATATCTGTGTTAATGTATTCCGGTATCGCTCATTACATTAATCGTTTAAGTAAAGTAATATTCGACCCATCTTAATTCAGTGACTTCACCATGCTGCTTAAAATACGCAAATTCAAGTAGGTACAGTCATCAGCAAAAAAACTGGTGAAACTGGGTCTCAAAATAGTAAATACAATAGATTGAGAAGATGTCTTGAAATGTTGTTTTCATCACTTACTTTTGACGTTGAATGTGCCTACTTCAGCACAAAGTTAATTGTTAATTATCTAAGCATCTAAGCATGCGTTTCTGAGATCAATTTAGTTTCTGTTAAAACGTTAGTTTTAAGCACTCTTAAAATATATTGAGTCGGTAAATATTAAACTCCAATATGTCCACATGTACATACCTACGAGTATGTATCAAGGACGTATTGGAGTTTGATATTTACCGACTCGATTAAACAACTTATAATTAAAGGATGACAAAATAGTGGCACTAAGCATTCAAGTCAAGGAAATTGAGTATTAGTAGTTATTGACGATACAAACTTAACAAATACGATAGCCATTAATTAATCATTCGTACTTATTGCTTACACATTTATTGCATTGACTAGAATCGATCGATATCTTAAAACCTTAAGTAAATAAGTAATACTTAAAATAAACTTAACAAAATGAGGTTATTCTATCGAAGACATTCATACATTAGGTACAGATGTAGTGCAAAATGATTTTCCTTCGTACTTTATCGGAAAAGTTCGTATTTATCGTGCTCTCTCAATTAGCTTCAGTACCCATCTTACAGCCGTAGGGGGGGTACTTCCCATTTGTTCTATGGAACTGTGACGTCATAGAACTGGTAACATTTTTCTTTCCCAGCAGTTCCATGGTAGAACTATTGAAACAAAAAATGTGCTATTTGTTCTATAGAACTAGAAGCACTTCAAGTTTCCCATCAGTCCTATGGAACTGTGACGTCATGGAACTGTTAACATATTTTTTTCCACCAGTTCCATGGTAGAACTATTGAGACAAAAAATGTGCTATTTGTTCTATAGGACTAGAAGCACCTCAAGTTTCCCATCAGTCCCATGGAACTATGACGTCATAGAACTGTTGCGATATTTTTTTTTCCCAGCAGTTCCATAGTAGAACTGTTGAAACAAAAAATATTTTTTTAGTTCTATAGAATAGTCGCTCTTGACCTAAATTTCAATTAAAAATAAAAACTGTAAACTCAAATGATCTTTAGAACTTAATTTAATGTGATTAGAGAACAATTAAATCAATAATATTTATTGATCCTTTAGATGCAAAAATCAAGGGAGAAGTGGTCATCTCAATCAAGCACTGTTGTGGAAGTTGCAATAAAAAAACATTTATATTTTTGCCACCACCTCTCTTCTATATTACTGGATATATGTATATTTATTAAAAATAACATAGTTTGATTATAAGTCATTATTTCTTTTTCTTCTTTTTATTCATAATGGACCGTAGTAATTTCGCTAATGTCAAGTAAATAAGAGAAAATATTTAATAGTAGCAACAAAATAGCAAAATGACCACTCCTATTAGTTATTATTTTTCATGAAAAAAAAAAAAAAAGCTCGTGACAACAGACATATTTCAAAATGTCTATGATAGTCTGCTAGTATGCTGGTCTGGTAGTATGGTAGTCTGCCAACATTGAATTTTTAAAAGATCTTTAGTACTTATAACAAACTGCGACTTGCAAAAAGATCAACTTTAAAAATAATTTACGCATGCAATATAAATTTGACTTGGTGTGTCCCAAATCGAATAACGCGATCTACAGCAAGAGTGCATTTGTTATGGCGATACGTATTTTTAATAGTCTTTCTCAAGAATTTAAAATGCTCGAGGGCCATCAATTTAAGGTTAAATTGAAGAAGTGGCTTTATGAAAATGTTTTTTATACTTTAAATGATTTTTTTATGTACCCTGACCATTATAAATAGTCACTCCACTAATATGTATCTAGATTCATAATGTTTTAAGTTTTGACTCTAAGGCTAAATGATATTGTATGCCTGGAATGGGCAACTGTTGGAACCATGTCATTTTTGTAAACCATCCATATACACAGTCAGTTCACATTAAATATTTTCTTATTCTTATTCCTTGTCATCTGGTTGCTAACCTTTTTTGTAGATCGGACTTATACATTGACCGGTTGGTGTCAGTGAGTTAAATTGTCTTTATATATGGTAGATAAAATACCTAAACATTGTATGGTGTTAGATATTGTATTGTTACTATAATAAAACAAGTAAATATGTAAATCATATTATTATCTTGATATGTACAAACAAAAACAGTTTTTTGCTGACGTCAGTATAACTTTAAATAACTTAAAAACTAAACATAAAAAAACATAGTTTCTTCGTCACATACGTTCATGTTTAAGTATTGAAAAACAATTAAAAATACATGTAAACTGAGAAATACATTTATTTATTTATGTATGCCATATCTAGTTTATACAACCGTTATGGAAGATAATAAAATATATCACCAAAGATATTAGTTGAAAATTAATTTATGGTCTTTGTTGCCTCTTCCACGCTTGCTGTAGATCGCGTTATTCGATTTGGGACACACCAAGTCAAATTTATATTGCATGCGTAAATTATTTTTAAAGTTGATCTTTTTGCAAGTCGCAGTTTGTTATAAGTACTAAAGATCTTTTAAAAATTCAATGTTGGCAGACTACCATACTACCAGACCAGCATACTAGCAGACTATCATAGACATTTTGAAATATGTCTGTTGTCACGAGCTTTTTTTTTTTTTTTTAATGAAAAATAATAACTAATAGGAGTGGTCATTTTGCTATTTTGTTGCTACTATTAAATATTTTCTCTTATTTACTTGACATTAGCGAAATTACTACGGTCCATTATGAATAAAAAGAAGAAAAAGAAATAATGACTTATAATCAAACTATGTTCTTTTTAATAAATATACATATATCCAGTAATATAGAAGAGAGGTGGTGGCAAAAATATAAATGTTTTTTTATTGCAACTTCCACAACAGTGCTTGATTGAGATGACCACTTCTCCCCTTGATTTTTGCATCTAAAGGATCAATAAATATTATTGATTTAATTGTTCTCTAATCACATTAAATTAAGTTCTAAAGATCATTTGAGTTTACAGTTTTTATTTTTAATTGAAATTTAGGTCAAGAGCGACTATTCTATAGAACTAAAAAAATATTTTTTGTTTCAACAGTTCTACTATGGAACTGGTGGGAAAAAAAATATGTTAACAGTTCCATGACGTCACAGTCTCATAGGACTGATGGGAAACTTGAAGTGCTTCTAGTTCTATAGAACCAATAGCACATTTTTTGTTTCAATAGTTCTACCATGGAACTGCTGGGAAAGAAAAATGTTAACAGTTCTATGACGTCACAGTTCCATAGAACAAATGGGAAGTACCCCGTAAGGGTAGGTCGCATCAGCAGACCAATATATCGATACCTTTAGACTCAATTGGCGTAAACGCCAAAACTCAACTTTTTCAGGAGAGCTAAAAAACTATATTTTCAAAATTATTTTTATTATAACATTTTTGTTTTTTGAGTTATAAAGCTCAGTTTTGGACATAATTATATAGTTTATTGGGATAAAGAATATGATTAAGTAATATTTAAAGCAAACCCAGTATTTAAGAAAATGGAAGGCTTATACGCCCTAGAAATATACAAAAAATGTTATTTACTCCCCAAAAAAATAATGTTTCTGTGATAGGTTTGGGGTGTAAAAGCCAGATGGAATATTTTTTAACTGTAATGGGGCGGTATAAGAGAAATTTTATGTATTTCGGCGTACGCTCAGGTTGTAAAATGAGCTCCCAGCGGTTGTTTTTCTAAGAGTTTGTTTACACAAAAAACCTTCCTGGGTGGATCTCAACACTGTATAGGGTATCTAATTATCTATGTGCAAGATTTCAAGTTTCTAGGTCCATCAACATATCTACGATCATTTTAGAATTTCATACATACAGATTTGTTTTTTGTTACAACCCTGTATAATATACGAAAACTTCACTAAGCAGTGGGAAGTTATGGGTTTAAACAAGAAATAGTAGGTACGTAGAATCCAAACTATTGTTTTTTTTTCGGAATGGCCGATTCCTAGAAGGAATTGATGCGTTACAGTGTTCTAATGAACAAACTCATATTAACTCAACAATAAATCCAAGAAAGCGTCTATTTACACTTCTTATTAATTCCTGTATAATGTAATTAACGAGCTACTGTCGTTAAACTACTAAGCGGAAACGGTCATAACTATTGGTAGTTACCATATCACTACATATTATAAAACAAAGTCGCTTCCCGCTGTCTGTCCCTATGTATGCTTAGATCTTTAAAACTACGCAACGGATTTTGATGCGGTTTTTTTTAATAGATAGGATAATTCAAGAGGAAGGTTTTCATGTATAATAAACTTTGTTTTACGTACGAGTATTACAGAAAACTCACATAAACCGAAGCGAAGCGAGGGCGGGTCGCTAGTCGATTATAAAAGACGTAAGTTTAATGATCTCATCCGCAACTGCATCGAGATAAGTCGTTATAGATCGCGGCAGCATGGAAAGGCATTTGTTTACCGCCGATAGCGTGATAGTTTTTTTTAGATTGGATTACCATCTTTGTTTATTTACAGGGTGTTTCACATTTGTATGGAAAAAAAGTCGTATTTTTTGCACACTTCGCTTACGCCCGAATTCTTTATACTTAATGTAAAAAATGAAAAGGTCTAGTTCCAAGGTGACAGCACAACATTTATAGGTTGCACAAATTGACCACTTACGCTATAGCAGATTTGCAATGTTTATTATTGTTCCAAAAACATTACGGCTTTTGACGTAGAGACCTCGTCGTGTTGTTCTCATAGTTTTTTTTTAAGTTTAAGCTTTATTGACCTTACATTTGTAATGATTTTATTTTTAGTAGTTTTAAGAATTTATTATTTATTACTTTATTACTTAATGTAACTTAGTTTTAAGTACTATAATGTTTTTATGATTGAAAAAATGACCTTCTGCTGGAGTTTCTTGCGGCGCTTCTTCTCCGCAATGATGGTCTTGTCCGAAGCGCTGGTAGATTCACCCTATATTACCGACGTGTAAAAGAGCCCTCATGTGGCCTATTTACTGAATAAATATTTTGAATTTTGAACAACAAATAATAACCAGCTTTCCAGTCAACTTATGTCAAATACTAATGATATCGACCATCATCACCATATTGTCTGCCTGATGCGGCTTCAGCAAAATTGATTCAAAAAGTGGTCAAAGTATGCAACCCCTGAATGCTATTTTATTATAATAATTTTGATTACTGGTATTTTAGATAAATAGGAGCGAGAATTCGAGCGAATTCATAAAAAATTGCAAGTTGCAATATTATTCGATAATCTGTCAAAAGTGCAACGTATTTGGGGTTTAAAGGAAAATAATCTTACAATGGATGTATGCACGTTTAGGGCGTAAACGCCATAAACATTACTTCTATT